>OZ026616.1:74676617-74697617 GCA_964020975.1 Hermodice carunculata
AAGTGCGATTTACTGTAGGCATAAGATCAACTAACTGAGCAACATAACCAACCTGTTCTTATTTGATCTCCAAACTGATATTATATGAACACATATAATTGGCCTGATTACTGAGGTACAGACCAAAAATGTCTCGATTTAAGTGCATCCATAATGTGTGCAAATAATTCAGATGAAAAAAAGTTGAGATTTGAAATAAAGTTGAGAAGTATGGTGATATACTCGTATATCCCGCCTTAATAGTCAATTGTAAATTCCAACGTGCTTCTTTTATATGTCTATTGGCATTAAACATTCAGAATGAGGCAGACGTATGATACCTGAATCACGGAGGGTCAAATAATGCACGGGCCATACAGGCACGGTGATTTGTTTGAATGAAAACCAAACAGAACATTTTCTTCACACACACACACACACACACACACACACACACATGCACGCATATATATATATATATATATATATATATATATATATATATATATATATATATATATATATATATATATATATATATATATATATATATATATATATATAAATCTGAACAGAACATACCAAATATCTCAAAATGTGACCAAGAACAGCAAAGCATTACACATAAAAATGTATAAAAGATGCTGTCTCTTTTAATATAAGCATCACATAGTTCATATTCAGGCAAAAAGTTCTCTTTTATGTTTAAATCCTTACGGGACGAAGAACACACAATTTTGTACTTTAGCCTCTATTGCGGATTTAAAGGCTTCAAACAATCTTTTTCTTTAATATCAAATAACAGTATCCATGTTTTAAAGTAGTTTCGTATTTCCATATTAACTGCATTGGTAACGGATCAATTACATTCTTTGAATATAACAAGTAAAACATTTGTGATTTTCCCTATCGGCAAATAAACAGCAAATATGATTCGCCCTGTCAGCAAATATAAGGGTGTGAGAGAGGATTGAAATTAATCATGTTTTACCACGCACGAGGCGTTTCCAATCGCCAAAAAATGGACAATAGTAAAGCTGGATATTCCTTGAAATTTTTTATTTATTTTTCCTTCTATATTATTTATTGTTTCGAAGAAGCACCTGTTTCATCCATAATTTTATTTATGAATACGTACCTTGATACCATCAATGTGTGAAAAATAAACTTCTCCGTGGTTATATAAGGACTCAAGCAAAGATATCAGTGCCAACTTGTTTTTAATTCTTTGATGAAAAATTAGTCTTGTATTCAGATAGCATATAATCCAGAGTAGATGTTTTTACCTGTATAGATAAAAAAAAAATCTTAGAAATACCTTCCTATTTGTGTATTATTATTGCAACATAACCACCTTATTTAATTCACCTTTTATGAATATATCCCGCACTGAAGCTGGGCCATTTTCAAACCTTTTTAAACTAAACTTTGATGCCTGATTCATATTAGGTATTTTAGGAAACTACTTCTATTCTAAATCCTCTATAATAAATTGTACTATATTTTGGCCATTAAATATAACAGATGCAAGATATACAAGTTTAGAGACTGTAAATATTCTATCCACAATGTCTGTTTGTGACACACCTCTCATTTTAAAACGTCTAAGACAATTTTGATTCAAAATTCATCCTACACATCTCCTTCACAGGCAATGAGTTGTACACTAATACAGGTTTATAAATCTGAAGTACACCAGAAATCAATTTAATATTCCAGGCCCCTGAGGTTTACCACAAATTAATCTATTATCCCAGCCCCCGTGGGTTGTCCCTTAATGTATCCAGTTTGATCTCCATTAATAAGAGGTGGCAGTACGAGTAATTTCACAGCAAAACCATACGAACTTCAGCAATGTTCTCAAAATCAGCATGTAACAGTAACGCGGGTCTCCAGGTTTTTGTTCTTCACCAATTTGTCTTAGGTATAAAGGAAATAATTTCCTTGTGGTGATGAACCGATGATTTATCATCGTGAAAGGTATAATTTAAACTAAAATTAATTGAATAACCTGAGCAGCAGAACAATCAGACACAATACTTTTTCAGTTTCGAACAATTTCGAAGATTTTATTGCCACATTCACCAATACCGCCGGTGCACAAATAGCAACTCCAAACTTCCCAGGGTGAGGCGTGATGATCGCGCGCATGCCTAGACATGCAGTTACACTTGCCTCTTTCTGCTGTGGTAGGGTACGTAATTTCGCCCCTCCGACCTCTGGTTAGACATCCGTGGTGTTGCCTGTGATTTCCAATTATTGCAGGGGAATAGCATTGCCACAGGATGTTCCAGTGTTGGACTTCTACCCCGAATAAAATGCCTGGAACAGATTCTATCAAACGTGGAGGGCTCCCAATCCACAGGTCGCCTGACCATAGTCCATGTTACCCTTTCTTTCCTGCGTTGCTTGTCTTTCTTGAGGGGTAAGCCATGAAAACTAACCTCCCTCCATCCAGGGATATGTTGTATTTGGGGGGTATTTCCTGGTGTCCGCAGAACTGCCTGGTACCTTGCATTTGTACACAGGCATTTTGATATGCAAATCAAGCAATAAATTATCAACGTTTCTCTGCCCTCATCCAGCCGTCTGTGAACTTCAATGTAACGCAATGGCTGTCACAGCTAGGTGTCCTACTTCATGCACAATAGCGGGGTCTCGCGTCGCGTGATCGAGGTGTTAAAATGGGTACTAAAGATACTGTACGGGCGGTGTAGTTATGGGTTAGTCTCACTTCAATGATTACTCCACTTTTAACTTTGGAATAGCAGAATTCTCTTATAGTTGCTTTACAGTTTCATGTCATCATCAAGATTAGTTTTAAACTTTGATTACTTAATAAATACTTCCCAGATTTTGCATCTAACGACGTCACAAGGAAGCTCTTTGTCTGCTGCATATCTATATTCATGAATGCACAATTTAAGTGTGGCTTTTATACATTTGACATACTGTGGACCTTTCTAAAAATAGCGACTATAATGTTCAAATACCTGGTCATCTTTTTCTCAAATAAATTCCATCGCATATGTAAAGATCCCAAACAATAGTTTGTTTTGATAGTAGGTCTAATTCTATCAGCACTAGCAGATGGTGCTGGAAAACTGGAGAGTAAAGTCCAACCTACGCTGTATCAGATGATTCCTTCGTTACCATATAGACATTTAAATCACTGAGATTTCTCTGGCCATGGACATCAATGAAATTACCATTGCTCATAAAAGAATCAAGCGTGAGAACTATGTGGATAGATTTGGAGAAAAAATGAGGTATTTTCGCCTCTTTAATCATTGATATCTCGTATATTATTAATATTTCCGCCAATTATAACATTTTTAGTAGCGGACTCAGGAGGTTTATTGTAGAATTGTCTTTAAACTGCTGCAGCCTTTCTCATTTTTTTCAGAGGGGAATATTTATTTAACCATATGGATTATCATCAATGACAGCATGCAATATAAAATATCCCCTATCAAAGTCCTTAAGTCCCGGCTGTACTGAGTAATCTAAAGTTATTTCGCATTAGCCTTGCTGCACCTGTTCTGTTTTTGCCCCATTCAAGTAAGACCTGTTTACTGCCCATTGGCGTCTCTCGGCATCCATTGAAATATAAATATCCTCTGAGAAACATATGGCCTCCTGGTGTATCCAGAGCCAGAAAATAGATCTGCAATGCCTTTTGCATTCAGAGAGGCAAGAACCTGCCAGTTAGTAAGCTTTCACGCCGCGAACAAAGTGTACACTTGCCTGTTAAACAGCCTCCAGTCGCCTATATGTTTCTAATGTTGACGCCGCCCAGAGGAGCGCCAACATCAGAAACATATAGGCTGCGTAGGAGGTAAAGGATTTACACCAAAAGAATGAAAATAAATAGCTCATTGCCCATCAAGTACGTCTTGCTACTCAAGTTTAAGGCCAACTGTGTACTTTTCCACCTTTTAACTATGGAATAATACCATAAGATTGCACTGTTAGATACAAATGGCGCTTCGCAGCTTACATGTGTGATGTGCTCTCACTCACAATGAATTGTAAGAAATGTTTGTTTGTCTTACGCATTCTGGTCCAGTGACCATGTGCCAAGATGCAAAATACAAATGTGTTCTCACATTCAGGACATGTTCCTTGTCTGATTCCTGGATCGGTAGTACCAAAATATTAATAAAGCATGACTTTTATTGCAGGCATATATCTGAGAAAACCCAAAGCAATACCAAAAAGTGTGAATATTCAGTTGTGTCATGCGTTTTTTCATTAGTGAACTACTCTTTTCTGGGAAGGTATTATTACAGACCGTAAGAAGTGCGACGTATGACATTTTAAGGTTAACTTTAACCACCAATAATCTGCTGAAAAAGCTTGTAATGATATATTAGTTGTATATGACTACCTAGTCACACATGGATCTTGTAAACATCGTGACTTTGAACAACCTACAGGTGGTCGAATTCACATATGTCTGCTACAAGTGAAAGATGAGCAATTAATACAATAAACTTTTCCCATGCCACTTTCGACAGAGGCTCATGTGCTTGTGACATAAGGATATCAGATTCCTATTGGTTGTACATGGACCTTCAAAGTGCCAGCAAGGCTGGAGTTGCAGGAGCACTAGAATGGCCCAGGTCAACAGCTTTATCACTAATTACGTAGTTGCGATGGGCTGACTGTGTTTAAATGTATGATGTCGTCATAAAATATTACATTAAACCTGCATCGGGAAAGGTGATTTTTATATGTATTTCAGTTGAAGTACTTTATCCTAGTCCATTCTAGTGCTTATATTTGAAAGCTTAGTTTTTTAGGAAACTGTGGTAACGTCTTGTGCTTTTGTTCTTCATTTTTTTTGTCTTGGTTTATTTATTTGCTGTTGTTCGTTTTGGGGCTTATAATTTTTCTTTTTTTTGCTAACAGTTTGATAGACCTTAACTCACTGTCACGTACCCAGCCAAATATATTGACGCATATTTTGTTTTTGGCGAAATGATACCTGCATACAGATTTGGTGATCGAGTACACTAACATTTGGACAAATTATTACCATTGGAATGTGATGCAATTTATCCGATCCAAATTGAAAATATGATATGGCATTCAGAAAAGTCACCAACGTCACCTTGAAGGCTAGCGTTCAAACTTGCTACCATGAGAAATGATATTCCAGCTATGCATGAGTCAGCGCACATTGAGAGTGCTACCACAAAACGGTGAATTCTCGCACAAATAAACTGTCAAAATGCTAGAATTCATTACGCCTTTATGCAGGATTGTTACACGTGTTTTGCCTTTATGTTACTTGCTCTGCTTATGAATAGTCAGTTTTGTTGTCTGGAAGCTTAAAGAAAGTACAATAATTTAGGTTTAATTACCGTGGTCAGATAGAAGCATATTCCGGTATTAACAGGTTTTCGATGTTATCTAATTCGAAGATCTTGTTGGATCAATTGAATGGTACTGACTGTCATTTATATTTTGAAAAGATTTCGTCTCAGGACTTCTCCACTTTATACACAAATATATTTCTCATTCTGATTTGAAAGAAAATATCAGCTCTCTCATATATAAAACATGTGAGAAAAGGAACTTTCAAACAATGATCATATCTTATAAAGATGCACATTTTGATAATGATATGAAGGACGGCCAGTCTGCATTTGAACATGATCAGCTTGTTGACCTGTTGAATTTTTTATTCATAACATATATGGCAATTTTACAGATAGCGTCTATTAGCAGAGAATTAGTATATCAATGAGCACCAAATTTGCACCATTTTTGACCAATTTATATTTATTAGCCATGAGTATAAGTGTCTTGTAAAGTTGTCAAAAGACAGAAAATTCCATGATAAATGTTCTATCAAAGTTGACATTTACATAATATGATGAATTATTAAGCATCAATAATGAACAATTTCGAGAATATATTTCGCTAATATACCCTAATAATTTAGAATTTAAAGAAACTACAGAAAATGTAATGGAATGTTCGTTTTGGAAATGATGGTTTATAATGATTAGCGTGAACTAAAGTGTTAATTATATGACAAAGGTAATGATTTTGAATTTAACATATCAACAAGTTACCCTCATACGGATATTAATATTTTACTCTGGCCGACTTATACTGTCTATGTGTCAAAGCTTTTGCTAGTGTGTGCACTGGTTTTGAAAACTTTGACTCCTGTCACTTACTGGTACTTCAAAAATTTGTGAAACAGGGCTAGTCGAAAATGAATTTAAAACGATTCGTGTCTGTAGTTTCTGAGTAAAAAAATGAAAATTAACTACATAGATATCAAATAGTTTGAGTTGCTAGGAAAATTGTGTAGTAAATATGTAAACCAAACAACTGTAACCTACATTTTTTAATGCAATGCATGTACGATACATGACATGTTTTAAAGTTGAAAGTTGGTAGCATCAAATCAATTAGAAAGACAACGCCAATGCCTGGTCCACCTACAATAATTTATGTACAAGCTACCAAAAGCATCTGGAAGAAACTGAAGCACAATATAACAATAAACCCTGTACCTCTATGGGGACTGCAAAAATCCAAAAATAAATCTTGGTGGTGAATGGTAAAGTATTTCACGAATAAAAATCATTCTGCGTCTATTTCCTTTCTTCTCCATTATAACAACTATGTGTCTGATAGTTTTCCTAAAGCTAAAATCGTTTATTTATTTTAGCACAACACTGTAATCTCGATATGCGATCAGCGCCAATGCTTATAACAGTGGTACCCCCAACCAGTATTCTTGATAATACTTCCATTGACAAAAAGGAACTGTTGGACATTCCCTTAATTTTGGAAAGTTTAAAGAATACATAAAACTTGACCCACATTCATAAATTCAACCCACCAATGACCACAAAAGTTAAAAACAGCAAGAAGCAGATATTCGAGGATTACCAAAATAATCACTTTTAACTATCAGTACCAATGGAAAGACCACTGGTCCTGACATCAATGCTTGTTTGTTAAAGGAAGCAGCCTCTTTCATTTGTGATTCTTTATGCAAATTGTATAATTTATGTGTTGGAGATGAAATATTTCCTTTTTTTTGTGGAAACAAGCTAATGTTACCCGTTTGCATAAAAGGGGGAGTCAATTTCATGCAACGATTGCCGACCCATTTCGTCACTGAGATGTGTCAGAATAAGGATGGAAAATGCTATAGATGTGTTCAACTATTTTAGAGAAAATTTGTTAATATCTTCAAATTAGCCATGATTCATACCTGTTGATTCAACCGTCAATCAACTTTTGTTTCTATATCATGAATTATGCTTTGCAATTGACCTCAGCAAAGAAGCCTGTGTAGTTTTTCAAGACATCATTAATACTTTGGATAAATTTTGGCATTGAGGCTTAATCCGCAAGTTGGAATACAATGGAATTCAAGGCCCACTCTTAAGCAAAAGTGGTTCAACAGGTATTTGTTTATGTGGCAACAGCGTGTAGTGATTAATGAACAGTCATCACAATCAGGAACTGTTACTGCAGGAGTTTCGCAGGGCTCTGTGTTAGGACCCTACTATGTTTGATATGCATTAAGAATAGTGTTGACATTGTCCATTCAAATATTCAACTGTTTGCTGATGACACATATGTATATCTTTCTGTAGATAATCATTTTATCGCGGCAAATAATTTGAATAGTGATCTTCTATCATTTGACTCCTGGTCATCTGATTGTTTGGTGTCTTACAATGCTTAAAGAACAGATGCTATGGTTGTTTCCACTGAATGCAACCGTTTACATCACCCCATTCTTGTGTTTCAAGGTCATCAATTAAAAATGTTAATAACCATAAATATTTGGGTATTGTTCTTCGCAGCGACCTCAAATGGATAGACCACATTAATCTTATTGTACAGAAAGCAACAAAACAACTAAATATTATAAAATTCCTTCAGTTTATTCATGACAGAGAATCTTTGGAAATATTTTATCCATCTATTCTCCCCGATCATAGCCTATGGTTGTATAATCTCGGATGGCTGCACTGAAGCAGATACTTTGAAATTAGAGAGAGTTCAGCTGGCTGTGGCCTATATGATGTAATGTGCTATGCTAACAACTTCCGACGAAAACATAGGAGGAAACTGGACTAGTGACATTGGCTCAACGTCGAGAAAATGTCAAATTGATGCAAATGCATAAAATGAATAACAAATTAGCATCTATTTATCTTGACAATATCTCCCTGTTTGACGAAAACTGTCAGGCAACAGAATACTCCACAAACTGAACTGTCCCTATTTAGAACAAGGGTGGTTTTATTTGAAAATCCTTTTTTTCCATCCGCTACTAGGCTATGGAATGAACTGCCATTAAATGTCAGGAACTTAAAATCCTTAACAGAATTAAAAAACAAAGTCACACCTTCTGTTCAATGCTCTCTAAAGCAAGTGGAACATTATAATGTTGGTTAACATTTTCTTTCTGTTATGCATGCTGGACTACAGTTGGACCGCTGCCAGCTCAAAACCCTTTTATTCACAATCCGATTCGTAAATTAACCAGATTGTAAATGCGGCCAGGGAATCAAAGATGCCCGGCACTCCTTTTTTGCATGCTCTCGGTTTAAGAAACAGGGACATCTTGCACATAAGCGAATCAAAGTGTGCCATATTGACATTAGAAAATATTTTATATGGCGCTCCTGAGTGCAGTTATAAAAATAACATGTCCTTGTTTTGGGCAGTGCAAGATTACATTTTAAGAACACAAAGGTTTTAGCCAAACATGACGAATTTTTATATGCTTGAAACATTGGCGGGCCTCCAACCTGGGATTTGAAGAAAAATATCCGGGGTTGAGTATAATCTTAGATGTGTTCCTAAGTGTTTGTTGATGCTAATTTATCTGATTAGTCGAGTTATTAGCCCCGGGTGTGCTTGCTGTTGCTCTGATTTTATCTTGGAGGGAAAGAAGTTTCCTTTGCTGTCACTGGGGGGGGGGGGGCTTTTTTTAAATCAGTCAGTGTTTACAATTACTATTAATATGAGACAACAGGTTCACAAAAGGAATCTCCACTTCTGGACAGTGCTTCAAGGTAGCCATTTTCAGCATGAATGCTGCACCGTAATATATCTTTACCTTTCAAGTGAATATTATGTATATTACAATGTGCGTCTTCACGACGGAATCGGTACAACAAATGATATTGTTAATCCCACTATCGGTCATACGCCATTGTGTTGCCCTTCTTGAACTTCTTTAGCAAAGTGCAATGTTCCTCGTCAAAGAAATGGGTTATTGTTATGCAAGTATGAAAAAACAAGGGTCATGGCATGTTGTCCTCTGCTGTCTCCTCTGTTTTGTCCCTGTGTATTACCCATGCAAAAGGCATTTGTATAGGGCTTGGCCCTCCTTGCCAATTGTATTCATTTTGAATAAATAATATGTAAATGAAACATAATCGATTTAAAATAATACTACTTTTTATGTGGTGATGTTCATGTTGCTTGACCAGTCAAGATTTGGATTGTGTTCTGGACTGTGTTCGAATTGGACTGATTTTCAATTAAGATATGGAGACGTCATGGTCTCACTACCATTCGGTAACGGATGTTGCATGACGTCATTTTGTTTGATGACAAAGTCCACTTTGCTTCCCGACATGATCCAATTTGACAAATTTGGCACACTACAAGGCATATTTCTATGGCTTATAAAAAAATCCCTTCCTCATTTTGACTTTGTGCAACCCGTTACATTGTGATATGTTACTTCACTTTTATTGCTATGCATTAGAGTTTTGATTGATACAGGACGCAGAGTTAAGCTTGACAATAAATGTTGTCTATGGCCTGCCAGTATAACCAGCAGCATTGTGGTATCAGCTATAATCAAGATCTCTGTGACAATTATCGCGGGATAAGTATTATAAACAGCATCACCAAAATATACAACAATGTTTTGTGTAACATAGGCCTACCTATTAGGTGGTTTGCACCTGACAGGGCACAAGACTGCGCTTTAACCAGACGCCGTTGCACTGAACAAATTGTCACCCGAAGACACATTATTGATTGGTGTTTCAAAACTTTTTGTGGTGTTTGTGGATGTTTTCCCACACTCATGATCGTGCGTCCAGGCATGCGATGTTGAATACTCCTAAACGTTTAGGGTTTGGTTTGGTGATGCTAAATTCTCTTGTCTTATTGTTTTAAGTATCAAAATGTAAATTAAGTGTATGTGCTATAACGGCTGCCCCGTGTCTTCTTAACGTTGACTATGTTTGTCATTGATTTCATGCGAAAATGTGGAAGGGAGAAAATTTGTAAATGGGTAAACGTCGTTATGCTAATGGACAACACAGTTATGCTGGCGAACTGGAGAGACAAATGTGTCCAAGACATGATTTTCAATTAATTGTGTGCGTCACCAAGTATGGTTACCAATGAAAAAAAAGTTTATATAGATCTCATCGTTGTGGATGGAGAAGAATATTTTATGGTGCAGCGTGGGAACAGTTTTATCTATTTGGGCAGTATTTTACGGTACATGGGAGCAAAACACGGTCAAACAACATGCCCGGCCAATGAAAAAGCACACATTGAAACTTATCGAGTTTTCAAAAATAAATGGTACAGGCATTTTCCAGCTTTTACTGACCAAAATCGTCCCTGTTATGCAGATGTTTGCCAGGCTTAGATATCTTTGGATCAATAGATCAATTTAAACCAAACTGACGGATTTCCCATATTGGCCTCTATATATTGTTCTCCTTCGCAAGCCAGTGGTTACCCAGCAACAAAGATGTCAATCATCCTTATGAGCCTGCCATACACGGCATAACCAATCAGCGGGCCAATAATGAAACCACGCTTGCAACTGCACATGATCAGTCTGACACAGAACTCGGAATTTTAAAAGAAAAACTTCATACATTGCGTTCTTTTCAAGTACGATTAATCAAAGATTTCATAGTGGTCAACAAACAAACAATGCTTACGGATTATAGAGTTGTCAAACTGGAAACACCGCGAGTAAGTGCCTGTCATCTCTTCGAAGACAGCTTGACTTTTGAACTCATTTTTCACACAATCAGTTTCACAACAACATCCCAGACTATTTCGTTTCAATTTTCCATGGTTTTGCTTGAAAGAACATCTGGTTTTCGCTAATGTTAACCTAAAGAGTTGAACTAAAAACGCGGGTGTCAGATTTTTTTGTCTGAGGCGTGGTTCTTTCACAATATGTGACGAAAGTTGAAATTCTTTGATGTGTAAATGGCGTATCATCACTTCAACTTCAGACCACTACAGCTCACTAACGGCACAAAACACGGGAAAAACCAAGCACTCCTTTGAGGACAGGTGTAAGAATATCATTTTTTCAACAACAAAAAAATGAATAGTACCATAACCGAATAAGTTGAATTACCATTCTCGAAAAAAAGGAATGCTGTAATAATGCTTAATTGCTGCGTAGACACAGAGCAAAGTACGTAATTGACAATAATGTCATTTGATTAGTTTACTTTTCAGAAATGTATACTTTATTGGGGGTAAATATGAGCTACAATTCGTTTATTCGGAATTTTGTAGAAGATGGAGTTAACCCTGAGCCTACCCTTAAAATCAATCTTCACTGAAATGAGTTGGCCAGTTTTAGCAAAAATCCATGTCTGCTTCGAGTTCGTGTATACGCACAGTTATGAATGTCTGCCCAACAAGTTGGGTACAAAAACGCCGACGTTCTTGAATTAAAATCTTATCCTATGAAACATGCAGCTGTTTCACGCCCTGCTATTCTCTGGACCGTTGTACATGAAGACCAAATAGAAAGGACGAAAGTTAAATACCGAGATGCACATCGCAATCTTCTACTACTTTCAACCAGAATATTGAACCAGATCAGGGTTCCTGCAATGGCCATTTAGTTTGTGACATGTGTGCAAACCCTTTACACCCAAATCAACATGACACGTTCTGAAATGACAGTAAGATGTGCCTTGACACCAATTTTATAGATTTGACGGAAACATAATATTTCCGTCCTGAACTGGATTGTAAATTCATTCAGACTGGTACTGGAAATCCTGCGTGCTGCTATGAATGGTCGGAACCGCCATACAAGTAAGATGAAAGCAATGTCAAACACAGCATAAGCAATGATAACCCAAAGGAAGATCCCCGTGACCCAGATAATACTCTTTGTACCAAACCCACAGGAAAATCCACAGGCTTTAATCATTGGACACTTGTAATATCGAACAAAAAACTGATGAAAAAATTTATAAGTGCTCAGGTTAAATTCAGGAATGTGTACGTCAGGTAATATGCAACACCGAGGCGAATAGTGGAATATATATATATATATATATATATATATATATATATATATATATATGTGTGTGTGTGTGTGTGTGTGTGTGTGTGTGTGTGTGTGTGTGTGTGTGTGTGTGTATATAGTATTTTAGGGCAACTACACACATAAATGACTGCTTTATCTTGACGTATACTACATTGCCCATTTGGATTTTTATTCGAACAGGGCTACACGGATTTTGTTCAGCAGCAGCAGGACATGCACAGAGCATCATATAGGCGCCAGCATGCGGGCAATAGCGTATGTAGATGTTTACCACTACGTCCGTTAATGACGTTGGAAGTGAAGTGATCTAGTAAAACAAGTGGTATCTGGGCCTACATGTGTTAAAGCATGTAGGCCTACATAACGTCAAATTCCATGTTTGAACGTTATGTAACATGGAAGATAAAATCTTTTCTATTAAAAAAAACGTAAGGTCGACACATCTGGAAGTCATGTTAAAGTTTAAAACAAAAACATTTATATATATTAAAAGAATATATATAAATTATGAAATTTCAGAAAGCACAGTCAACAACTTATATGAAAAGTTACCATTGTCCTACGACCACACATATGCACAACATGGTCTTAAAATAGAAAAGTAAGGCATGATGGATAAACGTTTGTCTCAAAAAGCAGTTGAATCACGCAATATAAGTTATAGCCTGGTAATAATAATTGTAACAATACGATTTTATTTTACCTGCAATAATGAAGAAATTAAAGTCATAAACAACGAGATGCACATATACAGTACATATCAATGACAAACAGAAATCAAACAAAAAAGGGCGGCATAAAACTGGAAAAGAAACACAGTCTTATGGGCACACGTATCATAATTATGATGATAGGCCAATCGCTGCACAGCACGAGACGGTGGGCAAGCTGACGTTGCCAACCAGGCTGCTGTCCAACATCCCGCATAAAACATGGAAAAGCCACTCTCAGAAGCAGCTCGACTGATGAAAATATATATGACACGTATAACACTGCAAAACTGATAAAGACATGAATTTGTTTTGAGTCGGAAAAAAACTTAGTCACATGTAATCTAGCCAAACTGTCCCAGTTGAATATTAAATTATGTGGATACAAGACTTAGTGATTTCTATAATGTGTTTTACTATGAAGGGTGACATCAGAAAACAAGAACGGTAAACTATATGTTGTATAGAGGTTTAAAATATTAAAACGAGAGCCTTTATAACATTTTAACTAGCTTAATTCGTTTACACGCAGCCGAAGTGGTTGAAGGCATCATTGACTAATATTAGACGTTCCCAGGACAAGGATATATGGGAAAACTATGCATCTTACAAAAATGGCAAAGGGAGGCCTTTAATGCACAGTGCGTGGCAGTAGAAGGTGTGTAAGAATCAGCTTTGCATTACAGGTGGTTAAAGGGCAAAAAAGCAAGAAGATTCGAAACGACGAGGATACAATGGAACGTTTGTACCACCAGGAACGATTCTATGTACCTCTTCATATAGAAAGTGTGAAAGTGAGCCAAAATGCACATTAGGGACCTGCAGTATAGCTTTTCATAAGAAAAACAAATGTTTCACACATGCACGACCAAAGAAAACAAAAAAGATGAAGAACAACAGGCGGCGCGTCTCAATATTTTGATAGATTAAACGCAAATGCAACTGCAAATGTGGGATAACACCCTACAAATTATTGGGAGAATTTTGGGAAAAAATGTAAAATGGACATATTTGTGATCTAAGAAATCCGAGAACAGATCATCGTAGTTTTCATTCCAAGCCAGTTTCGTAAAGCAGAAGGTTGTGATATGCTAAAGAGCGGTTTTGATACGATTGAAAAAACTAAAAACGGAAATAGTTAAATCAATATTTTGACAAACGTAATAAAACAAAACATTTAATTATTTCAATTCGCCCATGACATGGGTATAGCAATTTTGCTGCCAAGCAAAAATCGAACGTGTGACAAAAAATATAGGACGCTGACAAACTTTTTAAAATGATATGACAGAATTTTTTAAATGATCAAATAGATCATTTTAATTTGTGACTCTCTATACGATAAAATATTACATGCTTAAAGAACAGTCACAATACGACCTTCATACAACAAATTGAAGGTTGGAATGTGGGATTAATGCCACACATTAATCATCTTTAAGCTAAATAAAGTTACCTCAATGATAAATGTAGAGAATGAGGATAAAAACCAGCGAAACCGGGAAAATAAGTCCTGGAAGAGTCGGGTTTTTTTTTTTTTTTTTTTTTTTTTTTAAATTTATGTATTCATTTACTTATTTATTTATTTATTTACTTTATTGTTTTGGGGTTTTTTTTTGGGGGGGGGTGTTTTTGTTTGTTTGTTAGTTTGTTTGTTTTTTGGACCAGGCTCCATTCTACACTTTCATGAATAATATGAGTGGTCCTTATATGATTTTGATATTTGTGGCTTTGTAAAAGAGAATACGATAAATAAGAAATATGAAACGAAAAGAGCTTTTTGACGGTCTTCAATATGCACCAACAAAATCCATTGACTGGTTTATTAAAACCCATATGCTGGCAAACTAGGAAGAAATTCCTACGACTTGCTTGAAGACAATACTTACCCCAATAGCTGGAAAAAATTCAGTACCTTCATCAAAGCATGCATGTGCCAGCAGTCTGGTGAGCTTTAGCACAAATACTGGTTATTTCTCGGTTTGCAAACAGTATGAAGTCTTTTAAGAGTTTGTTAATAATTTTATTGCTATTTGAACACCACATGTATTAAAAATATTTGAGCCATTGGATATATTAAATTTGTGTTTTTTCGACTAAGACTAGGCGGAGCGGAATGACAACGATGGGGAATCTCTAATTATTTTCCAGTGGGCTTATAGTATAGCCTTTGGCTCGAATTTCAGTGTTTAAAAACCTAAAGTTATTTTCTTAGTATAGCCTTTGGCTCGAATTTCAGTGTTTAAATACCTAACGTTATTTTCTCTTTGCTATTTTGACGGATCCATCTTAGATTTCCTTCATATGTGAAAATAACCAGCAATGAAGTGTGCGCATGCTTTTGTAGAGCTGGGCATTTATGGCACGACCTTTGCACGGCCAATGTGCGTGCTTAGTTGACCACATACAGACAACATTTTAAAGTTGAAATATTTACAAATATCAACTCATCAATTGCATGTCAGACTTTTGATGATAATGGCCATCATTAAAACGTTATAAACAGTTCACACACAGTCACAATTTAAGCTATCATTTTCATAAAAACACACTTCAATTGGCGAACAGACGTGTCTCTACGCTATTAAATCTTGAACAACCTAATCCTCATCGGCTGAAGTAGTATTACGGTTCTAAAAGGTAGAGAAAAAACAATCGATATTGATGAGACTGGTTCATCTGCGAAGCATAGATAGAAGTTTCAGAGCACAGAGACAAGTCGGTGTGATCTGGATAGATCATTTTTCAAATTTTTCAACATGGAAAAGAGCAACAGAAAGAGCCTGATGTGATGGTGGTGAATGCGTCAATGAGGATCAAGTACTTAACCAGCAGTAATAATAATAATAATAATAATAATAATAATAATAATAATAATAATAATAATAATAATAATAATAATAATAATAATTTATTAGGAAAACTTCCCCTTTACAGCGGGGGCACCAACGGAACCGGGGGAATTCCATGATGCGTCCAAGATATACACAAATAAGCAGGCATCCTTAGTATCAATCAAATAATCTTCGTATGTTGAAATAAGTATAGTAACTATAATAGTACAAGTAATAATTTATGTCTTCCTCACCAAAACTAGAGATAAACCGGTCATTGCGACAAAACTCTAGAAAGCGTAAGGACATGTACATTATCCACGTTTCATATACAATGCAGAACATATGGCCTCCAGCGTCATTATAAAGAAAAAGAAATCAGGTATATGTACATTGGAGCACTTCTATTTACAAGAGGTACATGTAGAACAATGATACAATCTGTCATTCCGAGAAGTCATCAAGTGACTGTCTCCTGTAATGCCAAGCCTCAACAAAAAATGTTTTACATGATTGGTCAAATAATTCACCAATGTCCTGTCCAAGATCACATGTGTGCTCGCCAAGGAACCAACATACTTTATTTTTCAGTGAGGAGGCGGAAAAACGCTGCCATGCCTGTTTACAATTCTCATTCAAAGAGTTGACTACCAAATTTCTATATGCCTGTAACCTGATATCATTTAGTGCTGGGCACACAAATAGAAAATGTGATAAATCTTCTCTACTATCTTTACATAAAGGGCATCTTCCGTCTGATAAATCCCATCTTTCCAGATCTTCCCCGACACACAGACACCCAGTGCGGGCCAAAAATTTTAATCATGCACCGGCAAAGTTATTTACATTAAAAAGATAACTTTCACCGAAAGAGGACCGTTTAAACTTTTGATACCATCTTAAAGACTTTCTCAAGTCTATTTTCTGGAAAAAGTCTAATTTATATGCTTCTAGCGATATTTTTAGAAAGCCTCCCAGCCATTCTGGATTCCTTGATTCCAGAGCATGGTCTATGGCTACGTTATTAAAGACCTTCTTAATTTCGTCAACATATGGCCAAATCTTTGCAGGTTTGTCATCACTTCTTTGCGAAAGAGTGTCAAAAATTTGCTTACATAGCCTTGTGTTTGGCATCTCAAATGTCAGTCAGTTTCTGAATGCCGTCGCCATTCCTAGTCACAAGACCCCTTGATATGAGTATTACACAACATGGAGGCTTGGGTGATGTGCGATGGACAAAGATAACATGATGACTAGAACTGAGTGCAAGGGCGTTTTTCAAAAATAACGAGTAAATTTTTTTCCAGTAGTGTTCATTTAAAACCAGCTTTGAATCATGAACAAAAAGAAAATTATTAATAATAATAATAATAATAATAATAATAATAATAATAATAATAATAATAATAATTATTATTATTATTATTATTATTATTATTATTATTATTATTATTATTATTATTATTATTATTATAACGCAGACGTATACAACATCCTGCGACTTGTCGTGGGCCTAGATAGTACCGGGATCAGTAGGCATTTCACTTCCAATGGAGATATGTTTAGGAACCGTCAAACACCGGCTTACTGACACCCTTGGTTTTTCCATTGTTCACTTCACGCTGACGAAAGATCGTTGGCGTTGTGTTTATTATAGTGTCCTTCCACCTGTGAAATGTGCGTTGCAGACACGTGTGGCCCACAGTTGGCACAAACTCACTGAAACGGCCGGTGTTTCCGGCTCGAGAAATGTCCCTGCGCCACGTTTCTCGCAATTACGTATCTTTATACATGCATACAGGAAGGTCTTAAAAACTGAAATTATTGTTCTTAGTTGAATTATTATAGCAGCCCAGAACTCAACAGTAAAATCCACTCATTTTGGTACTTAGTCGTGATTACGTTGACCTTAATATTCCTATACTAACGCTGTGGAAAAAGCTGATCAACGACTACACGGACAGGCATGCTTTGAAGCCGAGAAACCCAAAATGGGGGCTGTGCATTTCCTTTTTTATTCTTGCGAACAAAAGCAGGGACAAGATGCTGCCACCATTGCCTGACGGGAACAACAGCGTGCAATCTACCGTAACATTAAGGCTCATCAACGCGATGACAGTCTCATGCTACCTTTTGTTGTATCCTGTTGATCGACTACACGTTTTGGACGGTTATGGTAATATCACCACTGAGCATTTCCCAAGTATAGATGTCAAAACTGAGCAGGTAGCTGTTGTTAAAGCAGCACCCTAGCGACTTCGATAAGGAAAGTAGTTCCACAGAGAGACAAAAAATATAAAATTGCCATTCACTCAAAAACCAAAACCTTCATATGGCCCACCTTGACGATGATGTGTGTATTTTGGTTACTTTCGACAATATACATGTACAAGTATATAATAGAAACCCCTTTCCATGACTGGTGTTGTTGCTTTTGGAGGATCTTGCTTTTTTGTGCAGTTTCTTTCCATCTGGCTGATCCTAGATTCATGTATGCTTGTCATTCCCTCTGTAATGCGCGGTGCAGTAATCAAGTGTGCAATCGTGAAGGTTCATCGCTCTCTATAATGCCCTAACTGACCAATAAAGCTCATTTGTAGGAACCTGTCATATTTTTATGTTGTAATCAAAAAGCATCTCTTGTTCCTACTGGCATTTACCCAAAAATATGATATGTTATATTGTCCACACCTGTTTTGCGTCTCGAATTATACAAAAATATTTACTGCAATTTAATATTTACAATGTATATGGTATGATGTTCCTGCATACCTCTTGTGTAAGATCTTCCGGGAATAAGCACTTTGCTTTCTTGGATATCCAGTTGTTCGCATTAAGTAAACAAGGAAAAGGCCAACCACACTCGTCTTTACGATTGATCACAAAACTTGATCCATTGTTGAAGAAAGCTGGCTTTCAAGCTCTGGATGGACGTTAAACAGCAGGCACCAAAATCAAAGGAGTTAAGGCTTCATTAATAATGCTTGATTAAATATTCTCCTCCATGAGCTAAAGTACAGTGCATGCTGTGAGCCAACTATGAATTTACTCTTCATGGGAGTACCAATTTCAAAGCAACAGACATAACCTCAAGAATGTATGATCAAGCATCTCCTTTCACAAGATGAAACACGGTGCGTGCTAAAACTGGTTCAACTATGGTCCTAGAGATAAAGGAATGATACTAATTGTGCGTAAGTGGCAATAACAGTACCCTACAAACATTTCCAACTATCAAGTCATTTGTTTTTATGAAAGATGACTCAGCTTCTCGGCCACGTCTACAAAATGTTAATTGGAAATTTGAGTGAGACCTCCTGATCCCGTTATTACAGGAGATAGAAGAAGCTTCAGGTGGTCCTTGGGAACTTTGTGACCTGAAAATTTATAAAAAATTCAACAATCCCCAGGAGATGGAGTGCGGTTTATGTTTTCAATGTTTTATGTATGAACCTTGAGCTGTCTCACCTGTCCAACAGGACGAAGAAGACTCTTGTAAGTGACTGTTATTGCAATAATATTTGTGGCCTATAAAGAGAAAAGCTCAGATCTTTAACATTAAGACGAATTACACACATTTCAAAATTGACAAAGAACAGTTCGTGATGGATCCTGCAATTCTTTTTATCTGTTCCGTCATTTCTGCTTAACATGAAAACGGAACTTTTCTATTTCAAAATTGTTTTGCACACATTATTGATAAATAAATTCTGCTGACCTTCTTGGCACTGAACCAACAGCTTTCATCACGGCAATATCCCAGTGGTGTATCAAGGAAGCTGTGAACGAATCCTACAGCATTCTTGATGCAAAATACTAGCATGCTATATTTCTGAAATTGTGCTACTTCATGTGCCTAGAGTACGCCGATGAAAGCTGTTGCGTTATCGATAATCATTTCCGGTGAAAACAAGGAGCAGAGGACATTTATAAAGCAGTGCGATTTCTGGCAGGTTTCAACGTGTAACTGATCCATCTATGTTAGGACTTCCAGTGTACAAACATACATGAACAAAACATACAATACATACCTATAATCTTTCAAGAAACCTAAAGCCAATAAACCCCATATATATATATATATATATATATATATATATATATATATATATATATATATATATATATATATATATATATATATATATATATATATATATATATATATATATATATGGTCGGAATTATGAAGATTTCACAATAATGTGAACAAGGTGGGGTATTTCTCTATCAAATATTTCAATTTGCCACTGCAGACTATCTGAGAGGTTTCTCTTTGTACATCCTGTTACAATTATGATAGAGGCGTCAGGTTTAGCTGTGACGCGGTGTTACCCATATGGTTGAGGATGGGAGAATGATAATTGAAAACTTATTTGCAATAAAAGATTGGGATAAATGGCAATATGTGTTTCAAAAATTGTTGACACTGAAAAGTGGCGTTGTGTATCAACCACCCGGTTCAACTCACATGTCTACATACGTTTTTACTGTTGAAGTGACGATACAATTAAAATGTGCCGGATCGATTATCCATGGCGCTCAGATGCTGTCCTGGCCGATAGGATGTCATTGCTCCAGCATGGTTTGAAAGCAGTTATATGAATGCAAATCCATAAAAAAAATGGCTGTGCATACTCAACTGGACACGAGGGCTCATCGCTTATAAATACGATCGTGCTTATTGCTGGAAGCGGAAGGGTGGAAGCTATCGACTAGGACCACGGACATGATTTACGGCAAGGTGCGCGTGTGGCATTGTACTTTGTCAAACACACATGCAACGCAAGCCATGTGCAGTTGGCCGATAAGCTGAACAGAACACGAACAGACAGGATTACAGTATCAAAAAACGGCGAATGTTACATGCATTAAAAAGTCTGATCAAACTGTGTCAGTTTTCAATAAAGCAAAGTAAAAAAGCTTTTGTCTATCCAGGAAACTATTTGGGTAATGACACTGGATTGGGAGAAGTTCTGACACAGAGGCACATATGAATGTACGGTAAACGAGAGAGAGAACAGTCGACGAAACAAAAACAGCAATAATCTAGTATTGAGAATCATATACAAAATGTCATCTAGTGGGTTAAATCGGGCCATAGTGAGGTGTTTAATACCATATTTGCACGTCTTCCTCT
>OZ026616.1:74697817-74745317 GCA_964020975.1 Hermodice carunculata
AAAAACGAGTTTTAATATGCCTCCTTTAAAAACATTTGTAGTCTCTGATTTCCTTCTGTCCGTTAGTATCCTGTTCCATGTAACGCTACCTCTATATTTAAAAGACCGTTGACAACATGAAAATGTCACTTGCTGATCTTGTAGAGGTTGGGGTCAGTTGCCTGTCATGTAGAATATGCATGCTGTAGATAGCCAACCTTTGAGACCATTTAAACATTTCTACATCATAAAATTGTCAAGGAGGGAAAATCTCTCCCTCGCTGAATGTCAGTTTAATTTTGATCTAACAGATTGGGATGGAATGTCATGTCAGCATGCAATATGATTTTGCTTCCTATTTGGAATCTCCAACACTCGGGGGGGGGGGGGGGAGGCGTCAACTTTGCTGATTCGGATATACGACCAGGGCACCAAATATTGCATGGATTTGTGGTTTGTTTGTTTGTTTTTTTGTTTTGTTTTTTTTTTTTTTTTTTTGTTTTGTTTTTTTATCCAACTACCTTTTTGTTTTTGTCCAATGATGACAAATTAAAATGAGTGTCAGACCAAATACCTGGTACAACATATTTTGAGACGATGTATCGAGGTCGAAAAGCCTTGGTACGAAACTCGGTGATCATGATTTTCAAATTTCCGTAAGTAAAATGACGATCTCTCAAATGGTAAAAAAATTTGCAAATTTGGATTTAAGAACATTTAAATTGGGAATCCAACATATTATGTGCATCTAATGTGTATCTACAAGATCGGCGGACTTATTAGTGTATTGAAAAAGTGACATAAAGCGTTTATTGACATATATAAAGTAACTGATATTTTTCTTTAATTAACCCTTATTTTACAAAATGTTACCTAGGCTTCTAACTACAAGTCAAATTTGGATTGCATTATTAAACTTCAGAAAATAATCGTGCACATTATCACAGACTCTGAATTTAATGCCCACATTACACCTCTTTTTTTCTAAATTCTTTACGTTTTAACTTATCAACCGCTAAACTCTAACCGTTTATGAAGGATAAATTTACAGCAAACATTGTAATTCAGTTTATGACACAAGGCAAAGACTAAATTTGCAAAAATACTACATACTCAAAAAATAATGTTACATTATTTTCCAGCAGATCTAATGGTCCTGTAATTAGGAAGTTAAATCCCTGTGCACATACATTAACTATCATCTCTTTATTTAAAAGTCAGTTTTGAAGAGATATAATGTTAGGTTATTAGTACTTTTTTGCATGGAGATATGCTTTTGTTCAGTACTTAAATGTCTACTTTCATGTTTTCTTGTCGTTGTTGTTGTTTTTGGAGGGGGGTTGGGGGTGGCATTTTCTCTTCAATCTTCATATATTTTTGTTCAATACCTACAACTCTTCTATTTTTGTTTCACCTTTTGTTATTGTTTCAGAACCAGGAACAAATTCTTAATTTTTCTCTTTGCTGTCACCTATGCTTAGGGTCAATAAAACAATACTGGTTTCTTCCCTCAAAATTTTTGCACTATAAGGCGATGCATATCAATGAATAAAAAACAACTTCAATTATCATCATCATCATCATCATCATCATCATCATCATCATCATCATCATCATCATCATCATTATGATGATGATGAAGGAGAAAAAGAAGAATACTAAGGTCACTATTTTGAGTCATTATACTTGAATGCACTTCTGATCAGTGTCTAAGACGTAATAGACTGCCATTTTCGTCAGTATCTTATATTATCAATTTCGTAATAGTATAATTCTGTACACAGTCAGATGTAATGAAACGACAGATTAGAACTTATGTGTACATGTTCTCCAAATGTGTTGTCCGTCAATTTGACCAATGGTTTAGACAGAGCTTTAACTTCAACCTTGAACTCAAGCAACTGTACTGCTTTTCAATATTTTTAGGGGGGGGTGGTGTGATGACTGCTCCCCCTTTAAGGTGAAAGTTATTAACATATAATGCTTAACATAAAATGTTCTTAAAATGTATCACAATAATGTAAATTTGATTATGCGTTTCTGGCGGTAATTTCTTTCTTTCCTTTTCTTTCTGTCTTCTTTTTCTTTTACTATATTCCTTCCTTCTTTCTCTCATTTTTAGGAATACACAGAAATATGTCACGTACGTCACAGGATCAGGTCTGGATATTCAAATTGGAAAACCCTGGGTGCGGACACACATCAGTTACTTTTCTGAGTATTTAAAGTGTAAGATTTGCCCACCGTGTATTACATTTAACTGAAGCTCATTCAGCGGCGTACACCGACAGATATGACCGCCAAGGTGTAAAATCTAAAGCCGGGAATATTAAAGTATTCTGTTTGTTTCCACTTTCAGTTTTTTTTAAGTAGCACGTTCTGCAGGTAATTTCTAGAAAGGTTATATTAGCTTGAAAGATCATAATGGGGCCTCAGAGGAACACCATCGCAACAATTTTTGACGCTGCCCTCAGAGTGGCTCTTTTTTAATAGATATAAACATTAATTTTCATCCTAGACAACCCAAATGATTAACTGGAGAATTTAAAGACCGTGAATTAGGACCAAAACAGAATACACCCACCCACCCACCCAGATGAATAATTAAAACGGTGACTTGGTGTCCCCCAGTATCACATAACTATCGCTGTAAAATGAGGAAGTCCACACTGGATTCATGTACTTTAACAAAAGAGACAGCTTTTTCAGGCCGATGTTCCTGCTATGAGCTGGAAGCTATACGTACACAATGCCAAGCACGAAATTATCTTAGAATGTATCACAAAAAAGGAAGTTTGTATAATGTACCTGTGGCGGTATATTTCTCTCTTTTCGTCTTCAACAAGTGACAAGCTTACCATGTCTCTCTTAATCTTTGGTGCGAGTGACAAAGTTCGGGTGTGCAGTTCTTAGGACCACATGTTCTGGAAAAACTTAAGTCTAGTTGATGAAGATTATTTCCAAATTTAAGGGGAATGGTTTCAAATCACGGATTGCCTTTTCTTGGGTGTCTGCCTCAAGTCAGGAATAAAATTTGTTTCTTCACATTGGTATAGGAAGATGACTGTTGATGCTTTGGTGACTCCTGAATCTCTTTTCTCTCAAGCTTGTTGGATTGAAATGGATTAATATGGATAATGTTTTTCTAAACTTTTCATAAATACTTCCTTTGCAATGTTGTGCTATGGGCCGTGTTTTCCGAGTCGTATATATAATATAGGTAGAGTGTGTTTATTATGTTCCAGAGTCATGAATATCACCAAAAAAAAAGATGTAGGCGTAATGTCCTCTTTTGCTGTCAACTCAGCAGACTGACAAGTCAGGAAAAGCAAAAAGCGAGTGAGGTACTGTGTCTCTTTAATTTTTGGCAGAACTGATAAAATTTAGGTTTTAAGTGGTAAGGCATGTATGTATTGGAAAAATGAAAGTCTCGTTAATGAAGACTATTTCAAAGTTGAGAAGACCAGTTGAAAACCACCAATTGCCTTTGATGGCTGGCAATCTGGCTCAGGTCAGGAGGGAACTTGTTTCTTCATATTGGTATTGGAAAATGTATGTTGATGTTTTGTTAACTCTTAAAACTCTTTGTTGTCCTTGTTATGTTGAAATTTATGAATACGAGTAGTGGTTTTCTGTTTAATATCATGCTTTCTTCCTGATAAGTCATGTGCTTTTTTTCTTTTCGCATTATTCCTCCTTTCCGTCCTCGGTCGGTTCCTCTGCCTATTCCACGCTTGCAATCTTATTTATATATATTTATCTCAGGAATTGTCAAATTATCCATTTGTGGTCGCCCATAAATTCAGTCGCTTTTGTATCTATCCATCCATTAGACATGTAGGTGTTCATTCGTGTATTCTCTTTTTTTTCTTCAAAATTTGTTACTCTTTTCTTAACATAAAGATTTTTAAAATCGGACATCTTGCTCCGGGGATGCAGCTATTTGAACATTATCACCAGACCGCTCTTCCCAGACAAAATGTTCCAGACATAAAAGAGAGTGGTTTTAACCACTGACACCCCCCTCCCGATTATGTTCAAAAGCGCACCAACCAATTTCTTGTGCTTTAACTCTCTCAGTGCAAAATTTTGGACTGAGTCAACAGCTTTTCTCTGAAATTATAGGCATGCTGGTACTTGAATGAAAGGTCTTTTTACGAGGAATATGCATCTGAGATCCCAAGGATAATTTCAGACCAGTTTCCCTTGAGCAAATCGACTTTAGATGTGGTTGGCACTGAAAGAGTTAATGGCGGAAATTGGCCAGACAGCTTTCTTCTGCATTTTGTGGAGCTGTCCACCCAGAATGCACCGCGTAATGCTCTTTACTAGCAGCCTAAGGTTATCCTTGATGAAAATACACACAGACGACATTTACATTATAGTGTCATTTCTGACTATTTAAATTGTAACCCTGGATACACATGCATGGAAATAAAGTTTCTGGATATTTAAATGCTATGATTTGTCCAGGTTGTATTTCCTTCGACTGACGCTCATTCAACGTAGCACACTACCAAAATATGACTACTTAGCTCTAAAATGTGAACACAGACATGTTGCAAGAGTTCTTTTTATTTTCGTATTTTTTCTCCTTTTGTCCAAAACAAATTCAACAAAATATCATTCACGAAAGCTTTATACGAGAAAATCAAAAGGAGAACGCGAGCATCATTTGTGAAAGGTGCGTTCGCACTGGTCATGAATCATAACAGAGCCTTGCACAGAAATGTTCTCAAAAAAGGTCTGACCTTTTCTCACAAATATATGTGCCAACAGACTGAGAGACTGCTGTGTTCGACTGGTTAGGCAACAATGGCATACAGGCAAACGTTGATAAATTTCAGGGGCTTGCAGCAGGACAGAAGACTTCACCCAAGTTTAACATCTCCGTCAATACATTATGCACGCAAGCTAACTTCGTCTAAGTACATGGATTTCACATAGTATATTTGACAAATTTTCATGTTCAACGTATGTGCAAGAAGGCCCTAGATCCATTAAACGTCTTAACGCGTTTGGACATTGGCAAACACCTTTCACTGAATGTTGGAACAGAATATTCCATGCCTTCATCATGTTCTTGTTCAACTTTTGCCCATTCGTGTGGATGCCATTACGAATCTCAACAAATGAGGAAATACACGTTGCAAATAATTTGCAAGGATATATCCGTGGGGCCTCAACATATAGGTTTAACTGCTTTGCCCTCAAACCGGCCAAAACCGGCTGGTGATCAAATGTCTTGTCCAGTGTTTTCAACTAATTTCAACAGTTGTGAAAAACATAACTGTTGAAATTTTACTGAGAAATCTACATGAGACTTATCAAGATCATATGCCCCAGGTCAACAGCTTTCCTTGGCATAGGTTGGGCACTTAGTGCCCAACCCATGCCAAAGAAAGCTGTTGAATTAAGACTTAGTGCCCAACCCATGCCAAAGAAAGCTGTTGAATTAAGACAGAGTCAACAGCTTTCCTTGGCATTGGTTGGGCACTTAGTGCCCAACCCATGCCAAAGAAAGCTGTTGACTCTGTCTTAATTCAAGGGTTAAAGGGTTAATGACTTGAAAAATACAACAAAACGTGTAACCAAGCGGAGTGGCAACGAAAACAAATGTTATATATATAATAGTAGGAAAACTCTATGATTTGTCAACTACGCGTATGTTGTGCCACTTGCTCCTGTGCCATTGTCATGTCAACTTCCGGGGATTTTCAGACATAATGACAAATCCTTCGAGGGGCACTTTCATAACATGTTTCGGAGTCGGTATCTTCTCAAATAGCAGCCCTTCCTTTCAGCTTAATAATTAACCAAGACAACACATACGATTAAGTGAGTAATATAAAGGCCGTGAAATACTACTAAAATAGCATGCAAAAACAACACAGGAATACAGATGTGAAATGAGGCCATTAACAGGCAGACTGAAGTTAAGTTTATTTTCTTCTTGTTTACAGGATTTTAAGAATGTTTTCTCCTCGTTCCGCCACTAACCACAAGAGGCCGCCTCATTACCAGCGATGTGTGGTTACATTGTACACTCGTTGATATTCCTTTGATGTGGTACTCTTTGCCACATGGACTCAATATATCCTGGCAAAGTTTTCCACCGCACAGTGAATAAACGCAGCATAAAATTAACTCCATTCGACCTGTCGTTGAGAGTACGACAAACCTGATCATATTTAAAATCTAAAGGGTCACTGAAATTCAGAATGTGACAATTATTTCAATGTCCGGCAAACAAAGGTAATCCGATCAAAGTCAACTGTCAGAATTTCAATATCCTACGAATGAGGCAGCCAATTTCTATTCTCTCCCCGCCCATCACATACTTCTAACATATAAATACACAAATACAGTGAAAACTTATTTTTAGCAAGCCATGTTCAAAGGTCAGGTTTTAATGACAGGTTGGGTCTTGAAGGATAATCATGGCCTTTCAAGATTTACTAATTAGAACTTGGTTCACAGTCTGAAATATATCTTGTCCCTACAAACATTGCTTTTCTTCTTCTTCTTCTTCTTCTTCATCATCATCATCATCATCATCATCATCATCATCATCATATTTAGATTATTAACTCTTTCATTGCCGAGTTTTGAACTGCGTCAACAGCTGTTGACCCGAGCCATTAAATTGTCAGGATCTATAGGCATGCTGGTGCTTGAAGGAACATCAATCTAGCACTCTAATTGTAATTGAGAACAGTTTGTCGTTAATAGTGCGACATTAGTCGCAGTGAGCATTGAAATAGTTAAGACAGATCACTCTCATTAAACCAAGTTATTATTTACTATTTTTTGACTGTTTCCAGTGAGAGGTCAAAATTATCTTTTTACGTTGGTGTTCAAAGATGAATGCTGATGTTTTGGTGAACATCCTGGAATAACTGCTTTTGCTGTCATTAACTTTGTTATTATTGTTGCGTTGAAATTTATGAATATGGGCATTTTGTTTCTAAACCATTTGGCAAATGCCTCTTTGGGTATGTTGTGCTGTGGGCTGTGTTCTCCGACTCATATTCATAATGGAGGGGAAGAGTTTTTATAATGTTCCAAGTTCAGATATGGAACAGAGATACCCAACGATGTAGGCCTGCCTTTTTCTTTTCCTCTTTTCTGATATGACTGACAAGTCTAGAGAACTCAGAAGTGGCAGGCCCACTGTGTATCTTTTTTTCTTTGGTCCAAGTCATACTTTTGGTTGTAGGTGATTGGGCGTATATGCTTTAGAAAAATACTTAAATCTGTGGTTAATGAAAATTTTTTGAAAGGTTGACAGAACAGTTTTTAAACCAACATTTGCCTATCAGAGGTGGTGCGTGTCTCAAGTCAGGGGTGCAAATTATTTCTTCATTGGTGTTGGAATATGAATGTTAACGCTTTGGTAATCTTAAAATTTATACATTCTGCTGTAATTAACTTTGTTCTCATCGCTGAGTTCAAAATGATGAACATGGTTATGTTTTTCTAAACTATTTAGGTGCACAGCTAGTTAGAATCTTTGACGTACTAGACTATTATTTCCGCCAAGAAGTTCACTAATCGTTTGCCTCATAGTATGACCGTGTACCCAGTCAAAGCTAAAATGACAGCGGAAAAGACATTCAATATGTACCTGTTGTTCAAATGTTATGTATGGCAACCTTTCCCACAACTTAGACAGTTTAGACAAGTTTAACGTTTTGCTGCACCTTTACATTCTATGTGTCGAAATTTTGGCAGAAATTCAAAGCATATCTGGATTAAAAGTTGATTTAGATAAAACAGACATTCTGGGATTTGGATGCTTGAAAAACCACAAACTTTACAGAAGCAAATTATCTTGGCTTAAACTGGTCAATTAGCCCCGTGGTAGTACTGGGAATTAAAATTTCAACCAAGAACCAGAAGATTGACAACATGCACCTAAATTGGAAGAATAGAAAGTATTTTAAACTCATAAGTTAGAACTCTATCATCAGATATCAAAACTTTACAAATAAAATCTCTTGCAGTGTCTCAGTCAATGTATTTGGTTTCAGTCATCCCAAATCCGAAAGGGAACATAAAAAGCAGTTTTTGTCACACTTTGTAAATGTTTACAAAACTATAGATCTGATAAGATTAGAAGAAGCTATGTCATAACACCACATTTAAAAGGAGGATCAGGTTTTCCACATTTAGATATACACTTTACTGCAATGAAGTGAAGTGTGCATGGATTAAAAGACCTTTGTCTGATTCCTTTACTCTGTGGAAAACGTGAATTGTCTCATAACATACGATTAACACATAAATATTTTTGAACACGTTATTAACATGAAAATGATGTTGATAGTATATCAAAAAATATGAAAAGCCTATTTTGGAAACAAATTATTTCAAGATGGTACAAATATTATTTTGTAATTTAGGCACTGCTGAAAAAATGATGAAAGAAACAATCTGGTGAAATTCTCATATTAAGATTGGTGGTTAAGTGATATTTTATCAGAAGCGGAACGCAAAGATGTCAAGCATATCAAAGATTTACTTGGCTTAGATAGCATACCTTTACCTCATCACGGATTAAATGAGAAATTTGAAATTTTCTTACAGTATTATATCTTCAATACCATCTGAATGGAAACAGAAAATTGAAAGAGCATATTCTGAAATTTATAAGACGTTTCACTGGATTAAAAAAAGGAGAGAGATTTGTGAAGGTAATGAAAGAAAAGAAGGTCCTGAAAGTGGTATATTCGGTGTTAGTACAAGCAGAAATTGGCACACAGCAAGCAATAGTCAACAAATTGCAACAGAAACTAAACGTCATTAATGAAGAAAATTAATGGCTGAATGTTTTGATATTGTTCATCAGCTAACTATTTCAACGTTTAGTTAAAATTTCTACATAAATGTATATACACAAATGATCGTTTGCTTACATGCAAATTATAAGATACACTACAGTGTAGATTTAGCACAAGGAGAAAATGAAAATATAGAACATTTATTTTGGGACTGTGCTGTGACCAAAGAATTTTGGAATTAAATTTTTAGGAGCTGTCCTCTAAACATGTTGAAGTTTAATGAATTTTAAGCATATGAAGTCCTGCTTGGAAATTTTGAACAAGAAACCTATTTTGGCTCTTATATTCTTGTTAGGAAAAAAGCACATTTGTGATTGTAATTAAAGGTACAGTACCAGACATTCAAAGTTTCAGTGCATGTGTAGATCAAATTAAGGAAACAGAAGAAAATATTGCCAGATAGAAAGGTAAAAACAATATTCATAATAAAAAATGGATGAGATTGTGCATAGCTGTATCATTGAAACTGGGTGTATGGTGGAAGTACAAGTCTTGATGAGTTAAATTTAGAGTGAAAAACTTCTTTGCAGATTGGGATTAGTGAAATCATAATTTACAACTTGATAGTCTAAGTACATGTTCTAAAAGAGTCTTGTATTTCTATAATGATATGTATATGTATATGTATATGTATATGTATATGTATGTATGTATATATATACATATATATAAGTAAATATATATATATATTATATACATATTTATATATAAGTAAATATATATATATACATATATATATATATATATATATATATATATATATATATATATATATATATATATATATATATATATATATATATATGTATATATTTTCGGGAATGAGATGAAGTTCTTTGTGAGCTGCATAAACCGAAACCCATGCGCTGTACCTGTGTGTCTGGTTAGATGCATTCAGACATTCATTCAGTGGTTCTATTCTGGGAAAATACACTGGCCAATCATATATAATATGAATGGTTTGTGAAATAGAAATCCTAACAGTTGTATGTGAGTGTTTATTACTTGCATTATCAACTCGGCTGACTTGTCAGTCAGCAGAGCCATTGCCATCATATTGCATCCGGGAGGAACTTGTGAGGCAGTTGTCTGGTATTGAAGACACAGAGGAGGTGCCAACCTTTGGCCACCAGGCGCATGCATTTTTTTCTTCTTATCTTTGTGTGATTTTGTGTGTGTTACGGGTATTTTGACTTTTTTCTCCAGAACGGCTCAACAGAATTGCTTAAAATTTTATCACAATGTAATCTGAGTTTAGACAATGAAGGTTTGTTAAATGATATGGATATATGTTAATTTTTTATGAAGTTATGAGAAATCAAACTGCGATTGTGGGTAAGTGTTACCACTGTATAGTATATATAGCTATTGTATTTTCATTTTGGACATCTTCTGAAAAACCGGCATTTGCAATGTTTTCATTTTGCATTGGATGTTCGCCGGCGAGATCTCTACCAGGTTTGCAAAGGAGATAATGATGCAATCATTGGGGGGGGGGGGGGGGTAATGAAATTTTTATATGATTTTTTGAAAAAAATCTTCACCGTAAGAATCACTTGACCAATTGCTTTGATATTGCACATAGAGTCACCTAGCACTTTTTCTTTTTTAATATTTTTTTATGAATTATATATCAAACTCTGCTGCCACTGTACATGAATATAGCTATACAGACTACCGTTCATCCGTTGCAATTCTGTAAAAGCATATTGCAGTGGGCAGAGTACAGGATCATCATGATCCTCTTGTATCCAATGCCATGCCTAGGCTGTGTACAAACTGCAAAATTGAATAGCTGCAAGTAAGTTTCACCACCGAGCCTTTGTAACACAGCAGGAATGTTACACCAGAAATTAAACTTGGGTATGTCATATGTGCATCCACTGAGTTGTTTGCACATGGCTGTTCTCTGATTTTACTTAAGTACAAAGATGTTTAAACATAGTTTGCGCATGCACAGGGACAAAAAGTGCAAGTGAAAAGTCGAGTAAAAATTCCAATATTTTGTTGGCAGTGTTTATCCTGATACACACTGGAACCAAATGGCCAAAAGTGGGACCTCCAGGACCCTCGAAATGGCTCGGAGGTAGCTTTTTGTCCAAATGAAATATCTGCATAAAAAGAGTCATGTGGGTAGAAAGCGTTGGTTAGTCGAATTAAAATCTGATCTTCATTGGACCCTTAAACGACCTTGAGTTATAAAACGCACCCATATTCTTATATCTGTCCAAATGTTCTCCCATGTGCGCACATCAACTATAAAAATGATAACAATACTTGATAAGTTCGAAATTCAAGATATTTCAGAAAAAAAGTTGTGGCTTTATAACTCAAAATTTAGCCGCATTCATAGGTTCTGCCAAAAAATGTCATTTTCTAAAATATATTAAGTTCCGAAAAAGGCGATCACAGATGCACACCCAGCCATGCAGGTTAAAGAGATGATGATTCTAGAAAAAAAATTGCCAGAAATAATTAATTTTCAATGAATTAAAATCGATTTTAAACAGAGCCTCCTTTTGGGATTTTAAAATCCCAGGTGGCAACCTCCTTGGACCAAAATAGAGGTTGATATAAATTCGCATACTCCCCCTAAATTTGAAATATCGTGGGTTTTTTTTTAAATGTATCCACTCCTTGAGCTTGAGCTTCTAGTTATACTCCTTTTATTTCTCGTGCCGTTGCCTGGAAGGAACATGGGAATCAACGAACAACATATCCCTTATATTTTTTTCCTCATTTTTGGTCCAAGTTTGATTTTTTTTCAAAATATTCTACAGCAAATTTTTGACGACTTAGGCTTTTACGATTTTTTTTTTGACCATCATAGTTGTCAAAAACGCGCAAAAATATAGCTCAAAGATGGCTTTCTTTACCAGCCCTTTGTCAGTCTGGGGCACATGATGGTGACCTTAAAAGCAAAGCTATTTTCATCATCCCAACAATCGTTATTGTGCAAAGCATCATTAAACGAGACCATGTGAAACCAGTTGAACATGCACAACATCTCACGTTTGGCCATTTTGCCCCAGTGTCATAATTTGATAGATGTAGAACCACCTGAACTGATGGACAGCGCGGGCATGGTAACATTCAGTCAATTAACGAAAAAGCAGTTATAATATTTTGTTGATCAGCCAGCATACCTTAGCGATGAGGTTTACTCGGGTTGGACAGAGTCCTAATGCTGTTCAACATCCCCTGGCAAAAGTGTCAGTACAATTCCCCGTTCCTGGCTCTCATTCGCAGGATCGGAGTTTACAGTTAGCCTCTCGTGTGACCCGCAGATGTCTCGCTTATTATAGAACGTATCAAGAGTGGAAGCCACGGAGTCGTGGCGCATCTGCTGCCGGTACTTTGCAGACAACGCTCTTTTGAAAGCCTCTCTAAATCTGGAGGAAAGAATGTTATAGAGCACTGGATTACCGGCACTGTTGATATAGTACATAACTCTGACGAAGCACATCAGATTTAAATACCCTTCCAATCCAAGGCGATTTGTATCGTCAGGCGTGCTGAAGATGAACCAAATTGTCAATACCCTAAATGGCAGGAGACACACAAAAAATAAAACGATAATGGCCATCAACATATAAATTACCTGCCCTCTGTTTTTCCTATGTGAGCCTTGTTGTAATAATCCAGAAAAATATCGTTTCGGTGGCTCACAAAATAGCAGCTTTTTGGCGATAAGTATGTAGGCAGTGACAAGCACCAGCAACGGAAATGCAAAGAAAACCACGGCCAAAGAAATTATGTAGACTGTCTTCCAATTTGAGTTGACAGGAGTACGACAAACTTGCACCAATCGTCCGTCATAGAATACGGCTTCTTCCACGTATGACATGGCCACAAATGGAGTCGTCACAGCCAGTGAAATAATCCATATGGTAGCAATCACTTTCAGCACCCGTCTCTTAGTACAGATATACTGAACTTTCAAAGGATGACAGATGGCGAAATATCGTTCAAAACTGATACACAGAATGGTAAGTATGGATGCATGTGAAACTGTATTTTCCAAATACGGAACTACTCGACCTACAAGGGAATAGAGAAAAGGTATGGTAAACGATCCGTCCTACAAGGACAGTAAAAGTGAAGTATTATTTTACACCCACGTGTCCCACCCCCACCACATTCCTACCCCCTTCGCAAAAAATACAAGTTAAAGAGTATTGCAGAGCAATACATAGTCCCCCGCTCGTCGCTCACGAGGTTGAATGGACTACTATATAGGGGTGTGACCTAGACGAAAAAAAAAAATTAAAAGGCCCTTTAATCCCAAGAGGATCAAGTATTGCATAGCTATGTGTAGTTCCTTACCAGACAGCAAGTAAATGTAGTAAAGATGCATGAAGTTTGGGATAACAATGTTGTTTGGAGTTGAAAGGAACCTGATGCAAATTCACTAGTTTCTTGAATGGTAATTTGGCTGTTTGTTCAAATGGTAAAAATGACTTTTTTTCCAAAAAGTGGGAGACTGGGCCCTGGCAACATCAGGTTTCATCACAATAACCATAAATAGAGGTAACTATAATCATGGATATGATAGCGGTTCCTTGGTAAAAAATGACATCATCATTTGAAACTGTTCAAAATTCATTAAAAGCAAGACGAAAAGGGTTGAAATGAATGGACTAGTGTCAAGTTCACATCCCTCGTTTCCAAGTAACCTCTACTTTAGTTTGGTGCCACAGAAGCTGTTCAGTTTTGCAACCAAGATGATACAGGTGACATGAAAATTAATCAATGCATTCTAATATATTATCGCAACTACTTTTCTTCTAACCTAGTGACCTACTTTTGCCATGTGACGACAGCAATGCCCCAGGAACTATGCAAGCAACATTTTGGTAGCTGTAGGTGTTATGGTATTTGAAATATGGCCTGGACAAGGATTTACACGGAGTTAATACTGTGACCTACATATCTGACCTAGTGACCTATTTTGCTCATAACACATTTTCAAGTCACAATGAATTAACAGGTAAAATTTCATTACAAGAAGTCAAAAGTAACACAAAATTATAGTCAGGACGTGAAAATACTGAACATTTACAAATCACTGTGACCCACATATTTGACCTGGTGACCTAGTTTTGCTTTATGGCACATTCTTAGATGAAGCTTCACGTTTGTGAAAAATTTCATTAATCTAAGTAAAAGGACAAAAAAGTTATGGCCCGGACAAGATTTTGAATGGATTTCACAGTGACCTAGATATTTGACCTAGTGACCTACTTTTGCCATGTGACACAACAACTCCCCAGGTAGTATTAAAATAATAAATTTGGTAGCTGTACGTATTTTAGTAAGGGAAATATGGCATGGACAAGGTTTTTACATTGAGTTTACACTGTGACCTAGATATTTGACCTAGTGACCTAGTTTTGCGTCGTGACACACTTTTGGGTCACAATACATTATCAGTAAAATTTTATAGCAAGAAGTCAAAATTTTTTAAGAATTACAGTAAGGACATGAAAATACTGTACATTTATGTATTACTGTGACCCAAATATTTGACCTAGTAACTTAATTTTACTTTACGAAACATTTCCATGTTAAGTTTCACATTTGTGTAAAATTTCATCAATCTTAGTAAAAGGACAAAAATGTTATGGCCCTGACAAGTTTTTACATGGATTTCACATTGTGACCTAGATTTTGAACCTAGTGACCTACTTTTGCCATGCTACACTCCAGCACCCCAAGAAGTATGCACATAACAAAGTTAGTAGCTGTAGGTATTATGGTATAAGAAATTTGGTGCTGACAAGGTTTTACACAGAATTTTATACTGTGACCTATTTATTTGACCTAGTGACCTAATTCCCCTCATGACATACTTTTGGGTCAAGATACATTATCATGTAAAATTTCATAAAAAGAGGTCCAAAAGTTAAAAAAATTACAGTCAGGACCTGAAAATTCGGTATATTTACATATCGTGGTGACCCAAATATTTAACCTACTGACCTAGTTTTGCTTTATGACACTTTCTTAGACTAAGCTTCACATTTGTGTAACATTTCATGACTCTAAGTAAAAGGACAAAAAAGTTATGGCCCGGACAAGATTTTTCATACATATGTATTCTGTGACCCAGATATTTGACCTAGTGACCTACTTTTGGCGCACGATATACCTCTATTCTAGAAAGTACAAACACATTAAATTTGGTAGCTGTGGGTGTTATGATGTTGGAAATATGGCCCGGAGAAGCTTCGGACGGACGGACGGAAGGACGGAAGGACCGACGGACGGACGGACGAGGTGCAAACCTATAGTCCCCCAGCAAGTGGGCGGGGGACTAATAAGACAAGAACACACAACTGGAAACAGACCGAAATGTCATTAAGATGAGCAAAAAGACTCCATTACGCTTTATATTGTTTCAAGACAATACTTTTTCACACATATTGTCTGTCTGTTCATTTTGAGCATTACCAGGAACAGGCACATGTATCAGATTACAGACCGGTTCATGTTCCTGCACACTCACAGCCTGCCGCATCTAGATGCGTTCCTTTACGGCAATTTAGTTTGTCAATATTTTGCGGTTCAACAGAATCCATATTTCACATCAATTCTTTCTAGTGTGTTCACTAGTTACCAGGATTTTAGAGCGTTAAGCAGCATTTGCTTATGGTTTACAGCAGTGAAAGGAGTCCATCGGTAGCACACGTTGGTTGACACGTGACACGATATTTATGTACATGCCCTGCGCATGAGCGCCAGGAGACCACCTCAGCGGTTCATTGGACACAGGCTCACTGAATATGAACATGCCAGTTTAAATCACCTGATGAAAACTTTCCCCTTTGCCGTCAGAACTAAATTTCCTGTGTTTTTCAATGTCCACATTTCCCATACTTTTGGGGGGGGGGGGGCTGGAAACATAGAAACTTATGATCCAGGATTTTCCTGATTTCCAGAGTTGCTCCAAATCGTAAGAAAGATCTTAGCAAAACTGTACATTATTATTTGGAACTTCTAGTCGGTCATGCATTTTAGACCGAAACATAAAATACAAATTAAAAGCTATTCACATGGAAAACACGCCTTGCTCAATAAATCGGGTGATGCAAAAAAAAATATATATATAAAAAAAGCTATCAGGTGATAATAATCAAATACTGTAAAATACGTATTTTTCAGCCTATTGTGGGATTCGAACCTTCGACACTTGGCATCATTGCCTACCTAAATGTGAAGTCCAATCCTATTTCCTCTGTGTCATGGAGACAACCCCAAATAAAGGTTGACCGAGATCCGAGGTTGAAGAAGTAGCATATGTGGTTTGTACATTGACACACAAGGGCATTTCCATAGAATGACAATTTTATTATGTATGTGTAAATACATCTCTCTAATATAATTTTTTTATTCGGAGCAATAGCCCACAGTACAATAGAGTATTGTTTTATAAACGTGCTAATCTGAATTATTACACTAATTCAAGTTTCTAATTATCCACGGAAGAACTTTACGTTCAAGTTCTTGCATGCGTATTATTCCCATGGAATGGAAGATTGATCCAGGTCAATAACTTGGCACGTTGGACGCTCGTCCAAGGCGCGCTGAGGAATATATATCGAATCAGTCTCAAACTTAACACTGCAAGATTTAGTTTGGCTTGTTGAATGCAAGTGAGCATCTTAATTGTAATCTTCATATTTTGGAACGTATCTGCAATTGTGGAGGCAGTTTGAGGAGGAAAGCGCGTCAAATATCATTTATCATTATCCTATCTGCGAGGTGTAAGGGTAACGTAATATAAATATATAACAGCAGCCCGCATACTCACACATAAAACGCCCGAGCAACCATATATCTTTGGCGTAAAACTCTGTTAGGGCAGCAGGCATACATACTATAAGCACCTGAAGATCAGCTGCACTCAAGTTTGTCAGGAATAAATTTGTTGTATTACGCATGTCTGCATTTCTCCAGACCACAAAGACAACCAAGACATTACCGCTTATTCCAAAGAGAAACACCAATAGGTAGGCAATGGTGATAGTACAGTATATGTATACCGGGATGGACAGGGAGTCGTTGGATGACGCCTGGTGATAAGGTTGTCCTTGGACAGTGGCGTTGTTTAGATAAAAAGTCACCATGCGTTCGGTTCCATTTTCTATAGCTGACTGTGTTGTTTGCATGGCTACCGTGTGTTTGAAAGTGTATTCTAAATTTCGTCTCCAAATACTTCTACTTCCCAACAGCTGGTCCTTGGCAAATTGGTAAGTAAAACTCTGAACCAAATTGCTGTCATGCAAACGGATGAATCACCAAGGCTGGTACACATCTAGTGTGGATCTGTCACATGAGTGACATGTAACGGCTGGAAGAAAAAGAAACAGAAAACAAATAATTTAAAATCCGGTACAGGATATGAATGAAAACTGTTAATAGGCGTACAAGGAAAGCGTAATCGTCAGACAAAAAATGGCGCCCCGAACCTTTCCCATAATAATAATAATAACAATAATAATAAAAATAATGATAATAATAATAATAATAATAATAATAATAATAATAATAATAATAATAATAATAACAATAATAATAATAATAATAACAACAACAACAATTTATTAGGATAACTTCCCCTTTACAGCAGGGGTACCAATGGAGCGAGGAAATTCCATGATGCGTCTAAAATATATACAAATAATCAGGCATTCTTAATATCAATCCAATAAGCTTCGTATGTTAAAATAATATAGTGTCTATGAGTAATAATTTATGGACATGTATATTATAAATGCTTCATATAAAATGCGGAACACATAGCTTCCAGCGTCATTAAGAAAAATCAGGTATCACCAAAGTATGAATGTACAAGTCATTTACACAACTTCCAATTCACCACTATTACATAATCGTGGAGATGTGGGTTTGTACATGGGGGACACCTCCAGAGTGACGGGGGGGGGGGGTGCAAAGCCGCGCAGACATAACAAATACGCCGCAGTTTTGCTGGCTTGACTCCATCTGTAAGTTTCAGTCACCAAGAGAGCGCCATCACGTATTACTTTGTGGCGTTACCGAACTTCCCTACAAAATTCCAAGCGTGCATTTAGCAATCATTTATAATTGCTACAAGTACGCGCTTATATATATATATATATATATATATATATATATATATATATATATATATATATAGCTGCCACCTGTAACGTTGTGACTCTAAACCTGTAGTTTAATTGAACAGATAATATATATGTATGTCTTGCTCTTTGTTCAATTAAACTATACTTGAGAGTCAGCATGTAATAGGCGGCAGTTTGTGAGCTTCTAGCCATTCGCCGGACGTTGGCGCAAATATACGACTTCGTTCGGCGACCACATTTTACCTACCTATGATTCTGGACATGTATTAACAACATTAAAGCTTCTTATAACCTTTTTTTATAAGGCGTTGTATCGCTCCATGATGGTACACATGGTCTTTCCTTCAAGTCGCCGGCAAGAAAGATTGCATTTTCCAGAAACTCAAACTTAGCCACATACATTATGTGGTAAACACAGTGAATTCCCTGAAGAAACATAAAAATATGATAAATCAACTCACCATGCAGTATGTCTGTGGTCTATATTGGATGGTGGAACCATTATCTCAAGGATAGTTCTTAGAGCGCAAATAGTGCTCCAAAGATCTCATTGTCAGTCTTGGTAATTTTACTGGAAATATCCGTGAAGCGAAAAGGTGAAAACTACATGTACCTGTTTGACCGATACTAAGATCCATTATCCAATGTTTCTGACACTCTGTTCCATGAATCCGTGGATATATAATTCGTCATGACATACACACGACGCCCTTACGTATTTAATCAGCGCACCGCAGGGTAGGACAATACATCCTTTCAGATGTCATCTGCAGGTGAATTTCTCAAATAGTGGTTAGTAATACAAGTTGTATTCCAGTAGGGATCCATTGCTAAAATGCAGTTATTTTCTATTATGATGGAAATGTAAACTTAATCAATTAAGATTGAGTATGTTTCATACAATTGGTGCACATGGATCAAAATACCTTTGCCAAGAGGTGGGTGTGTATAAGTGAATCTACACTGACATAAATATATATCTGACCTCCGTCGTTTGCACTGGTTTTGTTGACTTTGACTAGGCAAGAAAATCAAAACTTTCTGCGCTTTGGATCTGATATTACAAAGGGTGTTCGGAACCGTTTGACTCGACGGGTTTTAATATTGCTTGAAATATTCAGAATGCTCGGTTATTTGCCGTAGTGTATCTCGATGCTTTTCAACGCAAACATCGGATACAAAAATGCCACCTTCTGCTTGCCTTCAAAGCAGATTAGCCTCCTTATGGAGTGGGGACAACACCAACATTGGTCTGATTAACAGACAGGCTTTCCACATGCTCGATGGCAACATAGTACTAAATAGAATAAATAGAACTGAAAACATTCTCAGATCCATATATTATATGCTACATTCAAAGATCCAAAGCCGCGCATGCACGATCTAATTTTTATGTTTGTTGTATGATATTTGTGTCTTTTTGTCCAGAACAACGTCCTGGTAGTCCGAACTCTTTACACTCCATACGCTAACCTGACACTGTCTAACCGATATAAATATGGAAGTACTATTGTCCATATTGCATTATTTCTTCAGCAGAATTTGGACATAAGCCGCATTATCCCAAGTATATTAAAGGTTTTTCACCGGGTAACTATTCAGAACTTCAGAACATGTTTGGGAGCCTATTACCCGTACATGTCTCTCAGTAGCGGCTCCTTGTCTAAGCTAAATATTCAGCAAAGACAACCCGTATAATAATGAATAAATACGAACATGTCAAATGGTGAATTAGCTAATCAGTGAAAACTTTGCTTATAAATGCAGAGCTTCAATATGAATGGAGAATACCTGTCAAACTAAACTTGTGCTGTGTGTGATGCCATTGTTGGTAGAGAAGGTCTCCCAGAGGAATACAATAATCGGACTTTTGTGCATGTGATGCTGGCTATTAGTGGAGGACAACAACAAGGGTATTATGTGATGATTTTTGCTTAATTAAATGAGCATATTGGGTATGATCTTAATGGAATAGGTGGTGGTTATATAAATTTGAATGCAGATGAACAAAGATTGCTAGATTATCTAGAGAGTTTGGCATACATATTTGTAACAGAGACACAAACTGCAAAGGTAAATGGACATAGTATTTAGAGACCATCACGTGCCAATAGAGTGGCTGGGTAGAGTGTTGGGCAGGATGTCGATCATCAATTATATCTTGGTTGATGATCATCTGTTCAGGAGTGTAGGGAGTGTCCGCATTGATGCGGAATGCATAGAGAAGTTGAGAGCCATCACAACTACTTGACTATGGATTTGAGATGTAGGAAAAGAACTAAAAAAAAAGCTAATTATTACTATAGGGATGGTGTATAGGCAAAGGCTGTTAGAGTGACAGACCAGTTTAATGAGAAATAAGTTGAACTAGACTTTGATAATACACAGGCATATTAGATGGCCTGAGGCAAATATTCTTTAATGTTGCAAAGTGACTATGGGCAGGAAGTCGGTACCTAACAAGGAGGAGAGATATCAGATTGATCCAAAATGAAGAGAGCAATTGGAGTGTAAAAAAGAAAAAATAAACTGTGGAGGTTGGCCGGATGAAACAAAGAGGAGAAATGAAAAGTAATGCAAGGGAAGAATGCATGGAGGTCAGAAGGCCATGAATAAAATGAAAACAAGCAAGAAGGGATGAGGAGATGACAAGGAAAGTGATGTCTAGTGCATTACAATCATCTGCAGTTTTCTGCAACCATTCTGACAAGGAGCATATACGCCATAGTGGACAGTTTAACCATAAAGGGAGCATGGCTGGGGGAGAAAGGGGTGTAGAGGAAGCACTACAAGACTGCTGGAAAGAGATAAGGGACCCACGGCAGGGAAGGGAAATCCCCAACAAAAAGGCATGAAGGGCATCTTGATTGTTCAATGAAGTGATGGACATTAAGGAGCCCCAAGTGAATTGCGAGAACTGATGATTACATTTATCTTCAACAGACATTTGATTATCCTGGTCAATGTAGGTCAATGGCCTCGGATATATTATATGGAATCTACTTGCACGTGTCATGTAAAAAATAATCTGAAAAGGCTTGTTGAGACAGAAGGGATGCTTAGAGAATTCAGAATGCGTTTTTTTTGGCCCTTTTTGGATGTAATGAAGATATATGATAGGTCCGGGAAGAATGTACTGTGGGCGACTATGGAGGGGGCTAGGCATTAGAGTGATGTTTTTGCTCCTGTTGATTTTGATTTACACTAATGTAAAATGTATGTAGAGGTTGGGAAAGGTTAACGTAGCAGGAGCAAAGGGAAGCAATTGACGTAGACCCGATATTCTGATCCTTTTTTGATCTGTACTTGTTTGAATTGGGCAAAAGGTTAGTACAAAGTCTGAAGAGGGCTGTGGAGGGGCATCAGATATTTCCAAAATTGTCTGTTGCTAAGGACATTGTGCTGATGGCAGATACAAAACAGATATTACAGGTCTTGCTGGAGGTCGAAGAGGACTATATTCAGACACTGCAGTTTGAATTCAGTAAAAATTAGAGGCAGTTTGTGGTGAAACACAGAGAAGGGGTAAATGGGAGATCAGTAACGTGGAGATCTCAGAGTGACAACAGAGAGTCATTTTTATGGACGAAGTGGTTAACTATGAGTATTTTAGGGTGCGTGGTGAGGTCTGAGGATATAAATATATGACAAACCAATAAGGTCAGGGAGGTAAACAGGTCCAAGGGAATAAGAAACTTGAGGGTGGTTAATAATGTTAACTAGGTCTTCACAGGGAGAGTTTTGTTGGAGCAGGTTGTGGTTCCAGGATGTTGTAAGTTTTGCATGTTGTATCAGTAAGAAGAATATTGGCTGGGTGGAAATAGGAAAATGATGGTTTGGAGTTCCACCATGTGTCGCCACAGATGGAGGTTTTTTTGGGAGATTGATTTGGTAAAAATTAGGGGTAGAATAGCTAAGGCTTAATGGTTGGAATTCAGGACAGGGTCGAGCAGTACAGATAATGAGAGGCTAGAATAGACAGTGGGCAAAAATTAGGATGCACTGTGGAGCAGTTGAGCAGTGGATTCTGTGTGAAGCACGTCCTGGTAAAGTGCTGGGAAGTGAGGAAGTCCTGGGATCAAGATGGGCTGATCACAGAGCAGGAAACTCAGTTAGAGGAGACAGAGGGTAGCCCTTATGGGCACTCCCATGACCTTTTAGTAATGCAGGCAGAGGCTTCGGGTACGTCAGATGCATCGATGCAATAGTAGGAGGTTACCTTACTTTACCTTAAATCATCTTTGACTTTTTTGTTGTACAGTTTGTTTTTGCAGTGACTTGGAATGTCTTCGTCCTTTCGTGTGTTGGTATGTTTGTCTGTTTTCTTTAGTTGCTTTGTTTTTGTAGTTTTTTTTTTTAAATTTGGTTGGGTTTTTTTTTCACGTTTGTTTGTACTATTAAAGAGCATCAAAAGCTTAGCTCATTTTCTCTGTGGCATGGTGCCTGGATAAGTTAAAACAAATGTGATGCTGCTGCGTTGTTATGCTGCACACCATCGTTTGCTATAACTTAATTATAAAAAAGGAGACACCATTTATTATCCTGGGTCCTAGTGTCTTTGTACATGAGATATTACACCTGACTTTACGCATCATATATATTTTTTTTTTTTTTTTTTTTTGCTTTTCACCGCTCCATAAGAATACACTCCAACCCGTGGTGTTTCTTCATCTGCCTTGCAAAAGTTGTGTCGAGCCGTTGCACCTGCACTTGCCTTTCAAATCTGCGTACTATTCTTATTTAAAAGTGTTACACACGCCCAGCCTCAAATTGGTTACTGCTTGTTAACTGAAAGTGCAATTCAGCTCAACCTGAATTGTTTCTCATGCACTGTGGTAATTCCAAAATCCCGTATCCCAGACGACAATACAAGGCTATGAAAAATGTTTGATTTAAATGGTATGGAATGGTATTTCTTTTATTTTTTTATGTGGAGTGACTTGTACATACAAAACTAAATACAATATTATTGTTAGAAATAAAGTGCCTGGCCATTTTGGGCTTATAAATCACCGTTAAGTCATATAAACAAATATATTAAGGTAAAGGTTAATATTATAAGTGCAATAAATTAAAACAATGACCAGTATGTACTTATGGTGTGGCCTAAGTCTGAAAAAAACTGCATGCCAGGATTTCATTTGTAATCTTTGAATTATTCACAAGGACCACAACCCAAGTGAACAGAACGATACGTTACTCAATTAGGCAGTTTGCGGAAATCATTATGATGAAAATGATAAACATGTACGCCTTGATAGAGCTTTAGTGACTCCTACCTTGTCATTTTGAGATGTCTTGCTTTTGGGGACATTTTAGGCGAACCGTAAAAATCCACTGCATACTCTGCTGTCGGCCCCGACGTTTGTGTTGTGAAAACAAACTTAATTAGCCTAGCGTTTTGAAACTACTTATATTATAACCAATTCACACTTCGCACGAAATCATCATGACAGCCTTGATGCAAAGCTTTTTTTCAAGCTCACTGAATAACCACACCTTACCTAGATACTAGTAACAGAGGACTGGCATGCATGCAGACATCAATGGCCTATTATCTTAATTTATGCATGCATTCATCACGGTGCATGGCTATTTTTAGTCATTGTATGACGACATGTCTATGTATTACTATTTAATTCTTCTCTCCTCGTATATTTCCTGTAAAGTAACCATAACAGTCATTATTAACCAAAAGCGGGTGAGCCACCCGGCAACAGCGTTGAATTCACTTAGCATGATTCAACAGTATAGTCCCTACTTGTTAATCTGTATGTTTGATTGGGTTAACAAAGAGTTCCTGAGTCTGGAGTCTGGAGTCCCGAACGTAGATTTTGGTTGTTGAGCCTTTCAGTTTTTATTTCTTATTAGTGATGTTCTCCTTAGAACTCAGATCGATGACTAAGCTATTCATTTACACAAATTAACTCTCACATATTGCTGGATTACAGTTGAAGGAATGAGTCGAAAGGGGACAAAGGTTCATCTATACGATGTATTTGTGTAGTGTACCAGACAATCACAGTAACCAAGGGGCCCATTGGCTGCTGGTTTAATTTTCCCTGAGCGGAAGGAAGTGCCAGTTCTGAATAGTTCCATTTTTACTGTCAGCCGGCCCCCTGTGGCCGTAAAGCAGGAACAAAACAACCATCTCGATTCAAAGGGTTGTGATACAGTCACCAGCAGATATTTTTCTCCAGACACATAGCGCCCTCTTCAGACTGCGGTCTGAACCTTTTGGCCATGCCCAGAACTCGTTTGCTTGGCAAACTCGTCGCCCATGCTCGTTTCCCCCTCAATCAATTAAAGGCGGTATTTTCAAAGGAAAACGTTCCTGCAAACGAGGTCTCTTCAGTCTGGGATGAATGAATTTGTTTGCTCAAAACTCGTTTTATCATGTATTATAAATGCTCATCTAAACAGCTTTTACACTTGGTTGCACATGTGTAATAGTTTTAGTTGTGAAATAGCAGCACACACACAGTCATGAGGTGATGACCCCCGCTACAGAGAAACAGGAGAAATGGGGGCTCAGACCAACCATTTGAAATGGTTGTAGGATGGGTATGCCTAGCGGAGGTGTTCACGGCATGTAGCACCAAATGGATCGTACAAAAGTTTATTTATTTATTTATTTATTTATTTATTTATTTATTTATTTATTTATTTATTTATTTATTTATTTATTTACTCACTTACTTATTTAATTTATTTATTCAGTTATTTACTTACTTACTTATCTAATTTATTTATTTATTTATTGATTGATTGATTTATTTATTTATTTTTGCGCAGAAAACAAATAACTCACACTATAATATCATATATGTAGAAAGGTTTATCTGTGGCAGATTCGATAAAAGATCTGTTAAAAGTGCGTCTAAATGGTGTGTTGCCTGTTTGTCCCAGCGATCGACCATTTAGCTGAAGTAATTTACGTCTTGTTTTGACGCGCGCCATTGTTGGAATCAAAGGCTTTTTGAGTAAGAAGTCCTCGTTGCCATGCAAAATTCAGCATATCTTCATTGCGAAAATGCAAGATGGAATGTTCGCTATCAGCGTAAGGTTGGTCACAGTTTTTAGGTAATATATGTATGTGATTGGAAGTTTAACACACATGGCAGCAGCCCGGAAGTCGGCACAATGCACCCAAAGCGCGCCAGGGAAAGCTATTGACTCAGTCCAAAACTTGCTACTGAAAGAGTTTTAGATGAAAAAAAACTAATGTACCTAACTATTTATGAGTTCAATTGGTTTTAGTTTCCTGACCACAGCATCCATATAATTTATTTTCCCAGAATACTACCGGGGGGAAAAGAAAAACTTTTGTTGTTGAAAAATGAAAAAGAGAAACAGAGAGGAAAAAGGGAAAGATCGAGATATCTTTATACATAATGAAAAGAAAGTCAATGATATTAAAAAAACAAAAACAAAAACAAAAAAAAAAAAACCAACGTATTTTGAGTGCCCATGCATGTAACACGGAGATACTGAGTGGTGATAATGCTTTCTTTAAAAAAAAGGAGTTGTTAAGCAAATGTCTCATTCAATGACTAGGTAACAAATCAGCATACATTTGATATACATTTCGTTCCACCAAAGAAAGATGAAATTCAAGGCGAAACAGTTGCCGGTTGTTGGTGATTTAAATTTGTTTATCATCATTGTGTATGGGGTTGTATCAGAATGCTGTTCAGGCTGTAAACAATGTCACCATCTTTTCAACACATGGCAGCTGAGTCATGTTAGGCCGTCATGATTATAAGTCTGTCACTACAACATGATCACCGTTGACCAATGAAATGTATCGGTACCTTATTTTCTGCAAATGTTTTCCAAAAATCGTGCATAACTGAATTCATAGTTACGGCGTGTGTTTGTAACCAACTTGGATACACCACCTTGACTCGCTTTGCGCAGTTCAACGTGTGGACAGCAATGGGTTGGTACTGACTTGAATTGATGCTTGATGCATGTTGTTTCGAAACACTCTTTTCACATCGGCTCTTGGGTCCACGTTTGAAAATATTACAGTTGACGATGTCTTACAAAATAATATCTCACCTCCATAGCAAACAAAGTTGAACCAAAATCTTTATACCTGCCACTTTGCTCTATAATTCCGTAAAAAAATTATAAAATGTTAACAAATTGTAAAATGTTAACAGATGAGAGTGATGCATTTTGACATAACCTTTCTTTGACAGAAGGATAAAAGACAGAGCTTGAAAAATTCATTTCAGGAAGATGGCTGTGGGGGAGGGGGGCATTACTGGCACAAATGACATTCAGTGCACCGGTTGAGTGCGAGAATCATATACAATTTGTCAGTTTGATAAAGATTTTTTGAAATTTTCCATACAGACACTGCTTAATGTCCTTAATATTTTCCGATACTGGAGCCAAGCTGAAAGTGCCCCCCCCCCCCCCCTTGGGGCGAGAAGCTTCTTTTGAAAAGAATCCATTTTTTTTTCTTTTGATACAGAAAGCACTTTCCCCTGTGCCATTCGGTCCTGCAACTAATTTTTTTGGGGGGGTCGGGTCCTACAACTTAAAAATTGAAATGAATAACTTTCTTCTGAGTCTTTCGTCTTTCGTTTGTGAGGGTATATATATATATATATATATATATATATATATATATATATATATATATAATTGGTTTAATAATGACCTAGGAGGAATACATGTAGCCAGAAGAAGTCACATGATGCTCTTTTAAAGAGGTAGATGCAGCAGACTGTCAAATAACCTCATGGGCTGCGTATCACGCAAAAGCAATGCAGGCTAAAGTACGCATTGTTACCCTGACTGTCTCTGTAGAGTACCCACCTAGTTGAAACATTCCATGGTGGTTGTAAAAAATGCTGTGCAACATGTTAATACAGGACAAACACCTGTCATAGTAGTTGATCAACCTCGTTTTGCTATCACAAAGCAGATTTAACGAGAGTGGCCAGAAACATGTGGATATGATCGGTTTATAATTATGTTTGGCGGCCGTCAGATAGAAATGATAGCCTTGACAGTTTCAGGTGACTGGTAAGAGGCAGTGGTTAGAAACAGGCACAGGTACAACCACAAAAAGCATCTGCATATAGAGCACTGATTCCTGAATGCTTCTCATGTCATACATACAAAACAACTTCACCAAATTACAATATGTGCGTCATATATTCGCTACCAGTAAGCATACAATACAACATTTTGCTACATCGATTGAGGTTCCATACAGTTTTCAGTTGGGGGGACACGCAAACGATATTCAACGGTGTAAGTACTGGGCAACTGCGCTTGAGTTGGAATTGCATATAATTTCTGGTGTGCCTTCTTTCAATGAGGCAAACGTTAACATGAACCTTACCTCTTGGTTTGTTGCCTTGAAACACACAAACTGTGCTCACCGGATTTCGGCACATTTGCAAAATGTGGAGGAACAACCACATACTCACACAGAAGTTGCTAAGGATTTCAAATGGGGTCCCTTAGCAGGGAAAAATACACAGCATGTCTTCTCAGCAATGCCAATGCTCGTATCAGAGGACATGGGGTGCTGGTTCCCTAACTGATAATCCAATTGCTCTCTGACATTCCATGCTGTCAGGTCCCAAACTAATGAGGGCTATCAGTCAATTTGAGTCCTTTCTTAAATCAAGAAGACACACAAAGTGTCACACTACATAGCAAACACATAGAACTCAAAAGCTGTATGCTAAAAAAACGACAGTAATGGCCTATCTATACTGCATACTAGAGAAATAGGTGATCTCGTTGTAGGGGAATCAGTGCACAATGAACAGAAACTTGGCCAGTAACAATATAATGAGTTTGTCAACAAATGTATGGTAGATAAAACCGTTCCAACAGATCGACCTGTCAACAGGAACAAGCTGCCCTCATTTAGAAACTCTATGCACAAAAGCAAATGCAAACAGAGATTAATAAGAAATGGCTTTCAGTTTTCTTCCGGAGAGATGACAATCTGGATGAGTTTTTCAAGCATGTAAACCATGCCTATCCACTGCCTTGTATGCCCTGGGAAAGCTGCATGTAAGTACCAAAAGTCACCCTTTGATATGTTTGGAACCTCTGACTACTTAGCTCAATGCTCCGTCCCAATGTGGTACTTGATGGTCCTTAGGTTGGGCATTTATGACGTAAATATCATTTGACGAATACGCAAGGCAAGCATTTGTTCCCTGTATACCATGACAGTTTAACTAAAGAAAATGAGTTTCAATATATATTTGAGGGTGAATTATCGTTTTCTAGAGTGAAATTCAAAGTAGTAATTCACTGCTGATCACTTGATCTAAACATTGTCACGGCTCAATTGAAATGCGCCTGAATCAGTAACGAAGTGGCTCAACACTTTAACAAAACTAGATGTACGGGAGGGATGTTTGATGATAATGTATATATATATATATATATATATATATATATATATATATATATATATATATATATATATATATATATATATATATATATATATTTATATATATATATATCACACGTGACGTTGAAAAAAATACATGTCTGCAGAGTGAGTAACTATGTTACTATCTCACGTGGGATCGTTGTTGGTGGAAAAAAACATTCGTGACCTGAAAACACTCGTGATTTTGCCCACCAACAACAATCACTCTTGAGAGAAAAATAGTAACGCACCCTCAGCCATGTCAAATTCTCTATTATCTTGTATTGAAAAACTATATTTGTGACAGTCTGAAAGCTACAGCTAGGGCTAAATGTTGCAGAGGCCCATAAACACAAGCTGTAGCAGTGCCAGCAAACTGGCAAAACATTCTACATGTAGACAACAACAAAAAGGGATGGGGGCTACTGTGCTATTACTAGGTGCATGTAGTAGGTCTATCATAGGCTTGTATTTTTTGAAGAAACTAAAGTCTGTAGTTAATGAAGAATCAATTTTAAAGGTGGAGAGATTTGGTTTTGAACCACCACTTCCCTTGAATGGGTAACTGCCTGTCTCAAGTCAGGAATGGAATTATTTCTTTGCATTGGTATTGGAAGATAAATGGTGATATTTTGGTAATTCTTAGATCTCTGCTTTTACTGTTTGTAATTTTGCTCTCATTGTTGGACTGAAATTTGTAAATACGGTCGATTTTTTGAACAGTTTACAGTCATAAGTCACATGTTAAGCAGCAATTGAATCAGGCAGTCAAATTATTGTGACTGAAGATACACAAGAGCATATTCAGCCAAAAGCAGATGACTGCAATTCACATGTTCATTGTAATTGATAAGACACATATACGCGCATGTCACCACATGTAGCACATATTGCAAGGTGTGGTCACCAGCAGACAATTATCCGCAGACTAGATACTGATGTTGTCATGTTTGCAAGCATTTTAACTCAGCAAGTGACAGCAACAGATGCGTTATTGATAGCCTTTAGTAGTAACAGAGTTGTTATTTGCTAATTCATGAAATGACAGCATCTATGGACCCAAACAAAGCAATAGTCCTTCCGATGTTCCATGCCTTGACTAGAAGAAACAATGTTTCTTCATTTGCTGGTCATATATAAAACAAACAAAAATAACAAAAAAAACAAAACAAAACAAAACAAAACAAAACAAAACAAAACAATACGAAACACAAACTAGCCCAGTCTGTTTGAATTGGTTGATGCTTTACTCTCCGTATCATGTTTCCCATGTTCCAAACTTACTGAAACAATGCAGGCACTTGAGAGATTTGTCATTTTAATGGACAATTTCCTATGTAGACATCGACAAAGCAAGGAAAAAACTATTTTCAAAAAGGCTTTCCATCGTGCAAATCCTGCCCTCTTGAGCTGCTCCACAACGGCATGTTAGAAAAGCAGTAGACCAGGGTGGGTTTATCATGAACCACACATTGATACCCACAGCCTTGCTGCTATTTCCAGCTGACTGGGGCTGGATCAAGGTGAATGGTTTGTACCAACCAACCACAAGAAATAAAATCCCCTAAAGCAACGAAATAGGTTATGAGCTGATATCTTGTTCCTGCCAAATTAGTGTGAGCATCACTGCTAATGCTAAAGATATTCATTGTTGTGCAGTGCTCTTTCCTCATGTGATGGGATATTACATCAGTAGTAAATTTTATACGCTGATGTGTAAGAGCATTTCCAAATTTCTTGGATCTTGGAGCCTTTGTTAGACGGACTCAATTTCAATTTTATATATTCTCGGCTATTATTTTTCAGATTTTTTTTTTACATCTGCTGCTAGATTGCAACTCGCACCTTCCGACCTGGATCCATATTATTTTGTCAATATCTGTCTTGTAGCTTAGGAATAGACCACAGTGACCTAAGTTTGTCAAGGTCATCTTCAGTAACAATTACAACAAGGATCATGTGGAGCATGATTATGTATGAATGGCCTCGAAACACATTTACTGGTTCAGGACATTTTTGTGAAGCTGTATGATTGTCTTCATCTAATACATTCACGTATTACAATTGTAACAATGCCTGGTTTGCTGCAGAATATGTACTCAAAGTATGTTTATAAAACACACAACAGTCTTTTAAGTTCAAAGTTTTCTTATGAATGAAAACTAACGCCCAAGATTGGTATGAATAAAGACTAACCAAAGAGTGCTCCTGGTGGTTCTTAGAAAAAAAAAGCTGCACATTTGCAATGATAAGCTTTATCAGTGGCCATATGTTAATTTATTACTTTTATACAGATTTGAGGGGCTCTTTAAAGTAATTAGTGCAACTGTACCCGTGGGTTATTTGCTACCTACATAGAAGTGATAGACGTGACCAATCAAGATAAGCACTTAGAATTAGAAATAAATATTAGTGTCACCGGGTGATGAAAATCATGCCATTGTGTAAAAAAAAAATCTGTTTATATTGTGCCTGCCTATCTTGTAGTATTTCAGAAAAAGCGAAAGTCACAATAAAAAATTTAAAAGAAAAAATCACTGCCCCCTAGCGGCTAGATGAATGAGCCGCCGGTATAGCAGTAAGCATTCTTGTATTATTTCAAAGTGACAAAAAATTTCAGAGTAAAGTTAATGGGTGATTAAGGTGTCCCAAAACCTCGATCTTTTTAGTGTGGTTACAAGTCACTGGACGAATTTTCCTACTCTCTTTATTTGAAAAGAATATCAAAACAATGTACTAACTGCGTGCCAAACGTCAAACAATCTGCATTACCATGCAGAATTATAACACCCAGTCATTGCACTAAATTGTTTTGTAAGGTCTTTTTGGTGTCTACTGTCCTTAAAATCGTCAGAATCTGTGCGTCACGCAACATGGCCATAGGCTTTAAAACTTGTACCGTTTCCATATCTAAACCCTTCGTATAATATTCTACCTTTGCTAGTGCCTGGAGGAATAATCATTTGATGCATTTAAACAAAGAGAAAACAACAGCTATCTCAAATATTTATACCATGCCTGTAGTTATTTATATGCAAATATGTTCAGACTATGTGTTTTTTAAATTACGGCTTAATTTAAAAAGTAGACAAACACATAAAAGATAACGTCATTTCGGTCGTTTTGTCAATCAGTTTGCTGTCCAGTATTACTCATAGAAAAAAAAATGAATAAACAAGCAAACTAAGAAATATGAGAAAAAGGATATCAAGCAAATTAAATTGTAGAAACAGAACTAGTTTGGGCCATATTTTCCTGACGAAACCGTAACTGTTTCTGCTTCTTAATTGTCTACACGCAGGATTCTTTTACATGTGTGCCAAAAGCAGCATTTTGTCCTTATTATCAGAGATATCATAAGGCAAATGTATGCTTATAAGGGGCACCTGAAAATGTAAAATTTTGAATACCTTCAAAAACACTATAGAAAGACATACCAACTTGCTACTCAAATCTGAATAAGTGCACATACCAGGGCATAAATTTTGAAAATATACGAATTATACATAGAAGTTTACGAAAGTGGGATGAGTATAGCAGCCCTCAATCGCCACGTGTAGGACAGATGTCAAATACAATCTAAATGCATTAATTATGCGGGCCTTCTCATTCACCATGCCTATGGCCGCCCATGACCAATGACACTATGGGAAATGAATGAAAGACTGTCGTCACTTGCCCAGTTTTCAATCAATGAATGACTCTTTCTCGCCCAAATACTTTACATACATACAAGGAATTCGCAACTTTTCAACTTTAAATTAGTGGCACTTTCTTTTTAATTTTTTTCTTAATTGTGGGCTGAATCAACAGCTTCTCGGAGCTCTTTGACGCGCTGCGTCCAAAGCGTCCAGAGGAAACCTGTTGAACTAGACCATTATTTTTTCTTGAAACATGAGCATGTTTGTATTTCGAAGTATCGAAATTGTGTTTTGTGGTATCTTGTCACTGCCCTGCATTGTTGTTCAATTCAAGACATTGTTACAGAAATCAAATCTCTTTTGAACAAAGCTGTACATCTGCCTAGAAATTCCATATATCTGATTTAGTTACCAGCACAGACAGTAAATTGGTTCTCTTACTAGTCTCATGATCAGGAATAAGGGCACGATTAATCCTCCGTGCCCTCTGGATATGTATGTGCTACCCTTTTCAGTCTAGATTTCACAGATAGTGGAGACCCACCCTTGATATCATGAACATGTCTGTTTATTTTTATGGCCATAAAATAAATCAATTATACATAAGTTTTCAAACATTCAGTTACGAAAACTCTACCTCGTTATGGCAAGGATACGTGATCTTTAACATGCAATTAAAGTCAGGAGTGGAAGTTATGTCTTCAATTTGGTATTAGAAGATGAATTTTGATGTTTTGGTTAATCTTGAATCTCTGCATTTAATGAACTTTGCTGTCATTGTTGGGTTGAAATTAACTAATGCAAGTAGTGTTTGTCTGAACTACCTAGTGCTTCTGGGGATCGTCGGTGAAGGCAGAGACCCTGAACCCTTATCTGGTACAAATGAAGTGACACCCACCCGAAATAATCTTAACTGTGTCAGTGCCAATTACGCCTCAAGGCGATGTACTGAAGTCAGACAAGTCTGAATTATCATTATGATCCCAGATTTGTATTCCTCGTTAAAAACAAAACAAAAACAAAAAAAAAAACAACCTTTTATCCATGGACCAGTTTGCCTTAAGTTCCAGAGAGAGAATATCTCACGTCAAAAGCTTCTAGCGGATTGCACCCAATGCACGCCGAGAAAAAAGCTGTTGAATCACGCCCAAAATTTGGCACTAAAAATGTTAAAAGTCTGCTACCAGCACAAAAAAGAAGCAAACAAAGAAAAGAAACTACATATTGTGAGGATACAAAAATGGAAGGCACAGGTGTTAGGATTAACTGACCTTAGTCAGCTTCTACATGTAAAACGGGTTGTGTTTCAGCAGGTACTGCTTGTGTTATCAGATCCCAACTGCTGCCATCCAAGTGTACAAACAGCTGCCCTTCTTTGTTCATGTGCCCACACACGTTAGCAAAACAGCCATACATGTCTGCACATGATATACGTACGTAACACTACCCACTGATCACGTAACATGCGATCTCAATTATAACAGAAACGAATAGCATGTACCAACAGAACCGTTTTTATTGTGTAAGGAGAATTAACATTTGATTATTTACAGCCAAGGATTTATAAGTAGGATAATGCCTGAGCTGACTGTTTTTTCCTGGATAAAGACTCGAGAAAGACCTGAGCGCCCAAAGGGCGCAAAGGCTTTCTTGAGTCTTTATTCAGGAGAAAACAGTCAGTAAAGGTTTTATCCGACATAATGTATGGTCCTGCACAAAATATACACTTGGTACCAAATAAAGATATAAACATGCAAACACTTTCGTATAAAAAAAAAAGGTATTGAAATGAGATTCCTATCCCCCATGCTGATATCTGAGTAGTCTCTTCTAGTCCGAAAAGGTGATGTAACAGCTCAATTGTTTGCTTCCTTGAAATTGAATGTGATCGGTTTTTAGCTGAAGACAAATGTGCTTTCTTAACAAACCAGTCGGTCAACTGTTTAAAGTTTATGACTTCCATTGCACCTGCAGTAGCTGTTTCATATGACTGGCTGCACAAAATAACAATGAACAAGTCAAGAATAAATTCTTTCAGGGGAACTGCCCACTTGACCGAGTCGCATTTTGTAGCTCCTTGTGGTTCTGGGGATCTGGACGCAGAGAGGAAGGGTCTCATGATTTTCACGTTCTGTGAACAGGCAAATTGACTCGAAGAATTGTGGCAGCTGAAGGAGCAGGGAGTGCACTGGGCAATTATGTGTTTAAGTTGTATGGCGGTAATTTAAATTTAAATTTTAATACCTTAACAGTAAGTTTGCAGCACCTGGCAGCTGTCCATTTCCTGCATCTGCCAGTGGCTAGTTACATGTTCTGTCTGACTGTCCTCAAACACCTTTGAAAATAACATTTCACCAAGGGGGGTTTTCTTGTGCTCATCATGGTTTTTCTAATGAATGCTATCAGAATTCAAGTTACATATTAATTTTTGTATCATTTTTGCTTTCAGTTCATTAGGATAATGAATAAATTTACGGAAATAATTTGTTGGCAATTGTATGTATTCGGTCAGCTTTTTCTCAGTAAGGTAACCTTTGTTTCAACAGGTCACAGGATAAGGTCTTTATCAGCATACCCCCACTGAACATACACAAAAGGTTCTGGGTTTTTTATTGAAAATGAAGAGCTCTACAAAACAAAAGAACCATAAACTTTAACAGTGGACAGAAGAAGACTTGTAAGTGCAACGAAGCTGGTAATTCGTGGCCGCTCTACATGATTCGCAATGCAAGTATGCACATAAATCAGGTGGAATACAAACGTATGAGAACTTCTATGAGACTTATTGAGTATTGCCTTTCTAATACTTTTCTGTATTTCCGCTAAAATGAAAGCATGACTGGTAGTCTCACGAATGAAGCTACATTTATAGAATACGCTTACTATGGAGAGATAAATGTCGGTTTAACATTTGGTCACCTGCAAATAAGAACACAGATGGAATACAGAGGTCTGACTCCAGTACAAGTAATTTAAACCTATCATTTTCAAGTTCTTGAAGGCTTGGAAATACCCACAAAAATGCAGACGCTAGCATAACAGTGAATTTCCAATAAGGAACGCGACCACATGTGATACATTATTCACTCCAACATACGCATCATAGGGATCACTGTGATCCATGAGAAAGTGATCATGGCTGTCGTGTGGATGATGATGATGATGATGATGACGACGACGACGACGACGATGATGATGATGATGATGATGATGATGATGATGATGATGATGATGATGATGATGATGATGATGATGATAACAACATTTATATGAATGAGCAACTAACTGATACACGCCATGCCATTCTGGTTCATACATGATGTAGTCAGGCATGTCAAGCAAATCTGCAGCAAAAAGGATAAGATAATAGAACAGATACATATTATTGGAACTATAAAGTAAATTATGCACTATACAATAAGGACAAGTAGCAGTATCATTGTCACCTGTACATTTGGGATCCGCAAAATCAGCCATTGCAGCTCAGAAGCAAAATTCGACTACATTAGGTTGGGTCCTTCAGTTGAATACAACATGACTGGATGTGTGTTCTAGGGCAAAAAGTTGGAACATGCTATTCTACTCTACGTTAAGAAAGATGGGCCAAGAGGTAACATGTTTGTCTACATTCAAGGTTTGTTAAGATGCAGCCCCTGCAGCTCCTACAGTGCCGGCAGAAAGTCTAGCTCCAAAGCTATGGGGGTCACCAGTGGAGCAACGTGCAGGTACCACTTTTTAAAGTGCAATAATCATTATAATTCTGACACCATAACCAGTTTCGGCCAATGGGGGCCACAAGTAGGTACAATAAGCACACTGAGTAACTAACATCAAGCTTCCTTACAGACTGAGTGTTCTCTGCAGGAGTCCCTCGTACATGTCGTACCTGAGGAGGACCTCGTGGAGGGGCCACCAGCGGAGACTTTCTAAAAGTAAAAAACTGCAAAACTTTCTAACGGCACTGTAGCTAGACTTGTTTGACTAAAGTTGATGGCTCCTTTGATCAACCCTTTGGATGTTAATTATCTGCCACTGGCTTGGTTGGTGGTTAATTGGTTGATCGAGAGGCTAATGACCTTTATCAGATAGGACTAGATAGGCGCAACCGGAAGTTGCATATTAACAAACCTTGGTTATAGAGAAATGAGGTACCCCTTTTTAAGAGACAGTAGTACCTCATGAGAAATCGCTCATTAGCACGTTATGTCTAGGCATATCTTCAACCTATTTGAAGTCAAACTTATTCAAAATTCATATCAAGAGTAAAGCCACCTCGAAGTTGCAATCGGTGCTCGTTTGAACATTTTATTTTTTATCCTTTGGCACCAAATCCACGTAAAGAATGCAGCGATAATCATTCCCTACATGTGCAATCGGTTAGATGATAGAGTCGGTATACTTTAGATACTTTTGGCCCTTTTTTCTGAGCAAGAATTCTGGTGTACACAGATATACCTTTAAGATTGAAATGATGTGACGTTAGGCAAGGTAGACATTCTGTAAATGTGTGCATGGGGACATAAATATAGATTTTGTCTCAACTACGTCAGAGGATGTGCTGGTAAGACTAACTAATGATACTGGCTAGAATTGGATCATCGTACGTGGCATCCCTGCAAAGTGAGACTTTATATAAAAAATAGAGCACAAAGGGAATTTACAGTATAAGAAACATTCTACAAGGAGCTACAAACTGTGTTTGGGAATAAAATGATGAGGCTCTTAGAATTATTTATCGTGTAATATTAATCCAGAAAACGTCGTTGCGGAAGATGCTTTAATTTAAATTTAGCAACGTACATATTCTATGCATCAACCGGAGATAAAAAAAGCACGTGGTATAATGTATTTGAAAGAGTTACTATGTAATGCAAAATTATGCAGGTTACAAGGGAAAAATGGAAGGCTGGCGATGGAGAGCTGATAATGATGATCATACGGTGGTTGAAAGAAAGTTTGCACTAAATTGGGGTCATTAGCTGTTGGTTGTATAATTTTGATATGTTGTTTATGGCAATGTCCACTCTACATAAAAAAAGGAAAATCGAAAGAAAAATTTGCCATATGTTTTGGCTATATCGTCTCAACTGTCCCTCCTGCTAGTGGAATACAGCCTGACAGGAAACATTGACATAATCGATTTGTTAGCTGATAAGGAAATTGTAAAACCTTTGTAAATAGTTCAACAGGGCAATTATAAATAAAACAGTGCTTATTTGTCAAGTGTATTTGTGCCATATACATGAATATGGCAAACCTCGTGTGAATGAACACAGACGGCAAGCTTACAGCATAAAAAGTATTAACAGGCATGACATATTTCATCATCGTCCCCGTCAATACATTTCCATTTGCCGTCGCATGGTATTCATATTGGCAAGCAATATGAATTTGGGCAATTTACGATCCCGAAACAGCCATAATAAAAGTAGATGTTTGCAGCATTTCACATTTTCCGCGTATTCGGATCATTCACATGCATCCTGATCTCACAAAGTACTTTTGCCCTAATAAAAAACGCCACAAAGAAATATACTGGGACCTTTTGATGTGGCCAACCTATGTAGCTTGTATGAGCGCTAGAAAAATTCTATCTGTGTTGCTCTTTGGAAATGAGAAACGTCCCCATCACCACCATCCACGCAATTGGGTGCAGTAGTTTGTTCTACACTCTCGAACAAAAGTGCACATCCACTATTTTGGCATTGAAAGCAGTGGCCAGCAGACAAAAGTCTTTACATCTCTTGTTGAAAAGCAACCGGCTCGCGGGAGCACATGCCCACTTATGTAGACGTCATGCCGCTTCATGAGTGTCATTCACAAAATCAATTTCACAAAAGCATTATGCTTCAAGATGCACTCCCTGTTTTTTTGTCATTTATATGCAACATTCTTGCAGACATGGAAACATCTGGTAAGTTTTATTTCACACAAAACTCGATGGTAAAAGTGCACTAAGTAAAGATGTTAACTTGTACCATCCTTATGGTCTCCGTTACTTCAGGCATGCTGCTACTTGAATGAAAGTCGATGTACCAAGAGAATGAATCTGCTATTGTCGTGAAATTCAGAATTATTGACCTTTTCGAACTTGGAAATGAGCAACATAGCTTTTCCGTTATAATTCCGTATTGACTGATAGAAAGCTAAATGAGCCGATCAATACTAATGTCACCTAAATTCAGGAAGACAGTTGGGAATTTTTAAGACTCACAATCACCAACAAGTATCATCTCATATTAAAGGCTAATGAAGTGCCTTGTACACCATAGTAGGCGTGACTAGGCGTTGTGCCGTGGTGCACGAAATTCGTATACCACGGTTGGCGAAATGTAAATGTGTACCAAGGTAGCTTCGTTTTCATTTTGAAGCAGACGACAATTTTTTGCAATTGCATCAGCGCCATTTAGACTGGCAGGAACATTTGGCATTATAAAGAAAAGCATTGATGCCACTATACTTTAAAGCAAACGAGACATAGCAGTTTAAAATGCCACTATTTGCTTTAAATATGAAATATAATTGTCTTGGCACGCACGTTCGTGGTACACGATATTTGCCTCACGGTACACAGCTTGCTTTGGTGGCCAAACCCCGTGCACTACGACCGTGCAGGCCTTAACTGATAATGGATATGAAAAAGTTTGATGATGTATAATCTTCGGTTGTCAAAGATAGTTTGATGTTGTCTTCAAGGGAAAGATCGACTGAATCATATTAACATTGCGCAGCGAGAAAGATGTGAATTTCAAAATATTTGCAAACAAATAACACTCTCTTAAGTTGGATGCTACATGCAAAATTTATGCTGACATTTTTTAGAAGCCAGAAATGACGTATTGCGGATCATTTTGAGTGATAAAACACTGTGATATGTGAATTAATTATTACTAGATGTAGGCTTGCATAAGAAAATGACTGGCTGGCAATATTGCTATTGACTAAAAATGCTAATCGTAAAATCACCCATAATCCTAAGTAATCATATCACCTCAGCAATGTTCGTAATTAGCCAGTCGTGTCACATCAATGAGTAAAGTTTGAAATATTTTGTATGAAGAATTGCAAACAAAAGGTACAGGTCATCCCAATTAACAATCTGTGCATAACATAAGCGACAGACAGGATTCCATTAAAAGGATTTTTAAAGGTAACGATGACAGGTCATCGTGTGTAGGTGCTGAAGTTACAGGCATGTTTTACAATGTGTTCTATTACAAATAGAGTAATGTGCAAGGAACGGAAAAAATTGATGTTATGTTTTTTCCTAACATACTGTTTCATACAGGTTTGAAACATGATGGGGAATTAGGTGTCATTGTGCAAATGGGGGTATTCATAAAGGGTTAAAATACAGTGGGTACATTTAGGAGTCCAAAGAGACTTTTGATGAAATTCCATTTCACGCAGGGTCATTTTTTTCATAAACAGTAATTTTGACAGTTTCTATGTGTATGTGCATTTTCTGCTTACTATTAGCATACTACTGGGTTGTCGTTTGGGGGGGTCTATCATGCCTCAGCTGATTTGCTTGTATATTGTTTCTGTCCTTTTACATTGAATGGCAATTGTTTCGTACATAATTGGGACGTTTCCTTAAGATCATTCATTCGCTTTCCAATGAACTTGCACAAGCAGATCGCAGGTCTCTTTCGATTTATAGATTGTACCCCTTGTGCTTGTCCAATTATGCATCGTGTATTCTGCTGTTTCATCAACGTCATTCATTCAATTTTCAAATAAGTTGCACAAACAGATCGGAGGTCTTATTCAATTCATAAACTGAATCTCTTGTCTCTGTGCAGTTATACATCGTGCATTCTGCTTGTGGCAATCTTTATAAAGATGGGAATCCCTATCGTAAGAAAACACGTTTGCAAAATTAGACAATTGAAACTTTGCTGAAATATCTATATATATATATAATAAACTTGAGTCAAGAGGATTCAAAGGTGTACTTTTGATCAAATATTTCTACAAATTTTGCGGTAAATATCCCGAGATGGTTAGAAACTTTGGCTTCAATAATTTTAGAGATTTTAGACTTGCCTGTTTTGCTACTTAATTTTATATTTTGACACCATTATGTTTAAACGTTCACCTTTCGGACATTTTAGGCTAGCTTGTTTTCTGTTAGGTAAACCCCCAGGGGCTACAGGTAGCAAGAAGCGGCCTACGACAGTTACAAGCTTGCCTTATTGTACTTGATATCTGGTTAATATTTTCATTGCATTCTCTTGACATAAATACAAGACTTCCATTCTTTTCTGACTTGCCCTATAATTCTACTGTTAACATCCAAAGATTATTAGAAAGTTTGGCCGCAATAATCTACAGTTTTTAGACTTGTCTGTTTTGCTACTTAACTTTATCTTTTGGCATCTTTCTGTTTTAATATTCACTATCAGACATTTTAGGCTTACATGTTTTCTGTTAGGTAAACCCCCAGGGGCTACAGTTAGCAAGAAGAGGCCTACGTTGCATGTTTGCCTAATTGTACTGAAAATCCTGTTAAGAAAAATTGTTTTGATACCATGTTTTGGCATAAATGCTAATGACTTCCATTCTTTTCTGACATGCCTAAATACACATTTACACACTATTAAAAAATTAATCAAAATTGACAGTGTCACAAACCTGACACATTAAGTTGACACATTGACTCAGGGTTGGCAGTTAAATAGAGCTTAATTGTTTGAGGAGTAGGTGTCATCATGGAGTTTGTTTTACATCTCTGGTACAGGATGTACATTGTTGCAGTCCTTGTTAGGATTTTCCTTGGTTTGTACAGGTGGTCTAGCTGCAACTGTTTATTTTACAATCACTGGGACTAAATATAATGCCCCAGCTTGTTTCCACTTCAGTTAAACATTGTCGGATGGTTTAACTAGGAAGAGCTGTCCAGCTAGAAAGGGTACATTTTGGTTCAGGGGTAAGTCAAATTGTTCTTATCTGAACCTGTACTATGAAAATTTGGTAATTATGGTTTGTTTGACAGGTATTCTTCTTTGATATGAAGCTCTGCATTTACAAGCAGAACTTCACATATTTAGCTAACTCATCAATTCCCACGTTCATATTTATTCATCATTATGTGGGTTGTCTTTGCTGAATATTTAGCTTAGGCAAGGAGCCGCTACTCAGAGAGACATGTACGGGTAAAAGGCTCCGAAACATGTTGAGTAGTAACCCGCTGAAGACCCTTTAATTTATTTGGGCTGATACAGCCAATGTCAAAATTTTACAGAGGAACGTGTGCAATATAGATAATAGTAATTCCATATATATACAGGTTAGACAGGGACAGGTTAGCTTATGGAGAGTAAAGAGTTCGAACTGCGGAATAGGATATTGACTACTAGGAAGTGGTTCTGGGCAAAAAGACACAAATACAATATATATATATATATATATATATATATATATATATATATATATATATATATATATATATATATATGAATATAGAAGTATTACACTTTATTCCAATACATGGTTTCCCATGTATCTTGATCAAGTCAGAATATCATTTCAAAAATTTATGTACAGGTGCTCTAGCTGTAACTGTTTATTTTATAATCACTGGGACTGAATGTAATGCCCCAGTTTGTTTCTACTTCAGTTATATACTGGCAGGTGATTCAACAAAGGTAGGCTGTCCAGCTAGAAAGGGTACATACTGACTCAAAGGTAAGTCTTTTCTGTTCTGAACTTGTACAATACAAAATAATCTTTTTGGTTTGACAGGTATTCTTTATTCGTATTGAAGCTCTGCATTTATAAGCAAAGCTTCACTCATTAAGCTATTTCACCGTTTGACATGTCTTTATTTTTTCATTATAATGTGGGTGGTTGTCTTTGCTGAATCTTCAGATTAAACAAGGAGGCACTACTCAGAGAGACATGTGCGGGTACAGGCTCCGAAACATGTCCTTAGTAGGTGTCCGCTTAAGACCCTTTGATGTATTTGGGCTAATACAGCCTAGGCCAAAATTCTATGGAAGAACGTGCAAATTGGGCAATAGTACTTCCATATTTATATGGGTTAGACAGTGACAGGTTGGCATCAGGAGTGTAAACAGGTCGGACTGCAAAATATGGTAATGACTACCAGGAAGTGGTTCTGGACAAAATGACACAAATACAATTCTGTTAGCTTTAAGCCAGTGAGGCTCGGTGGATAGGTTGCACAGGGTGGTCCCTGATCTCTGATTCTCGAAGCATACTCTAATTCCAGGTAATCTCTTGAGTCTAGCTTAAGTTTGAACTTAGTTTAGTTATTGGCGTTTATTGTGTGACTCAGTGGATTTATTAAAGACGAATCAGGACAATGTTAAGGGGCATGAATATAGATAGAGGGCAAGATGGGCTTTCTAAATTACTTGTGAATCCAAATACAACTCATGAGCATTGAAAGCAGAAATTGGAAACACTTCATCATTAGCTTCGAGTGCTGATTTTTAATATATAATGACAAAAATTGTCTATTTGGTAAATCACATTCCATCAAGAACAAAGAGTAACACAGTAATGCTACTAACAAAAAACTTAAATTGAGAAAGCCCGGCTCGGAAAATTTGGTGTTATGTGACTTTTCTCATATCCTTTACTTGATATCCAGCATCAAATGTAAATCACAATGTGTGGGCGTAACTACTCAATCAGGTAAAAAGAAATTTAGTGGACACAAAACTGCAATTAAAGATAGCAAATTAAAAGCCTTTTGGTGTGACGACACTTAATTCACCTTTTTCCTTTGGATTCTAGGGCAGAATAGTAGGCTTCGGTGATGTTAGGAATTTTGACTTTGCAACTCTTGATAGCAGTCACACACCTTTTCATGATGATTATGCCGGTATTCAAAGACGTAGAAGAAGTCATGGTCAAAGAAAAACACGCAAGAAGAGGAAATTTAGGAACATGGATATAAAAGACCTTGTTCAAAATTTACTACAGGCTTTCTCTAATGTAATTGATCAATTCCAATAGCTCTTGAATGACTATCATTTCAAGATGTAACCAGAACCAATAAATATTCGGGTTGCACTTATTCTGAACACACATTTCCATAATTATTGTGAAATTGTGTATGCTTACACAACAACGATTCCGAAACCAGATTCTAATCAGAAAAAAAAAAAACATTGGATCAAATATTTTGCAGGGTTTCTTCTAAATACAAATTTGTTGATTCACTGAACATACAGTCCCTCTTCAAATTGAAATTTGTTTGTAACATTCCCCGAGGAATGCAAAGTGGATATTTCCCCAAATATTTTCTATAAGTATGGCACTAATAGTGGAAGAAGTATCAATAATTACAAGGAATTTCTGGCTTCAGTTACTATTGAGGATATCATCGCTAATCAAAAGTAAACATTCCATTATTGTTGATACATATCACAAACCTGTTTTTATTTTTGGATACAATACAAAATTGAGTGTTAAATTAATTTATTAAAAAAGGGACAAAGTTTCGTATATGTCCTAAGTTGAACATTGACAGTATTTTTCAGGATACATGAAATGCTTTTGATTCCAACTGTATGAAATGGGCAAAGAAGGGAAAATAGAATTTCAGAAATTTGAAGAAATGCTATCAAATATGATGTAGAGCATACAATCATACATATGTCAGATATTAATCAAATAAATTGTCAAAGCAACGGCAGTACTATTCCAATGAATTTGCGATCTATGTTCATCTATTTTCAAAACTATTCTGTTTATCTTATAAACATAATGTGTACTGTTCAAGTGTAACTATAAGTCTAAGGAACTCTAGAGAACCTTGTAAATTTACAGTATGTTTGTTGCGCAAAGCTTTATGGTTGAAAGACTTTGTTTGAAGAATGCGGTTGTTCAAAGAATACCTGTTTGGGGTTTAAAAAAGCAGCTAAAATTACCATTTCATTTGAAGTAACAGATCATTCGACATTGGATGACAATCATTCCACGAACCCTGAAACTGAGACCGAAACAGCTGTTCTGTCACAATCCCAACACCGGTGAATAATTGTGTCCTTGCTGGCACAGTGACCACAAGCCTCGCTTTGAACTAAATTCATGTTAAACAATCTTGAACTTTGTGGCACAAATCTGTGAAGAATATAAAAAGATTGCAGTTTACTTTCTAGTGTACATTTATGTGGTAAAATTAATATTTTAGACCAGCTGTCTAATTTTAGCGTGAATGAATTGTGCCACAGACGTGGACCTGCAGGTAAATCAAGGATTTGGAGGTTCATTATACACAAATAAATTTCTTTACAACTTCTGTCAGAAAGAAACCTTTTCTTAACCTTTAATTTCTAGTGCTGGCTGAACCGGAGACACAGAAGCCCCAATTCTTGACTAAAGTGGCCTTTCAGTGCCTGGCATTGCAAGGTGAAGTGAAAGATATTCTAAGAAATTTATTCTAGCATTATACTTTCTTTTTAAATCTTCTTCATATAAGAAGTTGCCTTAATTGTCTAAAATGTCTCCAAAAATTTCAATCCAGCATTATACCACTGTTCATATAATTTCTCTTTTTATCTATGGTCATGAAAGGATTGAACCACAGGAATTCACAATATATTTCGCGTGCAGTAACTGGTTTTGATGGTCCCTTAAAAACCTTCCATGCATCTCTGATGTCTTTGTAAACAGCTGACAGGTCCAAGCGAATATCAATGAAAAATCGACTATGAAATATATCTTAAGCACTTATTTTTGGTAAAAAATCTCAAAAAAATCACCTTCCGTTTAGCTTCACCACAATTAAAGAAACGCTCCACCCAATTTATTCTTAGAATCAATACATGTGTCCAGAAGTGTCGAGTTTTATTCCACCTTTGGGTATGCTTTGCTACATGGCATTGTTCTTTACTTTCGGTGTTCTATTTTTCTAAATAAAGCCATGTAGAGCCTTCTGCACTGAATCGGTTTAATTTTCATCCACGTGTGGCATTGAGGCAGCATATAATACTTTTGAAACTGCAAAACGTGTAAGCACTACGTTCCTTCCTATCAGTGATAAATCTCGCACTTTCCAAACCTTTAAAATGTCTTGGAATGATTGCATTTTGATTTCAAATTTCATTTCTGACATAATCCTTGCATTTTCATGAAAAACAATAACAAGAGTATTAAAGTGATCATCATCGTGCCAGAAAACTGCAAGATCCCAATGATCATTTAACTTTTTATGACCTGATCATAAAACCAAATTACATTTTAAGCCACTATATAGATGAAAAGGGTCTAAAGCCTCCAACAGCTTTTGTTCTGAACTACTGTTTTATAAAAAACATGAAGTATCATCAGCAAGTTGACTGATTTTTATTTCCTTTTCTTCAATTTTCAGCCAATTATAGCTTTGTTTGCTCTAAGCATTACTGCCAAGGGTTCAACTACTAGAACGAACAAGAATGAGGCAATAGGACAACCTTGTGTGACACTTCTTGACAGTGAAAAAAAATCTGAAAAATCACCATTATTAATAACACAGATAGTTACATCATCAAATATTAATTTTATCTACTTATAAAACTGTCAAATTTAAATTTCATAAGTACAGGCTCGATATAACTCCACTCTATGGCATCGAATGCCTTTTCAAAATTAGAAGGAGTAAGCCTGTAAGATTACGGGTTTAGTAAAATTCTATATCACTAATAAGCCTTCCATTATCTCTGGTAAATATGCCTTTAATGTATCTAGTTTGATCTTCATGAACTAACTCAGGTAATACCCTTTGAAATCTGCAGGCTGAAAGGGTTGTTGAAATTTTGGAATCTATGTTTAAAAGAGAAATAGGAAGCCAATTTTGAAACAATAATCGTACCTTCCCTATCGTAGGTATGAGAGAAATGACGGTACACGTCTGTTCAATGGATAATTTACCATTTTGCATTGGACGTGAAAGATAAAAGTGAAAAAGCTTTTATTATTTTTTAAAAAAGCTGATAGTTATAAGGGAGGTAGAGTGAGTTTCTAATCTTCCAGATTCATAAATATCACAAAAACAATGTGGGGTTGCTTTATTCATTTGCTGCAAACTCCGCTGACTGACAAGTCATGAGAACTAAAAAGTGATAGGCCTACCCGGTCTTTTTTATTTTTTTGCACAAGTAATAAAATCTGGGTTTTGAGTGGATATATACATGTTGGGAACACTATAGTTTGAAGTTAATGAAGAATATTTCAAATAGTACAGAAAAACCTGATCCATATTCATTAATTCCAAACCCAACAATGACAGCAAAGAGATTCCAGACTTGCCAAAGCATCAATATTTCTTTTCCAAAACCAATGTGAAGAAACCAATTTCTCTCCTGACTTGAGACAGGCAGTCACCCATAAAAGGCAACTGGTGGTTTTAAATCGATCCTCTCAACCTTAGAAATATTCATCATTAACTGCAGACACTAGTTCATTTCCAAAATGTATAGGCCTAACCACCAAAAACACAAATTTCATTACTTCTGCCAAAAATAAAAAGAGACCTGTTAGGCCTATCACCTTTTAGTTCTTCCGACTTGTCAGTCACCTAAGTTTACAGCAAAAGAGGAAAGTAGGCCTACATCGTTTTTGTGATATTTATGAATCTGGAACATTACAAACACACTCTACCTCCACTATAACTATGAGTCGGAGAACAAAGCCCACAGCACAACATATCCAATGAAGTAATTTTCAAATAGTACAGAAAAACCTGATCCATATTCATTAATTCCAAACCCAACAATGACAGCAAAGAGATTCCAGACTTGCCAAAGCATCAATATTTCTTTTCCAAAACCAATGTGAAGAAACCAATTTCTCTCCTGACTTGAGACAGGCAGTCACCCATAAAAGGCAACTGGTGGTTTTAAATCGATCCTCTCAACCTTAGAAATATTCATCATTAACTGCAGACACTAGTTCATTTCCAAAATGTATAGGCCTAACCACCAAAAACACAAATTTCATTACTTCTGCCAAAAATAAAAAGAGACCTGTTAGGCCTATCACCTTTTAGTTCTTCCGACTTGTCAGTCACGTAAGTTTACAGCAAAAAAGGACTGGTTTAAAACCACCAGTTGCCTTTTATGTCTTACTGCCTGTCTCAAGCCCGGAGTGAAATTTGTTTCTTCACATTTGTCTTGAAAGATGAATGTTGATGCTTTGGTAACTCTGTAATCTCTTTGCTGTCAGTGTTGGGTTTGGAATTTATGAATATGGGTCATGTTTTTCTGCACTATCACATTAAAATAGCACGGTGTCTGTGTACCATACAAGTAAATGATAGGGGTGAAGTGGCGCCTATGGAACTCCCGAAGAAGTCACCAACCAAGCCAAGACACGGCTTGGGAACTTATTACCCTCATCATGAAAATGTTGGCTACTTCATAAAAGATATTCATAATGAATTAATATCCAAAACAAGATGAATTAATATCCCAAATGAAAAAGGTAAATGGACTTGTTTGAAGGACGTGTACTTTGTGTACATGTGTTACG
>OZ026616.1:74750317-74935317 GCA_964020975.1 Hermodice carunculata
TGTCATCTGGGCCTGGAGCCAAAATTTGTATCGAACCTGTCAGACACTATCCCCATACATATAATAATGTGAACAGCAATTACTGCTACATACTCTTACACTTGTCTGGTTGTGCTCAATTCTTCTTTTGTGCAGTCCTATGTCACTAAAGCGTATAAAACAAAGGCCAACATCATGCTCGGATACTGAAGTTAGCCCCCTATGCAGCAAGCAAAGCTTAGTGTGGTTACGACATGACCGTTCATTTTCACGCACAACTCATTGCACCTCTTATGGAATGTGTAATTTTGTGTTACAATGGTCATACTGGAAGGTGCATGTAAATCCTACATAATTATTTTTGGTCATTCTGTGCACACATGTACATCTTTTAAAATCGCAATAATCAAAGAAAATTATTCACATAATCCTCACTTATTTTATGGTGCCTTGAGACTGCACACTGTTGAAGTTCTGCCTGTGAGTAGACACGAGTTTTCTTAGTACCCCCCCCCCCCCCCCCGAAAAGATAACTGTTAAGCTCCTCGTCATATCTATTTCTCTCGTTCATAACTCGCAGAATTAGAGGGTAATATTCTAGTTTTGGCAAACATAATCCATGGGTAAAACGATTGCCAGGAAGCTTGTGGTTGATGGACAGCTATCTGCCATATGCTAAAAAATGACCCACTAATAGAAGCGAAACAGGCTGCCCCAATGCACCCCTAATAATGCCTCAGTTTTTCCCTGCTTGTTTTAAATTGCTGCCCATTTGATTGATTATGTGTGTCCCGTTCTACCATTGTCCCAATTCTCCCCTGTACCCACTGTCAGCCAACAGACATAATGGGCTACTACCAATACACATCCTTCTTGTGTGAAGACAAACAGTTACAAGCAAGATAGCCATTGCACAAGACAAGTCTAATCATTTTTAATTAAATTGACGTCTAATTTTTTCTTCTTTTTTGCGGGGTCTTGTGTACTGATTGCAGGTACAGGTTTAGCTTCTGTCATGCTAATTTTTACTGTGTATCTCACCGTTCATTGTCACGGACAAGATAAAAAGCCTGATTCCAAACACTATACCAGTGGTACATGTTCATTTCATATATAATTTCAATTCATTTATAATGGTTCATAGAATTTTCCCACTTCTCCCACCCCTTGGTCTCACATTGCTCCATGAGTCACTTCTGCAACGAGAATTATCTTTTTTATCCTGCTTCGGAGCTACATATTTACGTAAAGAGTGATATCACGGTACACTACTTTTTAAGCAAGGAATATACTATCACTAGATGAAGAGCATTTGTTGCATGCTCCTGAGACCACACGACACTTAAAGCCTCTGCAAGGAGGTCGACTCATGTCCACCCTTCTTCGCTTTACTTTGTTTGCACAGTTAATTCATTATCAATAGCTGTTTTAAGTTCCAACTAGCACAAAATAAAAGTTATTATGCGCTACAGAATATTGCGCTTGTGTGTAGCTAAAAGGTTCCCACTTCCACTGGTTGTTCCATGATTTGAGAGCGATAAGAATACGTAGGCCTATTTGCCGAGTGATAAGGAGAGGAATAAGCATTTTACTCTTCGAGGAACCATATATATAATAAAATATTTCACGTCGCATACCCTAGCGCTATCTAACTTTAAGGGCTTTTCTTCTTTTCTTTTCTTTTTTCAGTTTTTTTTTTCTTTTTTTTTTTTTTTTTTTTTTAGTTTTTTTTTTTTTTTAGTTTGTTTTTTCTTTTGTTTTGTTTCTTTTTTTAGTTTTTTTTTAGTTTTTTTTTTAGTTTTTAGTTTTTTTTTTTGTTTTGGTTTTTTTTTCATTTTTTTTTTTTTTTTTTTTTTAGTTTTTGCCTGTTGAAACAGTGGTTGCCGCAGTTGCAGAGTATATTTCATGACAGGGAATGCTAAGGACTCCTACTGCAGCAATGCTGAGTCTTGGTTAATAATCAATATATGATCCTTCCTTTTTGAAAATTCAGCTAGCAAATCTGAGCCTGCGGGACATTGCTGCGTGATCGAGATATATCTAGCCTTCACGTCATGTCGCAAGTCATGATCCAGACCTCGATCTTCTGTCATGAGCGCGAGCTACTTTTCATGCGTGAAAAGAGTACTCGCTTCCTGAGCATGCGCAATTGAGATCTTAAATTACCGGGTTTCCACTGACGTTTTTGCCAATTAAAACGCTGTTGCCCTTAGTGCATTCGCAACATTATACCGTATTCTCTCTTTATTGATAAATTGCTCAAATACCTAAGGTCCAAATTAGCTAGTACCGTCGGTAGGCGCTAAAGTGCCAGGGTCATTTCCCGGTGCACCTTACAGCAGGTTAGGTCGTTTCAATATAGCAGCCATATTGCGCCACAGTTAAAGTGCAGGGAAATGACATCGCAAAGTTGACCCTTATTTTCCAACGTACTACGGAACTATTTACAAGCTACAATGACAGTCTACAATTGCAAAGTTCCTGACTGTAAGTCAGACACAAGAAAACTGGGTAAATTGGATAAATTTCCCTGGATGGAAAGGGTAGTTTTCCCTAGTTTTCCTCCAAAGAAACATAGAAACGACGGGAGTGGTTGAATATGGTGAAAAGACCAGATTATGAACCCCCAGTCAAATTTGACAGAATTTGTTAAAGATATTTTGTTGGGGGTAAAGGTCCAACCCCAGAACACCCTGTGCCCACGTAATATCCGTATAAAAACTGGGCGATTGCAGAGAAACAACGCACATCAAACCAATGGCAGAACCGTGTGAGACGGCCGAGGATCGAGTGACCTACCCAGCAACGGAGAAAGGCCAGTTGCCAAGAAAAAGCCGGGGCGCGATCGCTGCGTTGCAGCGGTAGCTCACAGTACAAGCTAATTTGGACCAAAGCTTTTGCTTCTGTCCAATATTTATATATTGCGCTATTAGGTTTTGACATAGTTCACTATCTTAAAACTTCTCTAACCGAACACCTCCGTATACCGAACACCTCTCTATACTGAACACCATTTCTCGGTCCCGAATATATACTTCCAATATTAGCAAACCTTCCTATACTGAACGCCTCCCCATACCGAACACTTTTTTCTGGTCCCAAGGGTGTTCGGTATAAGGAGGTTTTAGTGTATTTCATTTATATAGCTTTGACTTAGCTTTGTGTCAAGCCATTCTGGCGGCCTGCAATAGCCATTCCATGAGCGCTACTAGGTATATAATTATACTGATATGTACGGGTAGGCATATCTATGGCCTTTTTTGTTAGCTTAACGTTTACTTTTCTACAATAATTATCACTATAATATTTGATGAATTTGGTAACTTTTGAACCTTGGCATGAGTCTTATGACCGCCGTTCCTTAAGGCGCACACTTACTAATTTCTTGTTAGGGTACCAGTATTATATACTGGTGCGGCTGTGGTCTCGCGAGATAAATTTCACGCCCAAAGAAGACCTCGCCGACGAGGAAGCTTTACAACCTTTTGCGAGGACTTGAAACGAGGTCGCTATAATGCTCTAACATGTGCATGTTCTTTCATATATAAATATATATATATTACTTTCCCAAATTCAAATTCACCTGCAAGCATACCAGTGTTCAGACGCAAGGAAAACAACAAGTTACTGACATTATTTTCCATTATTGACACTTCTTCAGGCTATTAGGTTCAAACACAAGTTACAGCATTGGCAAATAAGCGTATGATAGGACATTGGAAGTTGGTAGTCTGTCTGTGTTGCTTTGAACAGAAAAGAAGTACAGATATCTTCATTGAGAAGAACGCCGCAAGCTAATTATTTCTGTCTTATACACGACGGCACTAATTGCGCACGCTCAACTTGCAGCAGGTTGTGTCGTTCACAGGCCTCAGCCATTTCTAACTTCCATTAAATACTTTAAAATGGCGGCAACTTTCAGGAGAAGGGTAGGCTACATGGAACAGCTGCTCGTTACATGTGTGGGTGTTCGATCTGTGCGGGGTTTCATATTAATTCTTGTGTTCTTCGGGTGTACCTTGATTTTAATATATATAATTAGTTTGAACATGGAGCACACGACAGATTACAGAAAACCTGCATATCTAAAAAGGAGGGTTCAGGATCTTCCAAATACCTTGCAAAATACGGACGTGGCTCCTTTAAATAAAATTCAACAAAAAACAACGAAAAGGATAATGGTATGGACAAAGTCGAACAATGACTGGATTTTACCCTTACAGCCAGTGGATCTTAAAAATAATGACTGTCCTGTGTATAACTGCGAGTTTTATCCATCGTCTCCACAGCTGTATAATATCAGTGAATACATCTTGTTTCACAGCCTAGATATGCCCATCATTCCACTGGTGGATTTACCAAGTACCCGTCTGCCTTATCAGAAGTGGGTATTTTACAGTCGTGAAACGCCCTTGTATGATAATTTGTACCACCAAGCATTGGGTGGTGTTTTCAACCTAACAATGACATACAAAACTGATTCCGATGTGAGAGCACCATTTGGTAGAAAAATTCCGCTACAAAACACCATGACGCGAGATGTGAGAACAACAATACGTCCGAAGCAGGAAGGAAAACTGGCTTTCTGGGTCAGTGATCAATGTTCTTCATATTCCAATAGGGAAGCTCTGGTAAAAGAACTCCAACAGCACATTTCAGTGGACGTGTTTGGTGAATGTGGTGACAGGCAGGCTTGCATGCCTGATTCGACAAAAGACGAAAATGCCTCTTGCTGGATTGATACTTTTGCAAAGTATAAGTTCAGTTTGGCTCTTGAACGTAGCCTTTGTAAGGATTACATATCCGATCAAGTTTGGCGCCCCCTAAAATGGGGTGTCGTTCCAGTGGTACTAGGTGCTGCAGATTTTGCAAGAGAATTACCCCCACGTTCATACATTAACGCCAATGATTTCGAATCAACTGCCGATTTGGCTAGTTATCTAAAGTATCTAGACAAAAATGACAAGGAATATCTATCTTATTTTGAATGGATGTCCAATTACGGCATACAAGTACTTTCTGTGACTCACACGTTTTGTGATTTTTGCCGGTACATTCACAACACCAATGTTCTAAAGCCTGGAAACACAAAAATGTACCAGGATCCCCGAATCTGGTGGGATCTATCACAAGATTGTTATATCAGAGGATATATGCATGCAACTAACCGACTAGGTTTTAAGACTTTTCACAATAAACTGTATTCTATTTAATTTTTTGTGTGTATTTTAATACAATTCAGTAATTTAAATCACGTCAAACTGTCTCTGTTGATGCCACAGCGGTGTCTACTTGACTACCTATCCAGTCTCGTTCATATTCTTTTGCCTTTTTCTGTTTTGTGATGCTTATTGGCATAGTCAATGCAACTTTAAGCTTCTGAGTGGCATAACATTATTTTATACCATTATAAATGTACGTGTGTGTTTCAATGTTCTTATGGATAGTAAAGCATTTGCAAAGAGGCCTTCCCAACATTCTAACGGGGTTTCAAAAACTGGTTGCTTTTTGGCACACACAGATAATAAAGTAACACACATTCAAACATATTTTTGACAGTCAATAAGAAAACACTCATAACCACCTGTATGCATTACCATATAGATACATAGTATGTAACCACAACTGCTCATAACAACCAACATGTAGAATTAAGTACTAGAATATTTGTTTTGCGACACTTGCAACCAGAATTTGCCCAAAAATACAGTTATCGGCATACACGTCAGTCGTGTTTATCTTGCAACTTTGTTTCGACATTTGAAATTATGAAATAGTATAAAAAGTTTTTTTTATCATCCTGACTGTATAGGGGTGGTGCCACAAAATATGAGATCGCTGGCAGAGTTAGGCCATGATAAGTGAATACTTATCAAGCTTCCTTTGGTGCTATTGTTGACGCTTAAGTTTGCAAGACACAAGCGATACACATGACTATGTACTGTAATGAGCGTCCAAACCCGACGACTCATTCAGTTTCCTCCGACATTTTACTTGCAAAACAATTTAACCCTTTCCCGCGAAGTAGCCCCAAAACGCCAGGATTTAAATTATCGTTTGATTCAACATGTTGACTGGTGTTTCTCGTCAACGCCACACATTTTTGCAGTAGAAAAGACCTGTGATGATAGCATGTCCATCAGTGACCAAGGAAAGATGTTGTCTCAGTACGAGTAATGGGTTTGGTGTTCTAAAAACCAAAATAGGTGAAGCAATAAAAAGTGCACTTTTAATGAATTGAAAGAGTAAATTTAGGTGTGTGAAAGTCCCAGAATGAAACTGTGTGTCACCTCGAACCAGGAAGTCCTTGTATATGGTTCCACACGTCTTCTCATGCTGCGTGTAAACACACCTTAGATACGAAATCTGCCTGAGGCATGTTACTGCAGTATGGCGCCATTTGGTGACACATCCAGTGGATTTGTTCAATCATCACTTGGACCTCTGTGAGTACCCGCTTATTCTGGAAGGCAGATATGTTTGACCATGTCACTTTTGTGGTTTTCAGACCCGTATTTGAAGAAATAGCCTAAACTAAAAGTCGAGAAATGTCGAAATCACTCAATAAGATGTTCACATATGTACAAAAGTAAGAATACACTTCGTGATTGAATAACTTCTGCTTAGCATCATATATCATAATTTATTTGAAGAAACACAGTAATTTGCACTTTTTACATGTGTCTAATTGCAAAGCAAGCTTTTTATTTTCAAACGATTAAAGCCTACGGTAAACGAAAATATAATATTAAACTGCCCCGTTGTATCAGTTGTGACGTCAAAATAGAGTTCTTAACCATCAACATCAGCAGCAGCATTCCTTTTCATACAGCACGGAAATGCGATAGTCAAATAAGACAGCTAACACTGAATGTATTTAAGGACTGTGCAAAATAATAATTCCAGGATTTTTGTTTCTAACCAGTGCTATTAAGTTTCTGTATGGAAGACAGCTAGATGGCAATAATAATAATAATAATGATGGTGATGAAAAACCAATGCTAGGGAATTTTACATAAAATGCACCGAAAGGGATATATATATATATATATATATATATATATATATATATATATATATATATATATATGTGTGTGTATATATATATATATATACATTGCATATATATATGTATATATATATATATATATTTATATATGCATACAAACAAACATATAATTCAATATCTGCTTGTGCATATATAAGGTACACCACATCACAATAATTATAATATCCAGTACATGTACATAAATCAAATTTTGCAAAGCATGGCAGAGCGCAAAGCTCAAGAGAAACCCCACCCATATGCAAACATTTAATTTTAATGATTGAATTAAACAGAGCTCACATGTGAAAATGTGGCGAAATATAACGCAGCAGTCGGTCGAGGCAGGTGCTGCGGCGGGCCCGTCATCGCCCTGGTAGCAATATAACTCACAGGAGTGCACATTCGCACAGGCGGAGCACGCAACGCGTGAACCCCGCATCGACTTTCCTAAAATCACGTGTTTCTTAAAGGGTTTTCCGTAAGTTAAGAACTCCCCAGAGATGCATAGCCCTTTTTCGTCGTGCCCTGTTTAACCAGCTTCTGCTGCCTTGCTCTTCCCTCTGACCACTTTACGGAAATTATCACAGAAATTTTGAAAGACGAAATCAGACGAGAAAAATGGCCCCAGTACATCTTGCTTTGTGGCTGGTATTTTTGTTAAACGATGATTTCGAGCAGTGTGTTTTGAACATTTGTAGGTTATATTTTTAGATTAATTCAAAAAGGATTAAAAGTATTTTATGTTGGGAATCAAAGTGCAATTTGAATGATTTACAGAACACGCAGGGATTTTTTGCATTAATAATTAACACTTTGCTGGACCAACAGGCTTTTTGTCTCAACGGGCATGGTTAATGTGACAATAACGTGATGATTCCAGTAATCGGGGTTTCTGATTACCTCCTGGCCACCTCCTGGCCATAAACAAAAGCTCATTGCATTATGTATGTGTGTATGTATGCATGCATGTATGTATGTATGTGTGTATGTATGTATGTATGTATGTATGTATGTATGTATGTATGTATGTATGTATGTATGTATCTATGTATGTATGTATGTATGTATGTATGTATGTATGTATATGTGTCCGTCCGTCTGCCTGTATGTATGGATGCATGTATACATGTGCAGAGAGAGACAGACAGACAGAGACAGAGAGACAGACAGTCAAACACAGACAGAGAGCGAGGGAGAGCCTGGTCAATATTGAAACACTCTTTTCAACAGGTAGAATTTGAAGCGCGCGTCAATGGTGGGTTCAAAAAGCTTCTCACATGCAGTAGTTTCAGTCTGCCGTCTCGGGCACCCTCCCCTCTCCTACGACCACTCCCCGCCCTGCCCCCCCCCCCCCCAGGTGCAACAGAAACCATTCGGAGCCAATATGCACCTTTCCAAATGTTTTGAGTATGATATCCACATGTCTGTGCCCCCTTCACCCATTCAAAGCTGAAAAGATTCTCAAAAGTTGTCATGTAATTTGATTTATGCACCAATATAAGATACATGTCATGCAGAGTAAACTACTTTACCGTTCCGTAGATAAAGCACAAAATGGTCGGGCTCTGAACTATTCGCTTACGTAGGAATTGTGTAGAAACATCAATGTGCAATAGTGTTACAATGACAGGCAGAAAAATGAATAAACTCACATAACACGCATAAGGCAATATCACTCTGACGGCGTGTCACTTTTGAGAACGAACAAATTGAATGGTGTACTTCAGAAGATTTAGGTTTACAATCGTGACGTACCGCCCACCCTTGATTTCGTGTGCGGCGTAGGAAAACATTGCATTGATCGTAGTTTTCACTTTCATTGTGCGAACACAGTTACATTGGTTGATTTTACATTTCGGAAAGCATTATTTTCTGGTGTTTTAACCTTCAAAAACGGCATGTCAAATATTCAAATAAGTAAATTACATTCAGATCTCCTTATCAAGGGCACCTATGGGACCGTGATGTATAGGGAAGAGGTCTTAAAGGGTATAACTAAAAGGCGGGATCTAAGTTCGAGGTTTTGATATAAAAATGGTCTTAATTTGGTATTAATAGTGAAATATATGGGGATTATAATATAAGCTTATTATAATTGCATTAAAAGACGAGCACTGATTGGTCGTTGGGTCTTTGCAGGCCATGTGCTAAAGATCAGTAACACATGGTGCTGATGAACAATGGCAGATGCTAGAGATTCCCCTTTTTACTGTTAGGTGGCGTGGTAAGCAATGGACTTTTTGCAATCATAAAAGCCATGCTTTTGACTTGAAACCAAATTTCTTCAACTGCAGTGTTGTATTCAATTTCAATGAATTAATAGGAACATCCCTGTCACTCTTTGTTACTTCAGACCTTTTTCTGATGGTATTGAAATTTGTTGTTTCACTGATGTCAAAACCTATCTGTTATTGTTCGTTTTTCCTGTTATGGATCTACTGTATGGTTGCCTATATTATAAAACAAATGATGCAAGGGAGCCCATGTGTCTTTGAAGGTGATCAGTCCTCTGGGATCAATAACACACTTGGTTGACGCCTCTTGCTGGGACTGATAACCTTCAGTCACACATGGGCTCTCCTGCATTACTTTTATAATAAAGTGCAATTAAAGGTAATGAGAAGTGCTGCTGCCACCAGGTGGCTACTTGTATGATAATTATATGCATAGGGCAGGCCAGTATACATAATATCTTGTCAACTTAAGAAGCAGGTAACACCTCAACGAATGGTAGCTTGGCCAGCAGCCTGGCTCACAGATTTCAAAGAAAAGCTTATCGTCACATGACAATTGTAGAGCCCACCCAAGAAGTAAAAAGTGACCCACTTTTCCTGCCTAGTTCCTATTACCTCTAAGAATAAACAAAAACGGACTTAAATTGGTTGTTTCCATAAGGAAATTGCCTCTTGAAGGAAGTGGCCTTAATTAGATATTCTTCCATACCATTGTTATAGTTCTTCATCTGAAGTTTATGCACAATCAGCACATTCAAGGCACCATAAACACAATTTTTTACACCTTAAGATGCACATATTATACTTTAATTTACGTTTCAATAATAAATGATCACATGTACCTCTGGACGTGGTCGATTGTCTTTGTGACGTGCGCATCAGCTATAACAGTTGATCAACAGGTAGCCTATTTAAAGTTGTTATGCAACATGCTTATGCATTTTCATTATTTCGGTAACAGTATGTGTATATCCGTCATCAGCCCTTCTTTCCAATGCCCACGCATGGGTTAATTCGACAATAACTGGGAACATATGCCGTTTCACCGGTGATCCTTTATTTTTGTCACATGCATCTGCAGATTGTTTGATTGTACATTCGTGGATATGTGAGGGTGTCCCAGTCCTGTATGGAATAAAGACCCATTTTACCACGGAATAGAAATAATACATGCATGCACAATACTTTTCCTAGTTATGGGTTCGGACTTGAAGGAACGATATTGACTATCGAATTAAACTATTTTGACCAAAAACATATCAAATCCGGCATATTTCTAATCACATTTCGCAGTTTCTAAATATTTTTCTAGTGAACGATTTTCCATAATAAAATATGCTACCAGATTTTGTACCAGAGAGCTTTGAATAAAGCACCTAACTTTAATCCTTGATTCTACGCGATTTCATCACATTCGCATATATATATATATATATATATATATATATATATATATATATATATGCCGAAAGTCACAAAGCAAACAAGTTCCAGCAATTGTCCCCTGTTAAAAGCATGACTGAGAAGTTTAACATGAAGAACAACACTATGGGCCTGATGTCTACGTCACCTAGCATGCTGGGACTGGTAACAGCTCTAACAAAGAAAACTTTTGTGAGTGAATCGGGAGCATATAACCTCAATCCAGTGAATGCTTCAACAGAAACATCACTGAATCCAAGCGGTAAATACGTAGATTTTAACCTCTGGAAACAATATTTTGAACTCTCCTTGCTTATGGTCGTAGGTTATGCGGCGTGTATGATTCCTGGAATTTTAGGGAACTTGCTGGTTATTTTGTCGATCTTGACCAATAAAGGTTTGCGGTCAGTGGCTAACCTGTTCATCGTCAATCTGGCGGCTGCCGATTTCCTGATCGCCGCTGTGGTTGCGCCGATGGCTCTCCTGCCAATTTTGATCGACGGCAATTTCTATTATGATTATCCCGTTGTTTGCACGGTTAACGGCTTCATCTGTCTATATGCTTGCTGTGCCTCACCCGCTACGCTGGCTTTCATAGGCTTCAACCGTTACATTTGTGTTTGTCACAATCGCCTTTACCTTACAATTTTCAGTCGCAAAGGCACCATCATCATTTTTTTGATTCTTTGGGCTTATTGCCTCTCCACAGTTGTTTCGGTGCCCTTAGGGTTTGGGAATATAGCGTTTGATCCAAACGGACTGCTGTGCTCGGCAGACCGATTTTTATCTCAAAACTATGCAACTTTCGTGGCTTTCATTGACGTGTGGATCCCTATCATATTTGTCGAACAGAATCTTCGGCGCAGAATAGTTTCTCCTGGGGTGTGGGCACTGTAGGTCGATTGTTAACACTGCAAGTGTACCGACTAAGGTCTGATGCGTCGACTTCCTGAAAAGATACGGATAAAATAAATGAATACCGCTTTAGCATATTATTAAGGGAAATCTATAGACATTTTCAATTGAACCACTCCGACTTCGCTCGATCATTCTAGTTTCGTTCCTTAGACACAATTGTTTGGTCTTTTCAGTAGAAAAATACCCGGGCATATGAAGTTTTGCCTCCCTGACAGAGTTGATGCATGCATCCTTAAATTCATCATCATTGTAAGTTACAACGTAGATTTTCTATGGAGCAGCTGTGAGTATAAATACTTACGATGTAAGATACGTTTTCTATGGACCAGCTACGAGTATAAGTATAAAGACAAACATTATCAACTAAACATTAGATGCATAAGGACATGCAGGTTTAATACATCAGCACACGTTTAGCTGCAAAATGTGAACGTAGGTACTAAAATTCTCTTCACCTTGCATTTTATGCCCTTGCTAATAATTTCTGCAAGGCTGTGCAAAAGATGTATACTGTCTCGATTTTCTTTTTCATTTTTATATTCATCTTCTTTTTCATTTTCCGGTTTTTCGTTTTTTTTTTTTTGTTTTTTTGTTTTTTTTTTTTTTTTTTTTCGTTTCCATTTTTATTTTGGGTCCTTCTGGATATTGCACGTAAGGTATCATGGATTTTTTCCAACGTCTTTATGTTTATCAGTCAGTTTAATATGCGCAAGAATTATAATCTAATACAAATCCAACAGCCGCAACATTGAATTGGGGCTTGTGGGATCGTGGTAGTTCTCGACCGACATATTTACAGCCAGTGCATATAAAAATGTATGGCACAATCTGACTTAGGCTAGCGTAAACTCCCCTGTAAAATGCCAAAATTTACATGTTGTGTGCCAGGGTGTTTTCATAATATTATCTGGGACAAAGTATCTTCATTTTATGGATTTTTAACCGACGAATGAGCACTAACACCTATCTTTCCATAGCACTAACTAAAGTACTTCTTCTATCTAAAGAAGAATTTACATTCTTACGCGTGACTGGAAAAATATCTGAATCTGTCCATACAGTAATATGTCAACGGCTAGAACCGTAAAGAGCGAGCACAATTTTACATATATATATATATATATATATATATATATGTGTGTGTGTGTGTGTGTGTGTGTGTGTGTAGTTATATACACACATTTACATATAAACTATAACAATACCAATTACACACGGACGGATTTCAGCCTCAAAAATTGTGCCAAATGGGAAGTAAAACTGTAATTGCTGCAGAATTCGACAAGATTCTTATATAATTCATAAATATATATATATATATATATATATATATATATATATATATATATATATATATATATATATATATATATATATATATATATATATATATATATATATATATATATATATATATATATATATGGGTGGGTGTGGGTGTGTATCATGCGATATATGATATAATGTTGAATTAGCATGTAACTGGTAGTTTCCAATTTACTATAAAAAATATGAATGTCGAAAAGTAATCGGTAATAAACCCGGGGTAATGAACTTAATTAGTCGCATAATACTATGGCCATACAGTGATAACATGTTGAGTGTTCTAGCGTTTCGCAACTGGCTGCCAGCGATTTGTAGATTCAGGTGCTGTGCATTTTCATAATAAAGAGTGATACCATGGGGATGTAGGTTTGTTGAATTTTGTCACTGCATGTTTCCATCACCACAATCACAATTTATATAGTTACCATCATCACTGTGACTGTCATTGTCATCACCATAATCACAATGACTGTTATCATTATCAGCGCTGTGATCTTCACATTTTTTGTCACCATCACTGTGAGTGTGACCACTATCATTATCGCCATCACCTTCCCCTTTGCGACGTTTATTTAGGTTACGCTCACACCTGTTAACTTTTTCCAGCCCACGGAAACCTATTTGCAGCCCCAGAAGCGTGTTTGCCCGGAGAGGTTTCAACAATGCGAGTTCGTGAATCGTTATCATTTATAACACTAATCGACAACGTTTTCTGAATGGACATGCAGTATTGACATAATTCCCATAATGCCCTGTAAGTTTGAGACTTTGGTTTAAATAAAACTGTGGACATTTCCCGGTATACATAAAAAATTGCGTTATACGCAATGGCGCTCCGCACAGCGAAAATCTCGTTCACTGGTTAGCCGTGAGAGGTATACCGTGATTTGTAGTCAACACTAGACACTCTTCCCCATGATAGGAACACAGGTCGTATACGTAAGTGACCGTGAGAGCTCGCGTGCGCTCGCTAATTTCATTGCGTCAGATTAACATAACCCAGGCCCATTATAATAAAATGTGTTTATCCTGTCTCTTTGTGAGGTCCTCCGATCCAAGGATGATGATAAAACCTTTATTCGTGTGCATATTATAGATTCTCCGGGACTCAAAACATTATAATGTTGCCTCATTCTACGTGTTTTTAGAACTTTTGGGAATGAATGAGATATTACAGAAGAAAAAAATCACGGTCAATGTACAGAAGCATATCAACCAGGTCAACACCACCCCAAGCCCACAGTATATGTGACTGCAATATACCGGTATGTTATAAATCAGGGAAAACATGTTCCCAATGTGGTAAACATTATTCAACGAAATTCGTTTCTCTGACTGGTAAAATATACAAAATTGTGATTTTCAAAATTATTCTACATGGCAACAATAACAGCGTTTATGGTGGTGCATAAATGTGTCAATCTACAGATTCATTTTTAAGACACACGCGGAGGAAGAAAAACTATATTACATGCCTAGCACGTGAAATACAGTTTTCCGTGAGAATTAGGCCAGAAAATACCAGTAACAAGAATGGATGCATATTTGATGTTTCCTTTGTTCCCGAAGTTACAGAAAAATTGTTAACGCAATCTTGCTCGCTGACTCTGGAGGAAGACTTTGATGATGATTTATTTATACGTATAATTGTCAGTATTAGCGTGTCGTTATCCCTCTTGTAAATCTACATGTCATATTTGTAACATATCGTAATATCAAAACCGTTCACTTAAAGAAAAATCGGGCATTTCTGCTACTTGTTTGTGAAGTTCACTTTCTAAGATGATAGACTTAAGCTACTCGCATCAAGTACTTGAGCAGATAAGCGACATTTCTCGCGCTCAGGTGATAGACAAAGGCTACTGAAAACAAGTACTGGAGCACGTTAGCGGTATTTCACGCGTCATGCATCTGAACAGGGGCCGATGAGATGTATTTCACCATCCAGCATTGAATTATTAGATAGAGCCCAGTGGTGGGGAAATGCTTGCGTAAGCGACACATCAGACTTCCGCCGTTTCTTTCTGACAGTATCTAATATTTTAGCATGTATTTAATGCGTTAACCCGGTTTGAAAAATAAATGAATCTAATGGCGAACAGCAGCAAACATAGTCAGTTTTAGGCTATTGAACTCAAATATAAGTATTCATTCCAACAGGCCTCCTTTTCAAAATGATGCGACTTGTTTTCTTGGATCTCATTGTAGAATTTATAGAGAATTACCTTTCGAACCGCTTCCAGCGCGTTTCTATGTGTGGTCAATCTTCTTCCTGGTTACCAGTCAAAGGCCGACGTGCCTCAAGGTTCTATCCCAGGTCCCCTTCTTTTATATATATACATACATACATATATATATATATATATATATATATATATATATATATATATATATATATATATATATATATATATATATATATATAAACGACATAACTGATGATATAACATATAACAATAATTTAATTGCGGACTATACCCTTTTGTGTGCTGATATTCAACCTGACTATTTTCCATATGGAAAACGCTTTCCGAATATATGTCATACCCAACTGCGCCTTGGATTTTCCAGTGGTGATTCATGTTCGTTTTGTTATTGTATACACTTAAAATCTTATTCCTCGATGTGTTTTCCCTCCCAATGTTAGCATTTTTGTTAATATTCTCATTGTACTGTAGTGTGTGCCTTGTATATACTCTGTGTGTCTCTCTTTGTACTGGAGAACCACTCGATTAGTCTCTCTTGTACTATTTTGGTGATCCAGTTGAAATAAATATGTTTAAATAGAAAAATCAAAACTTGAAGTCCTCAAATTTATTGACTGCATATATTCAGACTGAGAATATCAGGTCCATGTTTTCAGTAGCAGCTGACATCTTCCGATCCTTATTATAGACTATACAAATGTTTAAAAAGTAAGCAATAACTCATATGTACCAAAAGGAACGTTTTATATCATTCTACCGAACTCCTTTTCATTCTTTACTCTCACAATGTTATATCATTTAATCATGCTATCTTTATTTGACAATAATTCCTAAATTGTTACTCATGGACCGTTATCTCATACTAAAAAAGTTTGAATCAAAGTTGGTTGTTGATGCTAATTTTTTTTTATAATTCATGAAATTAATTCAGGTCTATTTTTAATTACTTTTCTCAGATTGTTACCAACCCATAACATTGCTTCTGTATTTTATCCACGGGCACATAAAATGTGCATATGGCTAGACCAACGTTTTTGCAGGTAATTGTGTGGTCTCCTTCCTTGAAAATATACATTTTAAATCTCCTTTAAGGTTACTTACTGTATTGTGCTTAAACATTGTAATGTAAAAGTGCATATATTAATTTTGTATATTAATCAGACGCAGTCAGGAAATAAGATTGCAAGATTTTTTTTCCTTAAAGTGCTCTATGTATTCAGTATAGCAACTGACTCAGAGAACTACCAAACGAAAGTCCTAAGAAATAGCGCATGCGCAGTCTCTAACGAGAATCTCCTATTGTTTTATCCGAAACAGATCTCTCGTGACTTCAAATGACATAGCTTGTGGTGACTAACAACAATCACACTGGATACAGTGAAATTCTCTTAACACGGTTCATTAATAAATGTGGGATGTCTCGTTTGCAAAAATGGCACAAGTGACGATCCATGGAGAAAGAACAGTATTTGTTGTGACCTGTTCTGGTTTGAACGCAAACTGGGCATCAGTATCACGTACTGGTTATGAGTTCCTGCACTTGGCCAAAAAAATAATATTGCCCACTTTTCATGTAACGAAAGATTTTCTCCAATCAGGGTACTGACAGACAGCCATTGGGTAGTCTTCGAAGCGCATCCAACTGATAATCTGTTTAGATGTTATCAGGAAACAAAAGACAGATAAAGAAAGATCTGAAATTTTGGGGCATGTGCCTTCTTGCTGTCTTATTTGAAACATGTTGTTACTGTGCTCGTTCTGTTCGTTAAACCATGGCAGTTTATTTTAACATGGACGATCTTTATACATCAAAATTCGCAAACAGAATGAAAAAAAAAACGAGTTAAAGAGAAGATAAAATTATTTAGTGTGAATTTCAAAAAATTAAAAAGTCGGTTTAAACTCAGTTGTATACAGGCTATGTATCTATCACACTAGCTGTATTGAATATTGTACAACATCAAAATTGTTTTTAATCTCCTTTCCTTTTCAAAGTAAGGCTGCTGTAGCTTTTCTTGGCGTGAGTGGGGCGCATTGGACCCAACCTGCACCAAAGGAAGATACTGCCTTGAAGCGCACCACCGGATAGGTCTTCTTCACAATTCTCAACAAAAGTGTTTTCTGTTAACGGAAAAATATTAAATCATCCGGGCGCCTGTTTGGGTTGTAAGTGGGAAGGGGTGTAGTCTCTTATTGTTACACTTACATCCATGGGAAAACAGCTTGTAAGTGTGTTGGCCACAAAGCCCAAATAGATTACAATAAACATATATTAATCAAAATATTTTTTTGTGTCAACTGTCGTTTGCTGAAACAGAAACTTGATATTTTCACTAGCATACATAATCGTACAGAAAAGACAGTTACTCACGGATTTACAGATGCGATAGCCAGAAATCGTCAGTAACTGACACAGCATCGGCTAAACACTCCTTTAATATTACCGCAAATTAGTGAAAAAACAAAGTACCTCGAGTGCAAGGTATCTCCGCAGACGCTCAAGACTGATATTTTGAGTACCACAAAACTGAGCAGACGTGCAATAAGTTGAAACAGTCCTTTTTCCGGAGAACTGTAACCCTATGATGTGTGTTTTATGATGACATTGTGGATAATAGTAGAATTAAAATAATTTATTCGTGCTTTCGTATTTTAACAGAAATGGGTTTTAAATGAAGGAGTGTCCCTATTACACACACATTTTTGTATAGGTTGATAATACAGACCTGTATTATAATAAAACGGATTAGGATTGGGCCGTACATATATCAATAAAATTATATTACAACGTTGCAACACTACATCCTGTGTGGTTATGTATGAGTATTATTCTAGGTTGAAAACAAGATTGGTTAAAACTCACAAGGCAAAACTCGTGCTCATGTTATCCCGATGGCCAAGATTTAAAACGGAACTGAGGAATGCGGATGGGTTTTTATGTGGCCAATAGCTTCCCCAGGCGTACGTTGGACCATTAGAGACAACACGCCGAAGAAAGTTGTTGGTTTTGTTTAGTTTTATTCTCACCAGCAACTTGTAGATTCATTTGTGTCTTCAAGGCTACAAATGAACATTTTGCTGAACAACCATCTGATATCGTCCTTGCTAAGTCGTCGGGAAAAAGAAAGTTCAAAAGAACTCGGACGATATACTTAAACTTCAGAGATTGTGGCTTTAATTGTTTCATGCCATCAGTTATATTCGGCATCCAGATAATATAATGCACTGTGTGTTTAATAATTCCTGTTCAAGTGACGGTATACGTAATTCAGTCTTTTTCCAACAGTATTCTGAAGGTACATGACAGTATCCATGTTGCTGTAAGAAATGCGGATAAGTCACAACGTATTGAAACAAGGAGAATTGTGACGCAATGCATCGTTGTTACTCGCATTGTACTCAGACAACATATGTTCAATTTCTAACGTGCAATGTGCCACTTTCATTCAGTGTGAATGAAACTTTATTAACTGCACCACACAAATACGACTGTAGTATATTGTTAATACATAACACATACGTACAAGAGTTACAAAACCGGACCATACATGACGAAAGCGTACATATTACATATATCAAACACTCACTTACAAAATCATAAAAAAACTTCAATTAAACAATACTGAAAACCTATATCTATAGGTATATAGCTATGTTACATGACATTGTCACTATTGCTTTTTAAATTTTAATAATAAGTTAAAGGGATCCCCTTTTCTTTAGAATATTCACAAAATACGTTTCTATTATTTTAATTTTTTCTCTGTATCATCCAAATTCATGAGAAATATAAATTTTTCTTGATCGTCAAGTGTCGTAAATGTAGGAAAAATATCGGTTATCTCATTAAATAAAACAGTTCTTTCAAAACGATATATTTTGCAGTGTAACATTACATGTATTTAATCTTCAACTTCATTAAAAATTTCACAAACTTCTTCTTCCAAAGTTGTTTTTCGTGGTCTCCTATGTCTCCCCGTTTCAATTTTTAGGTTATGTACACTTATTCTAAATCTTGTTATATTTTCCTTTATGGATCGATCTTTGACCGTAAGAAGGTAATTTTCAATTTTAACTTTTCCTTTAGATTCCGTATAGGTTAGCAATTTTTTTTTCGGCGCCTAAAATTGTTATCTATCTCTGTCTGCCACTGATTTACGAAACGTTTTCTAATATTGTCGACAAATTTTGATGTTCGTAAGTCGTTTGTCAGTAAACCGACATTTCCCCATATCATTGGGAAGTTTATGTGAAGAGTTTCGTACATTCACATTTGTTGCCATACAGATTTGCGTCTTTCAAAATTATACAACTCTGAGTCAAGTATATGAAACATCTGCGAACAAAATTTACTCAATGGAAAGTGCTGTACCATCTGAGCAAAGTACATCTGCACCACTGTCTTAAGTTATTTTTGTAGGAACCAAAAGCAAACAGTTACTATATATATATATATATATATATATATATATATATATATATATATATATATATATATATGTATATATATATATAATATATATATATATATATTATTATATATATATATGTATATATATGTGTGTGTGTGTGTGTGTGTATTTATGTATGTATATACTAATAGGATGGGACAGGTGGGCGATAAAAGACAAACTGGCAATGCCAGCTGCACCGGAACTGGATCCTGAGCTCCCCACCGTGCGCGTGGCGATTATGTAATCAAAAGTGGACAAACAGTTTAACCGCTGATCTAGTTGCCCTGACGATATTTGACCCAGGACTGCTCTAGCAGCGGTTAAATCTGCATTTAACCTACCATTAAATAAGTCCAACAAATTTGCATAAACTTGGGCTTTAACTTTTATTCGTTTCATAAATTTTACATATAGTTTGTACAGTTAACATTATAGGGCCCGTAATCAGCCCAAAGGGAGTATCACGAGCATATATTCCAAAGTGTTAAAGATAAATGAAAATTTAATAATGATATCCATGCAGCTATCTTAGCTCACCTTTTACTGCCGATGTATCTGAATTGCTGACAAATATGAGGCTCGAACGAAAGCCCTTCACTTTGTTGTTTGTCGATTGTCAAAAGTTCAAACTCGATCTGCACATATTTATACATTGCACTTACAAGTTGGAAAAGACCAGGTATCCAGGAGTGGCATAAATTAAAAGAGCACATGTAATTGAGTCAAACAAAATTAAAGTTGGCAAGACACCTTGATGGCGAGAGTTAACACCACAAGCTTTGTATGGGATCTGGAAAATTCCTTCGACCAAAACTTTACAGCTCGTTTAAAGATGTTCATGAAAATATACGGCAGCTCAGTTAAAATGAGTTACTACTTTTTCAAAATGTTCCTTTTTTATGTTTTAGCACATTTATCGTGAAGATCTTCCAAATAAGGGAGTGAGTGAATTCAAAATGATTAATCCATGGGGAATAACAAAAAATGTTTTAGAAAAGTGTAAAGAACATAAGCAAATGGCAGTCTTGGTTTGTTGTTTTTTTTCTATGTTGTTATCAGGAATATTTTTAGTTCACCAATTAAATCGGTGTGGAAGGGACAGGAGATATTTGAAATTTACACTACGTAATTATGTATGAAAGGTAGATATCTAAACGTACAGGTTTTAAGATTGGTATATAACTCACGAAAAAGTTAAGCTATTAGTATCGGCAGTAAAGACACAAATGTTACCACTCGCAAAATCTTCCTTTTGTTGTTTTACAAATTTACCAGATCGATAACCAATGTCATATGACAACGGACGTGAGGATACTGTTAACCACTGTGCAAGGTTTACATTTTTATCCTACTTAATGTTCACCCGTTTCGAAAAAAATACGCAGATGCTGACTTACCTTCTGTATTTATTTTTCTTATGGCCTCCATAAAAGTGAAACCACTGAAAATTTTACAGGATTCAATTATCACGTTTTTAATGCTAATGATGTCAATTGATTAGGAAACAAATTTCTATCGCAAAATTTCTAGCGATATTCACAGGCTAACAATTCCATTTTATGCAAAATGTTAAAGTTATGTTTTTTTCAAAATACAAGTTGACGACGACAAATTTAGAATGTCACGCTTAAAACAGATAATGCAAGCAAACAACGGTACCCATCTTTGATATAAAGTGAAACCTGTCTACAGCGACCATACTTTGGTTGTTTGAAAAGTTGTCACATTAGACAGGCGATCACTAGATCAACGGTGTATATGTCCACGTTGAGTTGTTGCTCACAATGTGTAACATGACAAAATGGTATACAATTTCATAAGTTCTTTTGGAACATTTGCTGTATTTACGAGAGGAAAGCCTAATTTAGACGCCAATCTGACAAAGCTGTTCAATATCTTTGAAAACAAAACCATTTACACTGGCCCCATTTCCAATATTTTGAATATATGCATTAATTTATTAGGTTGGTGTCATATATCAAAAGCAGCTGGTGGCGGTGAATAAAGTTGTGACCAATAAGAAATTTTAATTTATAGTACAAGGAAAAACTGTAAAGGCACTTAATTTTGCTGTGGTTATTTTTTTATTATTCCGCTGAAATCCTTAAAAAAAACTATGAAATTAAATAAAAAGACATCCACATTAACAGTAATTGACATTACAAGCAAAAACTACCAAAATATTTACTCTTTGATTACAACAGTCATATAGTATTCACAAAATTAGCGGTAACAGCAGAATATGAGTTAGCTTGCAACGTTGACAAAAATTAAATCATTTTCGAAACTTTTGTAATAGATTTGAAGATTTTAATTAATAGGGTTCCAACTTATATTCGCTATCAAAAGTAATATTGGGTCTGTAGCCTTGGAAATATGTTTCATCAACTTGCAGTCATATTTTCCTTTGAAATTATCTTTCGGAAGCCATTGTTGCTTTTTGTCATTTTCTCCCATATAAATATATGCATTTTATGTCAATGCAGAATTATACAAAAACAACGCATCTTTTGATATATATCTTGTAAAAGGGCAGTAGGATCAATTTATATTCCTTCTGCTCGCCTTATGATAAGGGTAACATTTATCGTCTATTTATTCATGCGAGATATATATATATTATAGTGCACTTCTAAGCTGAACATTGTCACACTTGCTTATGGAGTTCTGATATTACTGCGTTTACAGCTAAACAAGCAGAAACCACTGTGAATATCAGGCGTCAAAGAAGCACAAAGGTGCGTCTTGTTTGATGCCCAGCGGTAATGCAAATGCATGCACACGGCAGATTCAGATCATGTGGAAACTGCCTCGTCTTAGCTTTTTCTCTATTACACAGGTTTCCTTTGATGAAGGAATATATGTATAATACATTGCCAATGCAGATTATATCTGGTGTCACCTTTTGTGTTGTGCTCATATTGTATGCAACAGCGTCAAAAAGCAATTACTGTTTGATGTCATGAAGGTGACACGCATCGGGTTCCCTCGTCATAGAAGGCACTTCCATTTTAAACGTGTCTGTGTTGTATTGTGTTGTAACTGTACGCAAACCAAAGCTGTTATTGCTGACAAAGCTTGCTGTAATTAAAGGCCAAGATACACGATGTGATTCGTTGCATGCAATGCGTTGCATGGGACGTATTGCACTGTGTAACTGCTGTGTTGCATGCAAACCTGTCCCTGCAACATGTTGCATGAAAATCTAACCTGCAGGATTTTCGTGAGACTGGTAGCGTTGCAAAAGTGTCTGACAACCTTGTTGCGTGTTGCATAAGACCGCCCATTGCAGCACAGCTGTTTTATTCTCCTGGTTCTTCAACTGTCTTTCCCAGCACAAAATCAAATGGAAAAAGCAAACGATGAAAAAAAATTGTTCCACCAAGCTGATTGACAACCCCATAGATGCCTACAGGCAACGTCAATGTCTGTGAGGTACGAATATGACACAGCAGCTGGACAAGGACCTGCGTACTGAAATGATATAAGAGATTTCAGAAATTGTATCCATGTCAAGTGAGTCAATTTTTCTTAACCAGATTATAAGTACAATTGGGAATGTTGTAAGACATTTGATCCGTTTTTCCTTATTAGAATATGGTTTCCGAACAGTTGTTGTGTAAGCAGACACAATTTCACAACAAATTGTGGAAATGTGTGTTCAGATTAGTAAGACCCAAATATTTATTGTTTGTGGTAGTATCTCGAAACGATAGTGCTTTAAGAGCTATATGTAATTAATCAATGTCATAAAAGAAAGCTTGTATTAAATTTTGAACAAGATCTTTTGCATCCACACACCTTTTTCTTCTTTAAAATCGGCCTGATTATTTTGAAAAGGCTTGTGACTGCTATCAAGAGTAGCAAAGTCCAAATTCCTAACATCACCGAAGCAGAAAATTATGTCATTAAGTCCAGAAGAAAAAGCTGAATAAAGTGTTTTAATCTAAAATTCTTCCATTTGTAAAAAAAAATTTGTATGAACATAACCATCTTGGTATAACAAATTTGGCTCCTTGTATTCAATAATTTGTATCCAGCAACCCAAAAGTGACTGTTCGTAAGAATTGAAATGGATGCACAAATGAGTGCTGAATTTTCATTTTGAATTGTACAAGTAGTTTTGTGTCCGCGAAATCTCTTTTTAATTGAAAGAGCAGTTAGGCCCACATATTGTGAATTATATTTGGTGCAGAATATCAAATAAATAATATTGAAAGATTCACAAGATAAAACAAAATTTTCCGACCGGGGGTTTCTCAATTTAAATGTTTTTGTTAGCAACCTCACTGTGAAATTCTTTGTTCTTGATAAAAAATGTTTTATATATAATTTGTTTTTCAATACATCTACATCTTTAGCATCTCTGTTTTTATTTTAATATCTAGATCATCACATGTATATTTCTCACTATTTAGGCATATATATGTCAAATTTACAAATGTATGTATACATATATATGTATATATATATATATATATATATATATATATATATATATATATATATATTATAAAGAGTTAAACTTTGAAATTATCTTCTCCTTGGCATTAATATTACAGAAACAATTTGATATATTTTTGTCACAAATTTTGAGATTTGGTCGTATTTGCTCTAAATTTCAGGACATTACATCCAGAACTACATTCGTTTGCAGAAAAACTTGGGTCTAGAGGAAGTAAGCATGTATTTTTGATTAAATACTTCTACAGATTTTACTGTAAATATTCAGATATTTTTTGAAAATTCTGGTTTCCATAATTTTAGAGATCACAGACTTGCATGTTTTGCTACTTAATTTAACCTTTTGGTATCATTGTATTTGAATATTCACCTTTCTGGCAGTTTAGGCTAACATGTAAATGCACATTTGCTCGATTGATGTAAAATATTACTGAATTCGGCTGCCACACCAGGGCGGGGAGTGAATCATAGGCTGTCCTGAGCATTTGGCCAAAAATTGGCAGTATTAACTCTATTGTCAGAAACTTGATTCATACTTTCGAAACATTAACTCCAGGACCGGGATTTATCATGGGCTGTCCCAAGCACTTTCCCTGAAATTGGCAAGATTTACTCAATTATTACATGCTGGATTCATTCGTTTGAAACATTAACTAAGAGTTGACAACTAGATAAAAACTTAATTTCTCGGAGACTTTCATAGTGAGGAGTAAGTGTCATCATGGAGTCTGTTTTACATTTCTGGTACATGATGTCTATTGTTACAGTACCTATTAGGAATTCCCTATAGAAGTGTCTGGCTGTAATAGTTTATTTTGTAATCACTGGGATTGAATATATAGCCCCAGTTTGTGTCTACCTCAGCAAAACAGTGGCAGGTGGTTGGATTGATGTGTCCTATCAAGCTAGAAAGGGTACATACTAGTTCAAGGGTTAGTCAAACTATTCTTATCTGAAATCGCACTAGACTTTCCAATAATTATATTTGGCTTGATGGGTATTCTGTATTCATGTTGACGCTCTGCATTTATAAGCAGAACTTCACTTATTTAGCTAATTTATCAATCGCCACGTTTATATATATATATATATATATATATATATATATATATATATATATATATATATATATATATATATATATATATATATATATATATATATATATATATATATACATATATATATGTATATATATATATATATATATATATATTAATTATTATGTGAGTTGTCTTTGCTGAATATTTATTTTAAAAAATGGAGCCACTACTCAGAGGGACATGTACGGGTACAAGTTCCGAAACATATTCTGAGTGGTTACCACTGAAGAGCCTTAAAATTATTTGGGCTAATACAGCATATATCAAAATTCTACAGAAGAACGTGACAATAGTACTTCCATGTGTCTACAGGTTAGACAGTGACAGGTTATTTTATGGAGTCTACAGAGTTCGGACTAACAGGAAGTGGTTCTGGACGAAAACATACAAATACAACATACACACACACACAGATAATATATATATATATATATATATATATATATATATATATATATATATATATATATATATATATATATATATATATGAGTTATCTCATTCCAATATTTCTGGTAATATCATATAAGACCATCTATACCAGGTAAAGTTTAGAAAAGGGAAAAAGTGAATTCTACCTCATGTGAAAAAAGCTAGATCATTTCTGCAAGCTAAGCCCGCTCAGTAGCAGACTCTTTTTTCCACAAGGACAAGTGTCATACATTATGATACAGTGCAAACCATGTAAACATAGTGTATAGTAAGTCAGCATATATAGACAATATACATATTGCAAGTACAAAATGCAGTGATCTTAAAATAGTGATACGCAAATGAGGAAAACTCCAGTAATGAATGAAATGTTCCATATGAAAACCTGAAAATTGTTAAAACAATATTTATCACTTTTAAGTCATATAAAGAAGAAGGCGGTTTATTGCCTTTTAAAAGCTGCCAAGTTGTCATATTCCTCTGCAAGGTTCGCAATAATTATTAATTGCATTGAAAGCATTGAAAAAGGCCCTCTTCGTTTAAATCTAGTACCCTATATTTCCATACTTGCTTTACGTTTCAGGAAAAAACTCCGACTTAAACACACGACTCAAAAGCCTTTGATTTGATCGAACCTGAATGGAAATTTGCATAAACGTTTAGGTCTTCGGTTTTCTGCAGATCTTTCTTACTCAAACTTCATAACCAAATTGTTGCAAAATCAAAACGATTAGTTGGTATACTAAAATGTTCACAGTATAGGTTGAACAGACAGCTCTTTGCATCCTTATTCGCCTCCCTTGTACTTCCCAACCCAGAGTATGCTAGTATGGTCTGGCATGGATGCACACAAACAGATAAAGACAAATTTGAATCAATTCAGCTGGAGGCAGCAAGGGTTGTAACAGTAGCATTTGCTCATACAAGTCTCCAGCAAATTTATATCGAGACAGAATGGTAGACGTTGGCTGACCGTAGGAGAAAAGAGAAATTGTTACTCATGTTTAAAATAATAAACAGACTTGTCCAAGGTTATTACCCGGAACTGTTTCAGCACGGACAAACCAATCACATAATTTCCATACACACAAAGATGTATTTTTTAATTCATTCTTCCCTTCAACTATACGTGAATGGAATTTACTACTTCGGTGAATGAGGAATCATGAATATTTAGAGGATTTTAAAAGGGAAACTAACAAGAACAAACCGAAATTGAACGAGTTGTATATTTAAGGTGATAGGAAAACTGTTGTTACCCATGCCAGATGAAAATAAGCTGTATGCAGCTTAATGATATTCGTTTTAGAATGGGCGTGGGTTTTTTTTTTTTTATTTATTCATTTTTTTTTGTGTGTGTTTTGATTTGTTTTGATTTTTGTTTTTGTTTTGTTTTGTTTTTGTTTTTGTGTTTTTGTTTTGTTTTTGTTTTTTTGTTTTTTTTTTTTTTTTTTTGTTTTGTTTTGTTTTTGTTCTTTTTTTTGTTTGTTTTTATTTTGTTTTGTTGTTGTTTTTTGTGTTTTTTTTTGTTTGTTTTTGTTTTGTTTTTATTTTGGGGTTTTTTTTGTTTTATTTGTTTTTGTTTTTGATTTTTTTTTTTTTTTTCACCTTTTGGAAACATTATAGTCTGTAGTTAATAAAGAATATTTCAAAGGTTGAGAGGACCGGTTTAAAACCACCAGTTGCCTTTTATGGGTGACTGCCTGTTTCAAGTCAGGAGTGAAATTTGATTCTTCACATTGGTATTGGAAGATGAATAATGATGCTTTGTCAACTCTGGAATCTCTTTGCTGTCACTGTTGGATTTGGAATTTCTGAATATGGATCATGTTTTTTTTGTACTATTTGACTCATCATCATGCTCATATGGAGCAGAATCAGAGAACAGTCATCATTTTTTCTTCGTACGCAGTAGATATACGTTATTGAGAAATAATTGCAGACTAAAATAATACATTCTGTGGGTTTAACACTCACATGCAACTGTTTTGAATGAAAGACAAAAACATGAATGACGGAATTATTCAAGAAGTACATCATTATATTAAGAATCCAGGAACGTTTAAGATATGAATTTTGGAAATTACTTTTTGGCCAATGAATGTAATTGTAATCTCACTACACATCATACATACCCCTTACCCCACCCATTCCGAAGTTGCGGTCGCGTATGTTGCTTGTCTGTGCCTTAGTGTCTCGAAACATCAATGTTGTATTGTGTCATATGTACAAGAGGTCATAATATATGCTGGCGAGCATGTCGGCCCAATGTTCTTCAATATAATCTGTTTAAACCAATTGATCGGACTTTTCTATTTCCTCTTGTGTGTTTGTCCCTATTTGTCCTACATGGCAACTACTGTTTCGATACAAATATTGCCTGGACGTATTGAATACAGATCTGTGCATCTCTCGTTTCACACACATTTGAAAATAAATTACATAGTGCCACTTTATCAAACCTGCAGGACCTGTGCACTTCAGACCAGCAATTTTCTTGTTGGGAAGGGCACATTAAAATAAGGGTATAAAATGACCCGTTCTTAAAAGAAAAGGTTAAAAACTGGTTCTTTTTCACATGAACTGTGAATTTATCATAAGCATGACTCAGCAAAATTTAAAATAAAATAAACTGGCCTATGTATCAGTAAAGTGAAAAACACGTAACTTTCCAAATTGAATAACTCTCAAGTGGTCAAAACAGTCACAATTCATTCACAGAGTTTATCGTGGACACGATCGGGCACGTAGCTTATCACAAATATCGAAACGCATTGCTTATGTGGCAATACTCTTCCATTCATGCACACTAAACTAGGGTATAAAGATAAACTTGGCGTATCAGTTCACTAAAATGGTCATAACTGCTTAATAAAGAGCTGTACAAGTATAATGTCTTACTACAGGTATGTATAACTTGATTCTACTTTGAAACTTTGTACCATTTTGGTTTTACCAACGTTTTTATGTCTTTCATACGGGACCACTAAGCTCGGGGTCAAAAGTAACGTTAAAAGTAAAAATTCGGAGGGGAGGGGCACCAAGCTTGAAATTAGTTTTGATACTCATGTAAACGACCTTTTGGGGGCTTTAAGACAGATGGAGTTGCACCCACATGTCTCATACGATGCATTTTTTGCTTTGACCTCACCTGGGCCTGGTCTGTGATCTGATCTAGGTCACCTTAACAAGAGCTCTTGCGACGTCGAAGTGGAGATATGAGATCCACAGGTCTTTGTCATACGTTGCAAGGGATGCTGGATCCAATTTCGGCTGACCCAAAAGCGCATTGTCTGATGGATTATTTATTGTCGTCTGCAGTTATTCAGCAACGAAAGACGTCGTTAACAAAATCGCAGTGGGTGAAAAAAGCAACCAGCCTTTCAGTTTGTGAGGAGTTGTACACGTTTTTTTTTTTTTTTTTTAAATTTTTTTATTTCATTTTTTTTTTTTTTTTTTTTTTTTTGAAGTACAATAAGGGATCGTGTCCCTTGTCACAGTTAACGCCACACGACGTTAGGGGGTGAAGGGTTAACAGCTGTTGACGTTAATTACCTGAAAGTGTTACAAGATATTAAAATCTGCAGGAAAAGTATTAAATGTGAATAAATCTGACCTACAAGTCTGTTTTTTCATTTATAGTACACAATGTTGAATATCTTTAAGTTTAATTAAATGTTGAATATAAATAGTAGGCCGAAACATGGATATGGGCTAGGCTTTAATGCAGAGTTATTATAGGCATAAAGACATCACCTTCTGGATGCATTCCGTTAAAACGCTAACGATGTAGCCTGTTTACACCTCAGTGTTGGCTGTAAAAAATTACGAAAAGATGCTAATCATGATATGGTATACATGTTTTATTGTGTAATAATTAAAAAATAAAACTCGGGGTTTTTGGGGGGTTTGGGGGGGTATTTGTTTTTGGGATTATTTTTTGGGGGTATTCATTTTTTTTAATTTAATTGAATTTTATTTTATTTTTTATTTTTTATTTTTTTTGTTTTTTGTTTTTGTTTGTTTGTTTGTTTGTTAAATTCGTATATGTACATGTAGTGACCATTGAAGTTAAAAATATTGGTTGGTATACAGACCTAAATCCGGTGAGTTTTGGTCACACTTTATCACTTTCTGATTGTGCAAATTTTAACCTGACAAGCAAGGTTTTAATTGGCGTTAGTTGCATAATGTTTTCTATACATATATTAATGTGGCCAGTTGCAAACTTGTGGTTTTGCAACTGGGCTACAGTTTTTAACGCCTCGGTACAATTTGGAAATCCGCAGGGGTACTTTTTGGGCAAGGTTTCAACCTTACTACATTCTACCTCGGGCTGTTCCTTTGCAGATATTCCCTGCTGTTGGGCCCCTGCTATAGCTAATTGGGATGCTACTTGGCTACCGGTACATGAGGTTCTATGCAGCACCCTATAATGCCATTCTTTTTCGGTTTTATAATGAAATTCGTAAAGTGGGCAGATTGAGCACCTCTCCTCGTACAGAGGATGTATGCACTCATCAGGTAATGTTAAACTCTCTGCTATCGAATCCTTTACTTCCAAATAGGTGAGGTATCCCAGGGTTCCCACTTTCACTTTATTCATATTATCTACAGATATGACATCAATTAGGCCTGAGTTGTCTGTGGCACATTCCACTTTAAATTTCACATTTGCGCCATGATAATGCTGTGATATATCATTGTCCTTACGACCGCTATTGTCATTTGCAGGGACTCTAGCGTCAATTGCCCCAAAATGGCGTTTTGCCGGAAATGTATTTTTCTTGGGGCCGTAAATAATCTATGCACGGACTTTAGCGACATACCATGGTCTTGTAAACCAGGAACACTTTTTAACAGATGCTCTTGAATCATTCTAAGAGGAACTGCACATGGTAGACCAGTCTCCATCTCCTCCGATTGCTTGCAGCAAAGCCATTCTGCTGCAGAAACTCTTGGGTTCTATGTAATTTATCTGGGAATTTGCAAACGAGTGAATGGGATGAAGTTCTTTTGAGACTGCAAGATAGATAAATTTCGGTCTGAGCACACTTTTGATTTCCACAATCATTTCCCTCATATTCAAAACTTTGCACCCCAACATTTGTATTCTGGCTTGTGACATATGGAAATTCAAATTCACTTGTTTGTGTGAATTCACTTGTTTGTGTGAATTTTTCATTGTCGTTTTCAGAATCTAGACCACATATGTCTGACTCACTCCCAGAATTAACTGGTGTAGGCTTATGTGAAAAATTTTCTCCCTTTGTAAATATCATCGTACAAGCCCCCAGATACAGAGAATTCATGAATATCTGCAATGAAAGACACATTACTTTCAGTATCATAAGCACAGGAAAAAATTGTAATAACTGAACGGCAATGTCGTTCATGGGAGGGGCACTATTGAGTTCTTGGAAACTGCTTCATGTAGTGCCTGCAAGCTCACATAACTTTCGTTCTTAGTTATTTCCCCAACTTTTATAAGTTGGTCACATGACAAAGGGCCCTTATTCTGAAGGCAGTCTTGTGCTACAGTTAAACTGTCCTCCCAACTGAGCGATCACTTGCGATGTTACTTGTCTGCACCAAGTCTATTTTAGGGGCCAATTTTTCAACTGAATTTATAGTATCAACTTTATCAAGCTTCGCAGCCTTTGCACTTGGACAGTGATCTTCCCTTTTTTTAGTTCCTGTAGATCTAACTCCATGCGTATATTCAAAGTCTCTCTTCTTCAGAAAAGTTGATGGGCTCTTTCTTTCTGTGCAGAAAAATGCTTGCAATTCTTCAGTATCACCAGCCTTGTACAAATTTCTGACCCCACAGTGAAGCTGCTTCATTACAAATAGTTTGTTTCTTTTTCCCCTCGACATACAGTTCACTGGACCTGTAAAGTGGAAACCAAATTACTGCTTTGTATCTGTTCTGATTCATTACTCAAATTTTGGTTGGACCTATCTCGATTTTCAGTGAAACTATCATACATATATCATAAAAATGGCCTGTTCAGTTTCAACTTTGTCTTGGCGATATAAAAACATATTTAATAAATGAATTTGTAATAGAAGACAGTCATGCCACTAATATGATAGGCGGAAATGCAAGACAACAAGGCAACCAGTATCGTTTAGTGAGACAGAAGCACCATTTACAGCGATCTCCTCTAAAAAAAAAAAAAGACTACAGTTACACAGATAAGATCAGATGATGCTTGAAATATGTCAGCTGGGTATATCTAGGCATATCTTAATATATAATTACTGCAATGACTGCGAAATGATATGTTGAGCAATAATGGCAGAATGCGCTTAAAAGGTGTAAAAATGACTTGACAGAAAGTTGCACTTTTCATAATATTTAGACCATTATCTTATCAGTAAATAACATGAACGTGCAACCTGGAAGCAAGACGTATTTGTTTCAATTTCTGCTTGATATCTTGTTCAGATATTATCCATCGCTTGAAACCACGCAAACCTGGCGGGATGACGGCGGAGAAATTTTTCGACTTGTTGACTACTTGGACAGTCGAGGGATGGTTTCGTCAAATCAAACGAGAGTCAGTGAAAAAGGAAGTCGGTGCGACCAAAAGCTTATTGACCTGGAGTCGTCAGAACTAACCGATTTTGAATCTAAACCCACTGTTGTGAACACTAAGTTGCAGTCCCTCGAGACGGAGCATCTAGAGGTAATAGAGCACGGTCAAATTATCAAAAACCTGGAGAGTGAGCTCTATGAGTTACAACAGCATGGTAGGCGTATCCTCTTAGGATCTGGACGAAGGAGAGGGGGAATTATGGTGAGGACACCGACAAGATGGTGCTCGGCCATGAAACTTAGCATTCATATAGGTGGCAGTACCATTAGTCGTTCGCATCGTTGGATAAACCCCACGATGGTAAGCCCAGAGCCATCATAGTCAAGTTTATTTCCTATAGCGAGCTTCAAAAAGTGTATGAGAACCCTGACGTATTTTTACGGAAGATCTCACCCGCACGCGAGCTCATATTTTAAACCTGACATTGAGGGTAAAGGAGACCGAATCGCATTCACGCTTGCTGGTCGAAGGACTGGCGTCTCTTCGTACGGGACCTCAGAACTTGGAACACGCACAGTAATGTGGGAAAAGTTCTTCAGACCCATTACAAGGAAGACTTGGATAAGTGCCAATAAACAATAGATTATATTAACAGACATTATTTTGTCCATATGCAATCAAAGGTATGGTATCCATCCTCTTGTACTCTTCATTGCGTATATTGTGCACATTGTTTCTTGGTGAATGCACGGTCTTTCAACAGCGATCTAGTTCAGTAGCTGATATCTCAGAATGAGGAGACAAACTTGCAACGTTGCTAGTTTGTAAGAAAATTGATTATTCTCATTTACCAGCGACACAAATCTACCATTAGTTTTGAAGTTTACCAGAATTAGTTATGCTAATGTGTGCGTAATGCGTGAGCAGTATGGCATTTTCTTTCATATCTTTTAGTCGATGTGAATTTTTTGGGTTTGTTTGTTTGTTTGTTTGTTTGTTTGTTTGTTTGTTTGTTTGTTTGTTTGTTTGTTTGTTTGTTTGTTTGGGGTTGAACTTGGTTTAGTTTGTGTATGATTTTTAGTTTTGTTTTTCTTTTAATTACGGTGGTCACCAGCCAACGTTGAAACGTTGCTATTTATACCTCCCGACGGAACAGTTTAGTTTGCATCGAGTTGCTCAATTTTTTTAATTCAAAAGTATTTCCTCCTACTAGACAAATTAGATTTGCCATATGCAGAAGTGCAGTTTAGGCATTAACCCTTGATTTAGTCTGTGGTTTAGTTAAACCTATATACAGAAAGATGATTTTGACCATGATTTCACTTAAACCAAGTTTGAGGGCGAAATGTCATTTGCAGTAAGACGGTTTTGTGTTAAACTCAGTTTAAATTCTGTGGTTTTATATCAGACCTTAATGTTAAACCTAGCTAGGGGTATGTTCAACTGATGGCTTTGTCACATCTTTATGAAGCAATCTTTATAAATCGATCATTTTGTCATTTATGTTTTCGTGTTATCATATGCATTAACACTCCAAGACATTGGCTGTTTGTTAAACTGACAAATTGCTGCATTTTCTACACATAAGTAGGGTAGAGAACTGGTCTACCAGGTTTGTAAAACTAAAAAAGCTGCAGATAGCTATGTGTGGTTCTCTGGTGTGCCATAAGATATTCCCTGTAATTATCTTTTGGAATATAGATATGGTAGCACTGGTAATACGAGGGAGTATCAATATTATTTGAGCCTGATCGGATAAATGCAGTCTAAATGATATGTTATTTTACCATCACATAGCTCAAGTTCTAGTCTGATCATATGCAAGAAATCATAGGCACAAACATGTAGATATATTTATATCAATGATCCAGCATGGCTTAGCATAATGTACCTATCATTGGTGTAAATTTTCCATTGTCATCTCTTTCCTGAGTCTGTTCTGAAATTGTTCCCATTTCAGAGCAAATAATCTTTATGTCAAACTACCACAAAGGGTGTTCTGTTTGTGTATTTATATAGAAAAAGTTAAGTTTCGGTAAAATGGAATACTTTTTCGAAAAATACGGCAAACTACAACAACAAACAAATTAAAATAGTTAATTATACTAAACGTTTAACTTGTATGTATGTTTAATCGTTTTATCGTTTTATTTTTTTTCATAGAAGTTGTCTTCATTCCATCATCATCAGTTGTGGAATACAAATTCAATCTAAAATATACAAGTAAAATATTAAATTTTGGCACACAACTAAGAGAATGATCACTTGATACATGTTGAACGCATGCTGATATTTTATGGTTTGAACATCTGGGAGATAAATAAAATTCAAATAACAGATGATTTTTTTCAGAAAGCATACAGTCGGTATACCCATCTTTCCTCCGTGGAGGACGATGGGACGCCCAAAAGAACAAAATAGCATATATACTGTGTGCCCATCATTCTACTCCGGGAGAGGGTGAACCTTTGAGGACCCATATATGGCATACATACCTTGTGCCCCTCTTTGTACTTTTGGAGTCTGTGGAATCTCAAGAACTACCATCTCCATAAAGGGAATCCGTCCACACAGGGATGTGGTGGAATTTCAAGGAGCAAGAAAGGGCATACACACCATTTTCCCATCTCCCACGCTGCTGGGGCTGCATGGAATATCAAGGAGCACAAAAAAGCTTGCATACCGTGTGCCCATTCTTCCACTCTGGGAGAAGATGGAATCTCAAGGAGTCAAAAGAAGATGCATAATGTGTGCCCACTCTTCCACTATGAGACAGGATGGGATCTGAAGTCCCATGAAAGAGCATGCATACTGTTTGCCGATCCCTCCACTCTTTGGGAGAAAGGAATCTCAAGCAGCCATATAGCCATGCATAGTATGTGCCCATCTCTCCACTCTACGGCAGGGTAGAATATCAAGGACCAAAAAAGGCACACATTCACTGTGCCCATTCTGCTGCTCTCCCAGTTTTATACACAAATCAATTCCTCTTTGGCATAAGTAAGTGACAAAGTCTACCCCTTATGACGTAATCCAGTTTCAAAGGCCAAAATTCTGTTGCATTTACTCTGTAAAGGGGATGGGGGCACCGATGGATTGCCCTTTCCAACAGTGGCTTTTTAAATGTACTGGTGTGTACGTGTAATACAGTATCCATAAAAAGCCTGACAATTTCCATATTAAAATGTTTATTAAAATGACACCTTACACAGATATGGCTTCATGCAGCTAAACGAACATAAGCCCACTTCTGAACTATTTTAATTATTCTCGGTTCGCCAGAAGTAATGTGCCAACAATAATAAATATTTAACGTCAAATACGATTCTTCAAGACTATCTGGGACACAGTCTTGCCTAAGATCCTTCCTTGGTTATATAGTTCGTGATGAAAAAGAAAGTTATAAATATCATAATTATAGAAGATGAGGAAATGGTAGCGTCAAGATAAAATGTGCCTGGCTGTGAAGCAGCCTGCCGAGGGGATCTCATCAGTTAGCTTTCTAGCTGGACGCTGCAAATGCGTAATGGTTCATCATTTTATTCATTCTCACTTTGTTCATGACTAACAAAGTAAATAAGAAAGGATCTTGGATACGTTTCTTACTAGTTGTAAAATTAAAGCAATCAATACTCTCGGATTCTCATTGAAATCCTAGCAATATCATATAAAAAATAAGGCTTTACGTAGTAATTGAACATTATGTTTGAGCAGCTATATTGGCGGTACAACAAGTGTTCAGAGGCCGGCATTGGCCATAGATGGATGTATTTAATGTTTTATGCTTATAAACGAGCCAGAATACATGAAACAAACTTCATAGTATAGTATATGTTAATTATAAGTGCTTTAACACCTGCAGCAACATTCAAATAAAATGAAAGATCTATACTCGTGAAAATTTTTTGGGTACTTGTTACAAATATTTTTTCAAAATGTCGGATTTTCTCCTGAAATCCAAGCAATGTTGACTGAAATTGACTACATAAGACTATAGCTACAATCTTTTATTCTAATAAACCATACCAAGGTTCCAACCTAAAAAAAATCAGAGTACAGTATATTAGTTAGGAATGATTAATCACTGGCATTAAGACAAAATGTAAATCTTCCGATTCTGCCCCGGGATCTTTGCAATGTTATATTAGTAAATTCCATCTTTGTATGCTTAATATGGTTACGAAAACAAGTGTAGAAATGGTAACATATTCTTTACTTAATTATAATCGTTATACTAATATTGTTAAACCGTCAATACATTATAATAGAGCAGTTTTAGGATTACATATATGTGCAGTAAGTTTAAGCTCTTTGATTTTCAAAGAGTCTAACCAAACACTGTCTAGCCAGGATTTCCCCTTTCCTGTCTCTAACTGCATTAATGACATGATCATCATTTAAGGCTGATGCATTTTGGTTGGGATAATCATCTTGCTATATTATGTAGCAAGGCAATTGCCGTTTTAACTGCAAATATTGTGTAAAAGTTTGAATCTTAACCCCTGGTGTCGACATGCAAACCTTATTTTATGACACTTAACGCGATGTCTATTATATTTATAGCTAATACACAGGGAACATGCCTGACAATTCTACAATCCGTTTTCTGATGAAGGTAATTTGGAATGATTCAGTGGCAAACTACCTTAAACCAATCAAAACGTGTACAGCTGCGGGTATTGAGAAGCCATGCCCAATTCCAGGGGCTATATTTTCAAATATTAACCGCACTATGAACAGAGTTGTGGCTTTATCGAACTAGAACCTATAAAAAATCGTCTGAAACAAATTCGAAATGATCTAGTAAACAAGATTAAACGATCACGTATGACACGGCATTCTACTCTCATCTCTCTGTTCTGATGAACATGATTAATATTTCTTATCACCCATTGTCTGTTGACCGCATCCATGATTTCAGTACTTGGAAAAGAATAGTAGTTTCTGTGACAATGCAAACAGTTGCGTCTTATTGAGTCAATAAGATTTTGCCCAAAATAGATTCTTTTGCAGTTATTATTTATGACTGAAGCCCACATCATCATTATATCTGTCCACAAGTATTTGTTTCAATTCCTTCTTGCAGTACATCAGCTTGTTCATAATTTTTGGACAAATGGGGATGACTTCACATACAAATGATTGCACTTTTGGCAGTGATTTCCCTAGCCTGAGGTCCTGTGTATTGTTGCATTCTTTTATCTGGAGCTTTACTAGATTACTGCAGAGCAAATAGCTTCTACAACATCACTGATACTGTAATGGGTAAAGCTGTATCCTGAATTTTAATGTGTCAGTCGTTGGCGGCTTTGAAGCACACACGGTTATGCTATGATTTGTAGGGAAGTAGACAGATAGCCTAAATTTTGTGTTCTTGCAATTGAGTGTGATATGTCCTCAGATGCTTCATGTGCCTGACTTGGCACCAAATATAATGAGCAGTGTAATAAGTCGTACAATGCAGAGTATGTTTTGCAAAGATATGTGAGTAATTCTTCCACGGGAACATAGATAAGGATTTCAATTAGCAGTTCCCTGGCCAACGACAGGATCCTAATCCTACAACTAAAGGCAAAATTTACTGCATTTGTCGATACACTAGCATACCGTCATGTACCAAACTTGGGGTAACATCGGTGTTGCATCGCCTGTAGACCTTAGCTGTATGGGACAATTGTGTGAAGAAATTGGATGAAGACTAAGATAGTGCACTTCTAGCTCGGGTTCTACCCTGCTATATTTTCCAAATATTCATTTTAATTTGGTGTTCTTCATTCATAAGTTCCAATTTTCCTGTACGTTCAACCTTTTGCATTGACAATATTTCTTCCTCAAAAGGTAGAATTGCATTGTCGCCACATTCGGCTGAAGTAGGTTTAGGCGGCACCTTTCTCACGTACAGATGCATTTGTCATTGAAGAATCGCAACCAAATCAAAAGATATTTTTATTTCTCTTTTTCCAAAAGGTGCAAAGGTAAATCAATGACAGTTTATGGACATTGTGGGCATAGATCACACAATAAGTAAAACTACTAATACAGAACCTCCTTGCAAAAGTGTAAATTTATTTTTTCCAATTTGTGTGTGTATGCACGTGCGTGCGCGTGTGCGTGTACGTCTGGGTGTATCACAATGGATCCATCTTAACTAACACCCAAGAATTTCTTCATATCATAACTCACTGACATGGCTCCTTTTCAGTATGGGTGACGCCTGATATGAACGCTGAGGATGTTGTTCAGCAGACATGAATAAATAAAGCAATGAGCATTACAACCGAATTTCTGGACTTTTCATAAATGTCACAATAAGTTTACTTTTGAGATACACTATATGGTAACAAAAGGGCTGTGTGAACATCCTATGCTCAGCTGACCAAGAGACTCATCACACGTGTGGCACTGTGAACTTGGATACGATCAAGGTCACCAATGTACTGAGTAAGTCTGCCCTTTATGAGAGAACACTAACATGTGCAGCATCAAGGTCCCAGTTCAAGTAGTTTTCAAGCTATATTGAGAGTAAACTTTACGTATGTTGCACTGTGACCTCAGAAATGAGGTCAGAGTCACTCATGCACTGTCTTAGTATGATCTTCACAGAGAAACATTAACATGTGGAACATCAAGGTCCTAACTCAAGATAGATCTCAAGTTATCAAGAGAACAGTAAAATTCATGTCAGCTGTCCTGTGACCATGGAAATTAGGTCAAGGTTCGTTATGTAATGTGTCAGTGTGGCCCTCAAACAGAATCATAAACAAGTAAAACATCAAGGTCCAGGCTAAAATAGTTTTCAAGTTATCATCTGCAGAGTAAAATACACCTAAGCGACCTTATGACCTCGCGAATGCGGTCGAAGTCACCCTTGTACAGGCTGCCATGCCTTCAAGTATTAATATGTAATTTTGAATCAGTTGGCCAAATGATTTGGTGAAAAAGATTTTTTAGAATTTGGCCAAAAAGGGAACAAAAAATCATTAAAAATCCAAAATTGAATCTGGCCAGTGGTTGGACAAGTTAGCTGAGCTAAAAATATATCCAAGCTTCATGAAGTAGACTATAATCAAGATTATACGAACAGCCTTAAACTAGAGGAAAAGGAACTGATCCTGTGCTCAGCTGACCGAGCTTTACCTGATTAAAAACAAGAGGACCGTGATAGTCCTGTCCGCAGCTGACCTCACAAGACAAACTGGAGTGATCCGTTTACTTTCAGAAAAAGGATAAAGTCAAATGTCTTGAAGACCATCATCATGTGTAATTACAAACCACAAAATGATTATCAATCAAAACGACATATTTGTATCAATTTTCTTGCATCAAGGGAAATAATCCTCCCTAGCTCCCAAGATTTTCCATATCTTGTTTCAAGAAAATGTTGGGGTTTTTTTCTTTGTTTTTTGTTTTTGTTTTTGTTTTTTGTTTTCTTCAAAGAAGAACTGGAAAGCCTTGGGACTGAGGATTTGTTCCCTTGAAACAACAAAATTGAGAATATATATATATCTATTTTTACTCCTTATCATTAGGATTTAAGTCTTAATTTTAAGAAAAGGTCGGGTAATTTCTTTAATTTTCTTTAAAAATCTTAGTCAAGATAACGAATTTTTACCGTCAGTGAGATAGACACAGATGGAGAGACAGACTTTTTGCTTGATCAGTATTCTGCTTTTTTCACATTCTGAAGTTCCTATACCATACACAACCTTATAGCTCCTCGATATTTAGGTCTACCCTTGCTCCTGGCCTCACATGCCAATCTTTATGCCTATTTGCTGCTTCGAAATTTGATCACTGTGTAGCATGAATTTTTTAAGGTTTATTTTATCATGTTGACTCTTTATTACATCACTGCATAACGTTCTCACAAATCTAAGCTGTATATAGTCCAGATTTTCTTGGCATACGTTGCCTAAAGCCAATTGCTAGTACATTAGACAGGCAAAGATCCCTTCACGGATGCTTTACGAGTGAGACCCATTTACGTGTTGTTGGACATATGTGCCAATTTTCAGATCGTTGATTCGACACATATTTCAAATCGCAAACAGGCAACGTTTGTCAACTTCATCACTCAACAGACTTTTTGATCGTACAATGAAAAAAAATGCTTTTTACCCACGGAGAATTTGTCAATATATATATATATATATATATATATATATATATATATATATATATATATATATATATATATATATATATATATATATATATATATATACATATATATATATGCTGACTGGTAAGCGAGACAATACCTAAAAACACTCAGATATTTTCATTGTGCTGCCTGTCTGTCACATCAAAATGAGAAGTGAAGTCTAGTTAGTCTGAGTTGGATGGCGTACTGTCTATGCTCTTATTAATTATATTACAGACACAACATCAGATAAGGATATATAAATACCAATGTATACACCAGAATCAATTATGTATTTTCATTTTTTTCTTTTTTTCCCCTACTCAACTTTTGACCTTTCTTCCATATTATACAATGTCTACAAAAAAATCTTACTTACTCGTAAAATCTCCTATCTGCCCATGATGGCAATTTCAAAGTAAAACGTGCTGACCTACCCAAATAATTTTCAGTCTGCCATTAAATTTTAAATTTTATTTAAAAACTGTCTTCCCAATCATTTAACGGTCAAAAAACCCTTTCCCAATAATTTGATGCTTAAAAATAACCAATTATTTTGACGCAAAAAAAAGAAAAGATTGAAAAAAGCCCTACCTCCCTACCCATTTTTTCTATTATGCTACATGAAAACTTTGTCGTCTGAATACTATTAAGTTCAGTCCTTCCTCTTGATCGAGTTTAAGACCTACATCATCAAGAGACTCACTACATCCCAGATTATCATTTCCCCCCACTGTTACCGCCGGTCTCCACCGAGGCTTCATGGTCTTGAACCTCTAAAGACCTAAAAAAAATAAAATACTCGTTATATACATTATGAAGCTGAACAAATTCTAGCTCGGAAGTAGAGGTGGCGATCGTCTTCAGATCGCTTGAACAACTTGCTGCGTTCACCGATCTCACGTTTAGCCGTTCTTTTCATCCGTTTCCATAAATCTTTTATTTGCGCTACAGAACAGTTTGCATATCTTGTCGAAACTTCATCATATATGGCCTTCAAATACCGACTTTTGCGTCTGCTTGCATCGTTGTCTGTGCGTTTATCTTCTACGATCCCAATGCGAGCTTCGATAATCTCTAACAACAGTTTGGGGTCCTTTTTACATCTATGTAAAGTTGCTTCGTGTAGAGGCCATGTTGAATCCCTCAGGTGGTGTGCTGAATTTATTCCGCGTCCGCAAAACCAGGTTTAAGTGGCGATAAAACGAAGAATGTCTCCCCGGAAATGGCACTCAACCGGAGTTTTGCTAAACTGTTTAATGGGGCTTGTGTCGGTCTATACGAGTTAAAAGTGGGCTTACGAAACCTGACTTGAACGCTAAACCAAGTGAACGCAAAACCAAGTTTAATTTAGACTTCCTTTCTGCATATGGCCCATATCATGATGTGCAATTATTATAAGCCTCTTGTGAGCTATGCAACTTATCCACTCAGTTTCAAACTGAAACAGTCGATCCCCAAGTGTTGAACCTTTATACTGCACGTTACTAGCCTGATAATGGTATACCGCATTGTATATATATTGGTATGTGCTACTCGCTGTTTGTTCCATGTGTCAATCAGCCCAGATAACCGAAGTAAGTAAAGGTATTTGTGTGTGTAAATGTTCTGGCTCACTTAAGCGCCGTACAACTTGTTCCCTGGACAGCATTACGTTCTACACGTACTTTGGTAGTGTCAGCCGCTCTTATGTGTTCACTTTTATCTTTGATGTTGAATGATTGTTTTTGCTTAGATTGTCCTATTTGACGTGGAATAATACTAATTTGGATACATATATATCAAATGTTTGATCTATTAACCGATATTACTTGTTACATCGTTGTGGTCTTAGCCAAAGATCACCTGTCACATGACTTTATATATTGTATTGTTTGTTAGAATGTTGTCATTTTAGCAACATTAACAACGTATGAAACGCATATCCACACAAACCGTCCAGTTATATTTTCATATTTATTATGTGCACATGTTTTTTATTGTATTTTTTTTTCAGTGTTTATTCTTTGCTTCTGTTCCCACGTGGTTTGACTCTAATTTTTGTGTTGCGAGTTTTATATCAACACAAATTCTGTTATATATCGATATAATAATGCGAATTATCAGGCAAGCCTACCATGATGCATCTACAACCATTACTTCGCCTGTTAATTTCTACGATATAATATGACTCTGCATCCAAACACACATACACCTCCTGGCACCCAACTGTGCTGTCCTGTCTTTGGCCGCAACACAACCGACTCACCATTGTGTTACTCCGACCTTTGAATTTATTTGCGTATTGATGTCTCGTGTTTTGGCACAAAAGGTTCGTACATCCAAACATGTCAAAAATGAACTAAATAACATGGGCAAAGTAACTTTGTCCTTTAACAGTTAAAGAAATTTGTTGAATATGGGAGAATCACTTCACTAAATTTTAAGGAGAGCTTCTACCGGGAACTCTGACATAAATAAATTTATTTGATAACCTATCATAGCTGGTTCATTATCCCGAAATAAAGTAAAAAATGTCAATAAGGATGGTTTTGTCAATAAACAATAATGTTTTTTTATGTGAACGAGTTGTGTAAAGTATTTTGAACCAGCTCCAAAAGTATTTGGTGTGATCATTCCAGTGCGCATGGATACACTGTCGCCAGTATAGTCAAGGTTTCATGTATATTTTTCAGAATAGTCTTAATCATATAATTATCTAAAGGGTGGCTTACAAACATGGACTTTCTTGTGTTTTCCGTACTTTTTCAGTCCCTGCCTGCAAATTCAGGAAGCCTATATCAAAATGTCATAAGTCGTGTTTAGTTAATATAGAGCTATCCCCTCAACCCCAGCCTTAAAATATACAATATTGGGCTCTTGCTTTTGGATCCAAGTAGCCCTGAAAATCTATTTTAAAAAAATTGAAAAAAGGGAAAAAGAAAAGAAAAAATACCATGGCACATTGCCTCATATAAAAATCGACAAGGATGTGTTTTGCTAGGGTGATGCCTCGGTTATGATGATTAATACTGTGATTGCACCAACACTTACATGTTCCTGTGCACGTTCCAGTATGATGTTAGTCATATACTGACAGTAAATGAAAACCCATCAAACATTTTACATTGTGTATTTTGCCTGTCTTTGATAAATAATTATCTTAACAAACGAAAGTACCAAGTAACTGAAATTTCACCTATGCATATATTTAATAGCAAATGGTTATATATTTAATTAAAAATGAAGTATGACATTTTTAGTGTTTGGGGTCAACCTGTGCGATTCCAAATGCTACAATCAAAAATAAAAACATGAACGCAACAAGATGAACTAGGCATGCTGTTGAACAGCCATAAATGAGTCATATCTCCTGATGGCCAACAACGAGTCAGTGTGTTGCTTTTGAACAGCATGTTTTCTAACAGCATATTTGAGATATCATTTCAAAATATACAAACTGTGTATTTCTTGCCCACGTCACGCGTAGATCAACAATGGACACGATGGACGTTTGATACACTGAACCTCTATTGTTTGACTTTCCGTCAGCTTTTGTTGCAGACATGTACACTTGCCATGAAAATCACATTATATAACATCACTCACCAACTCTGAGTTACCATTTTCATTATTATTATTATTATTATTATTATTATCATCATCATCATCATCATCATCATCATTATGCTTTGCGGGCGGAGAATTTAAAATACGTATAATTATTATATTGAAATAATACATCGCAATCATTATGAAATCAATTATAGAACTAAATTATATTTCACAATAGACAGTACATCCAAATCATCCAAAAAATGCTGCGATAAGGCATAGGCTAAAACATATGACAGTGGGTAAAATAACTACATAAAAATTAATACCCCAAATAATAAGTTAACACAAATAATACTGCCAGCCCGATTAAGTGTTAAAGGGTCATACACTAAAATTATCCTGACAAAGCACAATACAAACATGAGTGGCATGCATGATCAGCTTCAGAACGACTGTGTGTGTCCTAGGAACTCTCCAGTGTATCCAAGCGTGTTTTCCTCGTACCACTATAACAATGGTATATCCAATCTGTACGTTGAGATCTTGACAGAAAAACTTATTTGCAATACACATATTCATACTGGCATAAAATAAAAATCTCTTCACAATAGGATTGCAACGAATATCGGCTATAGTACGTGGGTTGCCCAGTTATCTAAAGATTATCTGGTTCCCATTATCTTTATAACATCTTTTATAGTGACCTAAGCTAAAATAAACTTGATGATCATCTGCCCACTGTTATATGTTTTACTTTTCGAACAAAAACGTTTTCTTAATCCTGTTGAAAGTAAGTGAGAATGGATGTGGCATATGTGTGGGGTGTGCCAGATGTTTACTTTTTATGTCCAGTCGCTTTCTCCTACTTAGCTTATTTTTATTTGGGAGAGTCGAACAACGCCACTTCTTTCACAATGTTGTGCCAATTGCTTGAAAATTAATACCGGACCCTTTGGGTACCCATAGATCTTATTGAGAAGGTAGCACTTCAATTTTTTATTGAAATTAAAAAGTCATATTTTTATATTCTATTCTGAAGGGTATGATCACCTGAAACTTTGAAGGAATGTATTATACCGGAGTATCAACCCCATATGTCTACCAGGTGGTGCCGCTGACACTAAGCAGCTATAAGCGCACATGTGAGCATAGTAGGTTCAAGGATACAAATGTAAATCCGTAAATACATAGTTTTCTCAACAACGACTGTGCAGTTTCTCCTAAAGCATGTCGAGATCTTCACCAGGTTGTTATCTACAATGTATGCCATGGTTTAAGAGCGGCAATTGGACTCATTATCTGAGTTAAACGAGGTAATGGGGTGAATTGCCACTCTCGCCATCATGGCAAGACGGTTTAATCCATTTTACCATTACGTTTACGTAGGCGAATATTTACCAAGTTTGTAAAGTCACTCTTCAGTGTATTGTACATATTTATGACTTGGAGGGCCCTATCCTTTTCTGCTTTTTTTGTTTTGCCTTTGTTGACTTTTTCAACCAGCTTAGGCAATTTTGTGGTTTGTCGTGGTAGTCATTCGTCATCGATTTTCCATGTCTAAGTTCTGAAAACCTATTGGCAAGTTCTTCTTCAAACATGTTGCGAATGCTAAATATGTCTTTATCTCCTTTTTTCCAGAAGTCATACACTATAGTGATATATATATATATATATATATATATATATATATATATATATATATATATATATATATATATATATATATATATATATATATATATATATATGTATATATATATAATTGTAAAAGCTTACTCATGGCAACAAGCGTTGATGGTAAGACTGGTCATCAACACATTACTGATATGTGGCGTGATCATTACCAAAAACTATTTAAGTCGGTTGAAGAGAGTTCAGCCAAGGATGCGACCTTTGCTGTTTTATATGATGAACACTTAAGAGAAGCTGAAGTGGAGATTGAAGACGCTATCGATAAGCTGTCACCCTATGAAAATGCTCACAAGGATAATCTTTGTGCTGAAAATCTTTTGTAGTAAGCGTTTACCATACCTTCTGTCTATGCTCTTCATTGGCTTTTTAAATGCACGATCATCTGCCTGACGAGCTTATGACCACTATTTTGATTCCCGTTGTTACGAACAAATGTGGAAATATATCTGACAGTAGTGACTACCGACCTATTGTGATTTCTTGTGCAATATCTTATGTCTTGGAATCTCTTCTATTGGCTCAGTGTGAACATTATCGTATGACTACTCATCATCAGTTTTGGTATAAATCCAAACATTTAACAGATATGTGTATTTATATTTATATGATAAGGATGTGATACATTTTTATCGCTCCCAGCGTAGCCTTGTATTTCTGTGTTCATTAGATGCTTCCAAAGCATTCGACCAAGCAAATCATTTGGAACTTTTCTTCTATACTTCTGCAAAGGAGTGTTCCCTTTTATATTGTTCGTATTTTAGAAATATGGTATTCCACACAGCAGCTTTGTTTTAGATGGGGTACAATTTCTCTACACCCCATTTTGAGACAAACGGTTTTAGGCAAGGCGGTATATCATCTCTTCGGCTATTCAATCTGTATCTTGATGATATCAGTCTCATGAATCGTAAAGTTGAATGCACAGTTGCTGATAATCTCATTATGCTGATGATCTGCTGATTTTTTCTCCTTTTGCCATAGGGATACAAAAACTCATATGCGTGTGTTCTGATTCTGCTATGAAATTTGATATACCGTTTAATGCTGAAAAAACACGCTGTATGATTTTTCAATCTCGTACTTTTAACTTGCGTTAAACTCCTCAATTATATCTTGATGGTAGAAACTTACTTATGTAAATGTGCATGAGTACCTTGGAGTTTTCTTTGTACTTCATGTAAAGATGACGATGACATACATCACCAGACCAGGATTTTTATATGCACGCTAATATTGTATTAAGAAAACTCCATGATTGTTCCAAGGATGTTAGGTAAATGCTGTTCAACTCCTACTGTACCCCAATGTACTGTGCATCTCTGTGGACTTTCTTTCTGTAAGAGTTCCAGCTGTAAACTTCCTGCAAGTTATAATAAAGCCTTCAGATGTTCCTTTGGGTATGCTGGGGATTGTAATGGCAGCGCTATGTTAGTAACTAATAGATCCCCTACATGTGACTCTCCGTGGAGAAAGTAGATATTTAATCTATAGCAAGGACTTGAAAATGGCCAAGTAAGTTAATTTCCACAGTGTTATCCTCTGACATTTTCTAATATTCTCCAGTGCACTGGCGTAATATGTTGTATTTGTAGCATCCTTAATGTAACAACTAATGCCGCTAGCTGATTTTGTATGTACCTCCCTGAATATTTGTAAGATATTGGTAACCGTATTGTATGCATGACTATATATTTTTTTATACTTTATAAATCTATGGACCATTTGTATCTGTCTGAAACAAAGAAATATATGTATATATATATATATATATATATATATATATATATATATATATATATATATATATGTATATATATATATGTATATATATATATATATATATATATATATATATATATATATATATATATATATATATATATATACGTGTTTCTTTTTTCATTTTAGGCAAATATGTTAATATGTTTCAGGTGATCATCACTGTCATACCTAGCCCAGTGATTTTGGGAGCACAGTGATACGCCACTGGGTCCTTACTTCGCACCTTGAGCATAATGGTGTTCTTAACCTTATTTCTAACGTCGAAGAACAAGCTTAGTCATGGTAAGTTTGGCACGATAACAAGAAACTTTTAATAGCTATGACATTTAAATTGCGATTGATGATGATCATCTGGACGGCCCAGGATGGGATGTACATGTATTTGGGCAGATCTGACGCAAGTGTCAATGTTTTGTAGAAACCACAGTAAATTTCTTTGCAGTATAATAACTCTCAAAAGATGTACTTTCTTACTTTTGTATATTTTTATATGCTCGATGATGGTCATCAGTGAGAGTCAGGTATATAGAATAGACGAGTGTCCTTGACATACTTTTCAAGACTGTTGGGACATTTTAGTGATTTTAAAGTCTATTGAATAATTGGACATGGAGTTTCAGACCACTTAAGTTGATGGTCCAAGTAGAGCTTGTTGAGACTGCAAATCGAATTAATTGTCGAGGTTCAAGGGGCACGTTGATCAATTTTACTGTGAGCTTAATTAGTCCAAACTTGTTTCATATATGACTTTGACATTGCAAGAAACCATAGTTTTATACAAGGGCCCATTTTGATGTTGCAAATGGGAGACCGTAACATAAATATTATGATTTCATTACCAATTGAGGTTGCATACAAGGTCAGATGAACAAGGACCTGTTTTAATGTGACTTGAGTTTGTCGTTGATGACTAAGTATTCCTCTGTACTGTCACATTGCAACACTCTTTTTGAATGCATCTCTGCGTCAGGATGTATGACAAGTGTTTGGAAACCAAATAATTCACCCCCCCCCCCTAAAATCATACATAGCAATGTTTGCTTATACTTTTAACTTGGTTTCTTCTTCTTCGTCTTCTTCTTCCTCTTCTTCTCTGGTGAGCGCGACTAAGTAAGAGAAATTGCAAATCTCAAGAGATATGATATTCGCAGTAACGTTGAACACGTTTACCCCCCGGAAAATCGCATGGTTATGTAATTTTTGTGGGCTTGTTGGGATTTTGTTTTGGGCATAGCTATTCGGTCTTTTGTGTGAAGTGGAGTGTCCCTTTAACCCATTCCTGCATGGTCAGAGTACGACTGAGTCAATAGCCTCCCTTGACCCTGGTTGGATTTATCGCGCCCAACCCGTGCCAAGCTATCTATCTAGGGCCCACTATGATGAATGGTCTTCAATACAAATCGGAGCAAAAATGTTTTCTACTAACGAAATATTAAAGTAAAAATGTTAAGGGGGCGACAATTTACATCCCGTCGCTTTTGAGCGAATTGAGTGGGAAAAGGTTAAAATTCATGCAGATACCTTCACAAATGGCAATATATTCCACGTGAAATGTACTGAGGAAAGCTGTCGACCAACTTTCCAGGTGGTGTAGTCCAAGACTGATTTTCTTTCAGGTAGATTAATGTGCAAAAGCCAAATATTTATCTATTTTAGTCACTCTTGCTAACACAGATGTTGGGCTATATTTTTATACCTTACCTTTTATGTGCTGAAGTAAACACAAAACCTCGAAGGAAACCAACTGATTTTATTCGATAATGGAAAATACAAATATACACATTGAAATAATAATTTGATCAGGAGACACACATCAAGACCACATGAGGCCACTTCCAGGAGGGCCACCCCCAAAGAGAAAAAAATAGAAAACAATACAATTACAATAATCACAGAATTTATACAATCAGTAGAAGCATCTCAATATCAGTATTATTAATAAGCCCAAGAAATATGTGTTTGCTATGTATCCCACATGCACTTTGGTGAGTGTGCAGGATGAGAAATTTCGAGTAAACTATACGTGATGCATTTATGGAGCAATTATGATCTACTCTACCTAAAAAAAGTATTTTTCTCCTCGTACCATGTTCTTGACGTGAAAAATGTTTCAAAGAAATATGGACATAAATTTGTATTAATTCATACAAGATACCAGACTTTATTTAACGTCGGCTAATACACACAGTCAATATTAGCCATAGGCTATTGTACCGACACAAAAATACAAATTTTGTTGTAAAAAATGTATACATACAGTTTGCAAACTAGGAGATAAAATGCATATAATGAGTACATAAAATATAGTAAGTAAAAATTACTGAGACACTTATCATTCATAACAATATGATACACTGACTCAAATTATAAGACATATCAAATCAAAATAAAGATAAAAATAATAGTTAAGCGCCTGATGATACCGATTTAAAATCACAGTGCATGATTCATGGCTAGCCAGAGTAATGTATTAAATATAGACAGAACTATAGAGACTCCGCCATGTTGCACATGTACCATGTGCAGGGAGGTCTACTCTCTGCACATGACGCAGTTACAGGACTCATGCAGGTGCCACACCGATTTAAGTCTTTTAAATTCAGTTAATGTAACCGCAATTTTTTTAATATTGTTTGGGAGCCCGTTCCATATCTTAACACCTAGGTATCTTAGTGAGTTTTTTAACCACAAGTAATATGGTTAAAATTGGGCTGATTCAGATATTTAGAAGAGCGAGAATTCTTTTCTGATACTAGCCCGGTAAAAATGTGTTGGGAGTAGCTAGGATCAAGACCTGATAAGGCCTTGTAAACCTCGGTAGCTAAGATTCTTAGTCTACCTGTTGACAGAGTACAAAGGAATGCTCCGGTAAGCAGGGCAGATAGCTGCTCTCATGATCATTATAAACGAAGCGGAGGCCCCTTTCTTGCAGCTTCTCTAATCTGCCCGCCAGAGCAGCTCCACAAAAATGCCATACAAGGGGACAATAGGTGAAGTTTGAGAGAATAATAGATCTGAAAACCAGGAAACGACTGCTGGTATTAAGAAATCCACCAAGTCTTTTTAGTGCATTTAGTTGCCTTGCGGCTTTCTTACAAAGATTAGAAGCATGTATGTCGAACTTCAACTTTTATCAATTTCAATACCCAAAAGCTTCACATGGTCCTCGGACTTGATGACAGAGTCCCTTATGCCAAAATTGATATTACAAGAATTGTTACGATTGGGGCAGATCACCAGAGCTTGAAATTTATCAGGGTTTGCCATCATCTCATTTTCAGAAAACCATGCAATGTATTCCTCGGCTTGAGCTTTCTGTTCAAGATTTGTTTGGAGAATTTCAGGGTCTGTATGACTGTACGACAGGGTGTTGTCATAAGAACAATTATAAAGCATGCATTCAAAGATGCTATAAAACAAATCATTAAAAAGATGCTAAAAATTAGAGGGCCCAGAATGGAACCTTTGGGCACCCTTTAAAGACTCTGAGCCATTCACACCTGAAGTCTCCAATTTTTACATGCTGGTTTCTGTTATGTAGATCACTGGCCATTAGTTGTATGGCCTTTCATTTTAGACCATAGGCTTGAAGTTTGGCGAAAGTCAGACCATGAGGTAGGCAGTCAAATGCAGGGGATGAATCCATAAGAATGGAACCAACATACTTTTATTGTCAAGTTCCCTTCTCCAGTCCTCCACAATTTTGGCGACATTAAACTGTTATTATTTAAATATGTTCTTTGAGTCTTTAATGTTTTAATGGTCTCAAAACACAATTGCTGTCAGCAATATATCTGACGTTAACAATTATGTGACAACGGTTTTTGTACTTTTTTAAAATGATTGGTCTGACAGCCAAGACGAGAAGGCCTCGGATAAAGTGAGTACTAGGCAGGCAGTGACCAGTATATTAATCAGGAGAATGTGTTAGGATGAGACATTCATTTTAAAGAATTGTAAAAGTATTTTATTTATACCACAAATCCAGTTAAGATGATCATTAGTGGGACCTAATTAACAAAGTAATTAAAGTACCCACACGCTGTGCTTGCATATTGTTTATATAAATATATATATATATATATATATATATATATATATATATATATATATATATATATATATATATATATATATATATATAAGTTAATTGTGTATATTTTCCATATTTTAAAATATATTAAAATAAAGGATGTGCAAGCAAGGACCATTGAGGACCTCCCATGTTAAATTCTGCTGTGTAAAAAATAATAATCATAAACTTAGCGTTATTTTAAGTTAGATTTTTCAGTTTGAAAGAGATTACGAACCACCAGCGACACCACAGTCTTGAACTTGATACAGACAGTTTCGAGATCTAATGTACCAAACATTTTATGTAAATTTGAATGCGTACTAATCAGAGCTTATTTTGACTACTTATCATCGACAACTTAGCCATATGATTGTAAAGCTGTATGTTCTGCTGCACATACTTGCCGAAGTCAGTACTGACTATCTCAATAAAAATTATTGCCTAACTAACAAATAAACACGGAATTGATTAATGGTACCCCTTTTAAAGATTTTTATAGATGTGGATAAGTTATACCCCTTCCAACTTTCATTTTTATGTAATATTCCTGACTTTAAAATGACTGGTCTACAGTGGCTTTTAACATTTTTAAACGGTTTCCGAAGGCCTAAAAATTCTGCCAACAGTTATTCAGTGGCCTGATTTGTACATGTAAATACATGTCTGCAGCCTTATTTGTTCATATAAACAGTTTGAGGTATTGAGTTCAGACGAGACTGAATCGTGTCGGCCTGCCTAATATTTAGATGGCAACTAGGACCCCCATTCCGAATTGTTAATGACTGTCAAACTCGAAACAGTATACATTTCTGACCTGAATCAATTACTTTTTCTATGCTTCTGATGAATCTACGTTCTTTATTTGCCGTTATTATTTTCAGTCGCTGGGCACAGCAGAGGTCCAATGGTGATGGGTAAAGTGCGTAGCACCCTTATAAAGAAGCATTAATAATTTGTTCCACTGTTGTAGGCAGGAAGGACAGCATTTGTTTTCAGAAATTCCTAAATTATCTTCATTAGAGTGTTGCCATCGTGAGGCAGTAGAATAATTGCTTGTTTACGCTAGCTGGTCAATTAGTTAGCTATTTAGTACCGTATATGGTACGAGAGCTTAGTTAAACTTAGTTATAATCAATTGGTTATAATTTCTTTAATTTTAGTGAGTGACAGTAAAGTTTTAGGTAGTTTTAACTAGCCTAGTTAATCAGTAATCTGTAAAAGGTAAGTCAATCAATTAATATGGTTTTAGTCAGTTGGTTAATCTTATTTTTTTTAAGCAGCTAATAATGTCGTTAGTCAATCAGCATTTTAAATTTGGTCAGTCAGGTAGTTAACATGTTAACTTAGATTTAGTTAATTTGTATGAATAGTTGGGTTCATTTACCTGGCCAATTATAGTTTATCAGTCAGTTACTTTTAATTAGTTAAGTGACTTAGTGACTCATTTTCATTACCTTTTAGTCAGTTCTCTAATGAGTTTTGCTTAGCAGGTTTATGCGGCTATATTTAGTTGGTTTGTTAGTTGTATTTATTTAGTTACGTTTTTTGGTCACTTAGATGATTAATTACTTAATCAGTTCATCAATTAGTTTTAGTTAGTCAGTTAATTGCTGCTAGTCAGTTGGTGAATTAAGGTGGTTACGTAACAACTAAGTTTTGTTTGTTGATACGTTTCAGTACGGTTTTTTTAGCATTAGGAACTTAGCAAGCTAATTTCATTAAACTAGGTTCATGCAAATGGGTACTTAGTACTTAAATAGTCAGTCAGTCATTTAATTTTAGTCAGTTTCAGCTACATGGATTTATTTAGTTTGTTTATTACTTAGTTTAACTTAATTATATTTAGATTTAGATAGTTACTTTCGTAAGTTCGTTGGATTTAGTTTCTAACATTTAGTAACTTACTCAGTTGATAAGGTACGGTAAGTCAGTTAGACATTAGTTTTAGTTAATATGCCAACTATTTAGTTGATCCATCGCAAGCTGTTTCAGCTTGTAAGTTTTAGTTTGGCGTCAGTTGTTAAGTTTTAGCTGGTGTTTGTCTAAGTTTAGCTCGGATTTTCGTTAATTTTTCTTAGTTACTTAATTTTAGACATGTAATTAGTTCCCTACTTTGAGTGAGTTTGGTTAGAATTTTTTTTCTTTGTTTTGTGTAGCTATGAGTTTTATTTAGGTTTAGTTTTACCTTGTTTGTCGGTTAGTTATTTAGTTAGTTTGTTAGTTCACCAGTTATTAAATCAGTCACTTTAGTTCGTGAGTTGGGTACTTAACTTCAGTTAAATTAAGATATCTTTAATTAGCTAGTCATTTAGTTTAAGTTAATTAGAGAGTCAGTTTACTTTAGTTTAGTTTAGGGTAGTTTTGATGGGTTTAGTCAGTTAGAGAGCCCACCAGGCGAAAAATTCTTTGCGTACAAATCAATCAGTATGTTTATTTTGTGCTCATTAATGCTGTTTAAATTAATTTTAAAAGTTTTACAATTTGTCATGCAATCTTTTCAGAATGTCAACTTTTAAACTATTTCAGGTGCTTACTTTTACTAAACATTCTTTAAAATAAGCAGAAACGCAAAAGTGAGCTTTCTACGATACACATGCTGAATATCAATTTCTTACCGTTCTGGCAAGAATCGAGATGACTCTTCTTTTCACAGTTGCTGTTGCAGCTGTGATAATCATTCCAGTGTTTTAATTTTGTGTCTTCAAATCAGAATTGTAATAAATAAATTATTATTTACGCATGTTTTTCAGTAAAAGTTCGTGATACATTTTAACGCCATTTTTCTTGTGCTGCTCTTGTCAGTTTACAGGGAACCCTTTCAATAAGTCATGAGTTTTTGTAAACTTTTTTTTTGGGGGGGGGGGGTTCACGATGGCTTAGAGGTCAGTGTTGGCATTCTCTTTTGCTAGGCAATAGTGCCAAAGGAACAGAGTTTGAATCCCACAGCGGGCTGAGAAAAAATGTGGCAATGTTTCATTATTTGATGATCCTCTATTGCTTTTGATCCTCTGTTACTTTATTTCTGCTGTGGGCCATTGCTCCAAATTTCAAAATGTATCAGAAGTGTATTCAGTTATTCATCAGGGAAAAATGTCAGTCTATGGAAATGCCATACGGTGTCGATGTACAAGCTACACTTGCACCATCCAGGGTCGTCAGTTAAACTTTTTGTTTTAAGATGTTGCGTGTCTCAGTGGTAACAGTGATGGACTTTACACTTGGCTATGGCGCCAAAGGTTCGAGAATTCGACTGTCGCAATAAGCTGACAAAAATTATCGTACTTTTAATTAGTGAATCAACAGGCGTATTTTGATTTACATGAGAGTGTAATGGGCGCTTTATCACTCACGAATTTATGTAATGAACTTTGGTTTATAAAATTAAGGCTACATGGCCGCATAAGTGGCTTGTTCATGATATTTTACAACTTTGAAATAAATTTGCCATGCCTCAATGGCCTGGACCTACCAGCTGGCTGGCTGTTCTGAGCTCGTGCATCACTCCTTGATTAAGGACATAATTTTGACTTTGGTTTTGAAAATTGCGTGCTCAATACACTGTAGCTATCGGTCTTACTTTCCTTTTCTCATCAAAATGCCACCACCTATATTCTCTTTGGACTTAAAGGCCAGTGGAATATGCAAGTCGGAATGCATACAAACTGAGTATGTTATACATCCGGAGGATACCTTACAAATAGAAATTTCTTTCTCTGATCAACATTGGCCCAACCATCTTTATTTCAGCAAAGCAATACAGATTAATAATATATAGCACCCACTAATCTACCTGAAATGTTACCTGTTACCTCTTTCCTTGTCTGGTGCCTCCTGATGTTTCGGCGGATAGGACAGAGCCACCTTATGTGCAAGCTTTTGTGTGAAATAAAACCATTAGTGGGATATAGTGTAGGAACCTTTTTCACCCATTAGGCAAAATGGTGAGGACGCGTGGCCTTTGTACAAAAATTTTACCACTTTCGGTGTATTTTGTCTCAGATTACTATGGTTATATAACCCAAAAATGTTGTCAAGACTAAACGTTGCGGCATGACTTTTTAAATTTTGTCATATATAGAGTGAGTGGGTGAACCATTTCAAGATTCCAAATGGAGGTATTAACACACTGAATCTACAAGGTGGGGGTAGCAGTGTTTGGTGGCAGGAAAGTACCATTTTGCAATAATTTTGCCAGACATGCATCTCAAGATTAGATTATGTCATTTTTTTCTTTTTTATGTCCGTGTGTCAATTTCTTTCCTTCTTCTTTCCCTCAACCCTTACTTCCTTCCCTACCGTCTTATTTTCTCGGTAAATTATATCAATCAAGGGTCAAACGCGCATGATGTTTGATAGAACCAGATCTTTATGCTCTTTCACGAAGGTCCCCCAGTGTCAAAAAAGTAGAATCTGCAGATAAGGAATGAAGTGGTTGGTGACGTGTGCAACGGTTATAAACGATCGACTACTCTTTAGAATTCCTTTGCTGTTAGTCGAGTCCAACTATACTCAGCATCATAAGTCAAACAACTTGATCTTGACCCATCTCCAATTCAAAGGCAAGCCATGAACATGATGTAATATGTACTTCCACTGTCATCGTCACCTCTCTGGAGTGTATTGGACCCATTTGTGGTCAGGTACATGTCCCCATTCTCTCCCAAAATGGCCTTTATATAGCGCAGGTTTTGGTCAAAATTTTGACAAAAACCAACTAGGCTACTGAAGCTAACACATGGCAGGGAGAAGACACCCCATTAAGGAAAAAGAAGAGGGCTTTATAAAAAGCCCATGATCAGCAGACCTGGGGATTCATCACACTTGTGGTTCTGTGAACTTCGGATAGGACAAAATAGGTAGCAATTATCAAAGGCACATCCCTACCAAGTCTGCCTAAATTATTGAAGTTATAACCATTACTAGAAATTCCCATTACAAGCTTCCTATTAAACTGTTTTACAAATTTTCCGCAAAATCATGAAAAATCCAAAAATCATGGAGCATGACCATTTGAACAAACTCCAAGGTACATTGCCACTAAGTTTTAAGTCAATCCGACTGACTCTTTTATGTGAGAAGTCCCAAATGTGAATTAGCATTAAAATGCCCAATAATTTGCATAGTTATCAATGGGAAAAGTGTTGACTGATAAGTACTAGAATCGAAAAAATCGTTAAAAATCAGGAATGCACAGCAGTGCCACCTAGTCGACAGCTTTGTTTGACCCTTTCACAAGAAAATTATAAATCCATCAAGTTTCGGCCTAATCTGAGTGATGGTTCTTGAGAAAAAGTCAAAAATAGCAATAAAACACACAAAATCATATTTGTTTAAATTGCAGTGCCACCTGGTGAACAAATTAAGAACTAGGAGTCCCTAGGAGTGTTCTTATGTAATATCAAAATAATTGGGTAAGCGGTTGTGGAGAAGATTTTTTTAAGATTTGTCCAAAATAAGAACCAAGAGATTCATTAAAATCCAAAAATCAATGGAGCATGACCATTTGAGCAAACCTGGAAGAAACCCACCCAAGGTACATTGCCACCAAGTTTGAAGTCCGTCTGGATGTTAGTTTTGGAGACGAAGTCGAAAATGTACCCGAATTGAAAAAATCTTTGAAAATCAGGAATCCAAAGCAGTGCCTCCTAGTAGAACAAATTTCTTTGACCCTTCCACAAGAAACATATTCACCAAGTTTCAGCTTAATCTGAGTGACGGTTCTGGAGAAGAAGTCAAAAATAGCAGAAATACACAAATATCATAGAAAATAGAAAAAATCGCAGCGCCCCTAAGTGAACAAATTAAGAACTTGGGGTCCTTAAAAGTGTTCCCTTATCATATCAAAGCAATCATGTTTGCGGTTTCGGAGACGATTTTTTTCAGATTTACCCCAAAAAGAACAAAAAAAAAACCTCATAAAAAAATCCAAGCATCGCTGGAGCATGACCATTTGACCATACTTGGTAGAGATTTACCCTAGGTACATCCACACCAAGTTTTAAGTAAATCTAGCTGGCGGTTTTGGAGACGAAGTTGGAAATATGAATTGTGGACGACGAACGGACGACGGATGGCTAGTCATAACATAAGCTCAGCTGACTGACAAGTCACCTGAGCTAAAACTGGGATATTATGACCCTTTGCACCACGGCATAATGGCAGTGATACCAGCACAGGGAGGTGCTACACGATATTGAAGGACTGAAAACATTTTGGGCACTGTACGGTCTTCATTCCAAAATGCCAAAACTAGACAATGGGCTGAAACATGGCATGAAAGTGCTTGTTAGTTATTTTCCAACGACAAAATGGAATTGCTTGACTGTGAAATTGCTATGTGATACGTTCATTCAACCATGACGCCTTCTCTGTGAACAAAAAACACTTTAAGTGTCTTTGAAAAGACGAAAATCTGTCTCTTTTCTTCACATAACTTTAGAAACGCCTGGTGCCATCTTTCGGCCGTTTTGCAAGTGACAAGTGGAGGACAAGGCGAAGCCCTGAACAAGCAGCGCCCCAACTCTGATCCGCGTTGTGTAATTCTTCGATTATGGTCAATATTTCATTTACTTTTTTCCTTAATTTTTGTGCATAAGTTAAATAGCATGTTAGTGTTTGCTTATTGGATGCCTTGTGGGGACATAACCAGCTGATTGTTTATCCCGGGAGACCTGTTACGCTGTGTTTTAATCTTTACGCAAAACAGCGGATCATGGTGGATCTGTCCAAGTGCTATTCTAAAAATACAAGATTTTCATTCGCTATTTAACTAAAAACATAAAATCGCCTCACTAACACGATATTAAATGAAATTTAATTATTTCTAACTGTTATAAAGTGTTGTCCGAAATTACCGCCAAATAATTATTACTGAACACTCACAATGGCAAACTTAGCGGCATGGAATGCTGGCCGAATATCGTTAATTACACTGTCAGTGAAGTGGCTTTGTACAAAATCCTGTTGCCTAGCGCAAGAAAACATCTTTATCTACTTTATGTCAGAAAATTATAACACAACATGATTGCGAAGTTTTAGGTGCTAAACGGATGCTGCTTATACATGTACGCCCATTGAAAATCGCGACGTGTATCCTCCACTTTCATTTAGTTCCCACTTCCACCGCTAGGAACCGCCATTTTCTCGAAATTATGTGTGTCCTTAATCATAGAGTACAGAGCAAGTCCAGTTGCTTAACTTATTATTTTAACTATACATGCATTTCAATAACGGAAAATCAAATACATTTAACTAATTATAAACAAACACGGATCAATCACTTCGGGAGTCAAAACGATAACAAATGTTATGATTTTGTGGACATGACAAGGCAAACACCAAACATTGGATGAACATTACAGTTCATGACGAAACCATTCAAATGTACATTTAATGTGTAGCCAGACTCACACACTCTTCAGCTTAATTACATCAGTCTAGATTTTATCACAAGTGGGTCCCAAACGAGGCCCAATTACGTGTGGTGGATCATTATTTCTGTGAATCCAAACAGCTGATTTGACCAGAATGTGTGTCACGTTTACGCATGGCAAGCGAACAGGGCTATATCGGATAATGGAGCAACGTATGGCCCCTTTTACCTGAAGACAAGTAAACCAATCTTTTACGGTCCTACAAGCATCACTGATATTAAAACAGTGAGTCAAATTAGAGTATCTACAACGCGTGGCGGAAACGTGAAATTTTCAACGATGCTTCATTGAGACAACCAATCAAATCAGAATCTCTTCAACGCGTAGTCGAGACTTGAAATTCTTCACGACGCATCGTCGAGGCAGCCAATCAAATCACAGTCCCTACAACGCGTTGTCGAACGTTTATAACCGGTATTTCGAAAAGGAGGCTGAACGGTTATCGAATTTTACTTTTCGAGACGGTACAGCAGCACGTTTTGATCAGTTAATGGAAAGCAGTTCTGAAGTAAGTTTCTTAATCGAAATTCCAACTTTTCGGAAATAGCCTAGCAGAGAACCAATTTCTATTGGGTGAACATAGTTCACATAAAGTGAACATATCGGGTACGCGGTTGGCGGGGCGGCAAAACGCTCACCTATCACCTCTGTGCCGTGGCCCGGGTTCGATTCTAGACCATGGAAGCGAGTGAGAGCAGTTCCTACCACTTGGCTGTACATGGCGTTTTTTCGGAGTCCTTTGGTTTCCTCCACCAAACAATTAGGTGGGAAAGAATACGCCGATGGAGAGTGATTAATATAGGCTTGGCCTGTTTCGCAATCAATGTAAAAGATATGGTTCTATAGTTTTTTTCATATTGACCTTGTGTAAGTTCTCCATGGCGTACTTTCCTCAGGTAAAGATACCCGGCTTATTAACCAATTTCGCACAGTGGTTTTCACCGCTATTTCTCCTGGCCAGCCTACAGGGGTCGGAACTGGCCCAGACTTCAAACAAAATCCAGTAACTCAAGCTAGTTGCTGCTGCGAAATCAGTGCGATAGCGCTTCAGTCAATAAATTGGTGGCTCTAATTAACTTTGTCCATTCACTTTTGGTTTAAACATATCTTTATTACCATTCACTTCAACTTCCATATAACAACGTGATATAGCAATTGGAAAAAGGGCAGTGTCCTACGTTAATCCCTCCGGATCTTGAAGAGCGGGAGACGAACATGAAAACAGGACAATACTTGCCATACCTTTGATGCATAAACGACCAAGGTTGAAAGTTGACCGGTCACGCAGCAAAAACAAATGTAAGGAAACGTTTACAGCAGACGAAGGACAGATACAGGGGCATACTTCAAATATAATCTATAAATAAATGGCAATCATATACATTGCAGGTAAAACTGACATATATTCAACCAATACCTTTTTTTTAGAAAAACGAAAATATATAATTATCATGAACTGCTGAAAAAAAAATTTTCAGCAAGGTACAAACTGAAGAATTGTACAAAACCGTTTGTAAGGAAAGGGCAGCATGATTTGATACAATTGTGTGAAGTTTTGAAGGTGCCACAGTATACGCTGAGCATGAGATAAATACTAACATGCATCTTCGCAAACCGCTCCGCACTTGCACCTAGGACTCATTTTGTCACCAATTTTTAAAAGATGCCAGTTCAGCTTGATGCTGCCTTAACGCAGGCAGGTGTGTAAAATGGAGGCATATATGTTTCCAAAATTGAAAAGTTCCGAAAACGGATTCGTTCGAGGAGAAACTCTGAGTATATTGGATTTAAAAACTGATAACTATGGCGAATTCCAAGGCGTATCGTTGATGGAAAGAATGAATTATGTAAAGGATCAGTTCGGGCTCGAAAATGGGCGCAAGTCAAGTCTTTGACGAGAAGAGTAAGTAGACGTGTCAGGGTTGACATTGTTTGGAATTACAGATTGCAGGTAATTGGGAACTAATTTAGCATTTTCCCCACGAGACGCTAATGTCTGCCATCCAAGTTCTTCATATAGTTTGGCACTCAGTTTTTCGGCATCTGCAGCAGTGCAGCCATCCCAGGCATGACCTTCGTATTCCAAAATGGTTCTGAAAAAGGATAAATAAATGCTTTCGGGAGTTTTGCGGTCAAGACAAAATTGTAGACTTTAATGATGGTCAGTCATTTCCCTGTTTTAGCAATGGTTCTTATGTGGTCGGTTCTCGGAATTTAAGTAGAGAATGAACTGGAGGGATAGTCGTGCTCGAAATTATCATACTGTCAGTTTTCAAGGCATTAAATGTAATGGGCTAGTTGTTTGCCCATTCATCAATAGAATAGAGATCATCATTTAAGATTTCACAAGCTGTCACAGGATTTTTTGTTTAAGAGCCCCGTATGCTACACCTTATCAAACACCATAGTTACGTGCAAGACTACGAGGCGTACCTCTTTTAGTTGGTCTAAAGCAGGATATAGTTCATCGTAAACGATCAGTAACTAATTGATAGTGAAATCACCAGAAGTAAAATTTACTTCCAAATACATGGTAATCATGTTAATTTAGCGACAAAACTATATCAAATTAACATATTAATCATACAAATCGACTATAAGAAAGTGAAATTGTCTATCAATTTGTGAGTTAGCACATCAGCCAACAGATTAGTGGGACTGATTAACTTTCTCCGTCAACTTTTCTTGTAAATTTTAAACGCCTTATGCGGTAATCATATTAATGTGGAGAAATATCTATATCAAATTGATCATAAAAATTGACTGAAAAAAGTGAACTAGTGTATCGATTTTATGCCGAGAAGGACAGGAATGTGGGCAAAGGCAGGTTTTTTGATAATTAAAACATGAGGCGAAAAGGAGAAACAACCTTGCTCAGAGTGTGTACACAGTGGTAATCTGCTGCCTAAGAACAAAGCAAAAACTCGTATATATATATATATATATATATATATATATATATATATATATATATATATATATATATATATTTATATATATATCTATGCATATATATATATATATCTATGCATATATATATATATATATATATATATATATATATATATATATATATATATATATATATATATATACATACATACATACATACATACATAATAAACACAAAGATTAATTAAAAACAAAGAATTTCACAGTAACGTTACTAACAAGAAATTCAAATTGAGAAACCCCCGATCGGAAAATTTTGTATTACCTTGTGAATCTTCCAATATCATTTATTTGATATCCTGCATCAAGTGTAAATCACCATATGTGGGCCTAACAACTCAAACAGTTAAAAAGAGATTTAGTGGTCATAAATCTACAATTAAACAAATTCTGCGGAACATTCACATTTGGATTGCGGGATACAAATTATTGATTACATAGAGCCAAATTTGTTAGACCAGGACAGTTATGTTAACACAAGGGAATTATTACAAATGGAGGATTTTTGGATCAAAACCCTGAATTCAGCGTTTCCTTACGGACTCAGTGACAGAATTTTAGGCTTCGGTGATGTTAGGAATTTGGACTTTGCAACTCTTGACAGCAGTCACACACCTTTTCATTATAATCAGGCTGGTATTCAAAGAAGAAGAAGAAGTCATGGACAAAGAAAATCACGGAAAAAAGGAAATCTAGGAATGTGGATACAAAAGACCTTGTCCATAATTTACTACAGGCTTTCTCCAATGGCATTGATCAACTACATACAGCTCTCAAAGCACTATCATTTCGAGAGATAACAAAAATCAATGAATATTTGGGTCTCACTGATTCAGAACACACATTTCCGCAAAATGTTTGTGAAATTGTGTACGCTTACACAACAACTATTCAGAAACAAGATTCTAATAAGAAAAAATTAGATCAAATGTTTTACAGCATTCCTTTCAAACACAAAATAATTATTATTGATTCACTAAACATTCAGTCCCTTTTCAAACTGAAATTTGTTCGTAACATGATTCCCAAGTAGTGCAAAATAAAAGATCCCCCCATCATTTCCTGTAAATATGGCAACAATATTGGACAAAGTATCATGAATTACAAGAAATTTCTGGCTTCAATTACTCTTGAAGATATCGCAGCAAATCAAAATTGTGACTGCATGTCTAACAGTAAATATTCTAATTTCGTTGATGCATACCACAAACATGTATTTACAGGTAATTTGGATATTATACATACTTCAAGTTTATAAGAAATTATGAAAAAAGGTACAAAATTTCGGATGTGTCCCAAGTTGAACATTGACAATATATTTCAGGATACATGTGATGCATTTGATTCCTGCTGTATGAAATGGGCAAAGAAAGAAAAAATTGAATTTCAGAAATTTCAAGGATGGTTATCAAACTTGAAACGAGTCTTTAGAAATAGAATTTATCGTTACAAAGCCCACATCAAGACTTTCAATGCGGTTAATCTAAAACAACCTGAAGTTTCAAAAGCAGTCAAAGAACTACAAGAAAGATTTGTAGTCACTTACATGGATGAGGCAGGGAACAATTTTGGGATCATCTGCAAAAAATATTATCTGAATGTTTTGAAACAAAGAACTTGGTATAAACAATATTTCAGACATAAGAGGAAATGACGTTTATAAATTACACAAACAATCCATTGATGATTTGATAGATACACGTCAAGATGAGATGAAAAGGAATTTTAATATCAACATTTCTGAACACCTCTATTCTACTTTTGTTCTGGATACCTAAATTACATAAAAACCCTATTAAATCTAGATTCATAGCCGGAGCTGCAAAATGCACAACAAAACAATTATCAAAAGAAGTAACATTGTGGTTGACTACAATTAGGAATTATTTTCGTAATACTGTAATGCAATTTTTAGAAACTGTGAAATAAAATGGTTTTTGGAGTATTAGCAATTCTTCCGAGTTTGTATCTAAAATCAAAGATGTAAAAGTAAAAAAGATAAAATGTTTTGATTTTTCTACACTGTACACAAATCTACCCATAGATGGAGTGAAAAGTTCGCTTTCAGAATTAATAAGCAAAATGTTTAAACATAATGGTAAACCATACATTAATATCAATTCATATACAAAGAAAGCATATTGGTCCACAATAAATATTCAAAAAGTAACGTTTGATCTTACACTGTTGAAACTTTGATAGATGCTATAAAATTTCTTTTGAATACTTTTGTTCAATGCGGACCATTGGTTTTTCAACAAATAAAAGGCATTTCAATGGGTAGCAACTGCTCCCCTTTACTGGCAGATTTATATTTGACCTGGCTTGAATTTAAGTTTATGGATAAATTGATGAAAAAGGACTTTCAAATGGCTACAAAATTATCAAACAACGCAAGATATATTGATGACATTGCTTCTGTAAATGTACAAAATTTCAGTGAAATTGCTAAAGCAATTTACCCAAAAGATATCCCTTTGGAGGATAACAATTCAGATGGTTTCAGGGATGTGTTTTTGGACTTGGATATTCAGGTCACTAATGACAGGTTTTGTAATAAAGTCTATCACAAAATAGATGAGTTTAACTTTGAAGTAGTTAATTATCCTTTCCCGGACAGTAATATTTCGGATACTGTTGGATATAATACATTTTGTCACAGATTTTGAGACTTGGTCGTATTTGTTCTAAATTTCAGGACTTGGCATCTAGAACCAAATTTACTTACAATAAACTTGAGTCAAGAGGATAAAAATGTGTACTTTGGATCAAATATGTCTACAAATTTTGCTGTAAATATCCCGAGATGGTTAGAAAGTTTGGCTTCAATAATTTTAGAGATTTTATACTTGCCTGTTTTGCTACTTAATTTTATCTTTTGACATCTTTATGTTTAAATGTCAACCTTTCAGATATTTTAGGCTAGCTTGTTTTCTGTTAGGTAAACCCCCAGGGGTTACAGGTAGCAAAAAGCGGCCTACGACAATTACCAGCTTGCCTAATTGTACTTGATATCTGGTTAATATTTTCATTGCATTCTCTTGAAATAAATACAAAAGACTTTCATTCTTTTCTGACTTGCCCTATAATTCTACTGTTAATATCCAAAGATTATTAGAAAGTTTGGCCACAATAATTTACAGTTTTTAGACTTGTCTGTTTTGCTACTTAACTTTATCTTTTGGCATCTTTCTGTTTTAATATTCACTATCAGACATTTTAGGCTTACATGTTTTCTGTTAGGTAAACCCCCAGGGGCTGCAGATAGCAAGAAGCGGCCTACGACAGTTACGTGTTTGCCTAATTGTACATAAAATTTTGATTGCATGTTTTTTGCATAAATGCTAATGAGTTTCATTCTTTTCTGATATGCCTAACTGCACATTTACTCAATGTTAAAAAATTACTCAAAATTGACAGTATTTTCTTTAATGTCACAAACCTTACACGTTAAGTTGACACATTGACTCGGAGTTGGCAGTGAAATAGAGTTTAATTGTTTGAGGAGTAGGTGTCATCATGGAGTTTGTTTTACATCTCTGGTGCAGGATGTCCATTGTTGCAGTCCTTGTTAGGATTTCCCTTGGTTTATACAGGTGGTCTAACTGCAACTGTTTATTTTACAATCACTGGGACTGAATATAATGCCCCAGCTTGTTTCCACTTCAGTTTTACATTGGCGGATGGTTTAACTACGATAAGCTGTCCAGCTAGAAAGGGTACATATTGGTTCAGGGGTAAGTCAAGTTGTTCTTATGTGAACCTGTACTATGAAAATTTGGTAATTATGGTTTGTTTGACAGGTATTCTTCTTTGATATGAAGCTCTGCATTTATAAGCAAAACTTCACGTATTTAGCTAATTCATCAATTGCCACGTTCATATTTATTCTTTATTATGTGGATTGTCTTTGCTGAATATTTAGCTTAGACAAAGAGCCGCTACTCAGAGAGACATGTACGGGTAAAAGGCTCCGAAACATGTTGAGTAGGTACCCGCTGAAGACCCCTGGGCTAATACATCCTATGTCAAAATGTTACAGAGGAACGTGTGCAATATGGACAATAGTACTTCTATGTATATAAGTTAGACAGGGACAGGTTAGCTTATGGAGAGTAAAGAGTTCGGACGGCGGAATATGGTAATGACTACTAGGAAGTGGTTTTGGACAAAAAGACTCAAATACAATATATATGTATATATATATATATATATATATATATATATATATATATATATATATATATATATATATATATATATATATATATATATATATATACAGTGGATATGTGCGTTTCTCATTTCAGCTAGGCGACTGGTGCCAAAGGTTGCAGGTTCGAGTCCCTCTCGTTCCGAACATAAACTATATATTTTCGGCATTTCCTTAATGCTGGTGGATTTAAGTCCCCGATTCTGAAAATAAATGCTCGTTCCGAACATAAACTACATATCTTCGGCATTTCCTTAATGCTGGTGGATTTAAATCCCCGATTCTGAATATAAATGCCGACTCAGTTCTGATACTGCATAACCGTGTTGATATAGCACTTGCACATAACTACCTCATTTGAACCATTCTTTTTTGGAGAATGTGGATTTGGTCGAGTGGATATGTGCTTTTCTCATTTCAGCTAGGCGACTGGTGCCAAAGGTTGCAAGCTCGAGTCCCACTCGTTCCGAATATATATATATATATATATATATATATATATATATATATATATATATATATATATATATATATATATATATATATATATATATATATATTATATATATATATACATATATATATATATATCATTGCAGGCTTATCACGTTTAAGCGTTTGTTGACTTGTTTTTATTGTATAAGCCAGTCAAAATCTCGATTGCTGAATAATAAACTTTTTGTTTTAAATAATTGTATGTCTTGTAGGTAACGGGATGAAGAGAGGCTAATAGTTCTTCTCCCATGTAAAAATATAGGTTATAATTATTATAGTTTTAGTCTGTTTACATGTATTGGATGTCACTCATTTGATGCTTATTACAGCAAAGTGCTGCATTGTTTGGCCAGTAGGCAATACCATCTGCTCTTCAAAGAATGAGGTAAAGTTTTGACATTTAGGGTACAAGAGATCATGATTACTCTGAAAACGCGGTAACTGCATCGACATTTGGTCAGCCAGAGTTGAAACTACAGAGAAAAACGGCGCTGTGCATATTAGAGATGACACTTTGCCTTTGTCGTTGTTCAGCTGTTCTCCCGCTAGTCCCATCAAGTATTGATAACATCCTAGCTTCCTGGCTCCTGATAGGAATTACCAGTGTTAGGCATTACCCGCTCGATGTTGGCGTTTGATACTGCACAAAATGTCGTCTGCGGTTCAAACAATAATCCTGGGACAATAATGTAAAGCAGCCATTGCATCATATGGAGAGGGAGCCATCATATGCTTCCATTGATATCCTTCTTCCACATCCATCTGTGTGCACGAGAGGAGAGATAACATTATATCAATTGTAATCTAGCGATCTTCCACTGTAATTACGTATAGGTGAATGTTTAAAACACATCTTATTTAACAAAGGGGTATAGGGTTTTCTCGACATGAGCCCCCCCTTGTAGGACAGCTACGAATTCCGAATACACAGACAAGCAGTGTTTAAAGAATTTGGGCAAGTCCCTAACATTCCAGATTTCCATTTGGAGACAAAAGATCAAAGAGTTAGACAAGCTAAAAATGACCCAGTGACCCATGTAACATCAATTGCAGTTCAAGACAGTGACGATATTAAGCGTTCAGTAAAACGTGCTTCTGTGCTGCTGTTGTTGTTTTGTACATGATCAAATGTATATCATCAGGAAATTTGCGACTGGTAATACATAGGCTCATATGTTATATTTGAACTCCCTCTTAATGTTGATGACCAGCCCAGCAGACGGCCGTACATATTTTGCCTCTGATACTTTCACGAGTTCAGTTCTTCGTCGTCAACAACATTCCATCGTTTGTCATTGTTAGACGATTATAACAAAAGAAAAATAAAGTTTAAAAACAGTGGCTCAGCTGACTCATAATTCAGCAAAGCTAAAAGTTAAGTATATTCATGTGTGATATAATATAAGTGCAGATATATTTACTATTTTGGAATTGTGCTTTGAAACAAACAATTACTACAAAGTACTAAACTTTGAACAAAAGGTTTCAGTAAACATATGTTTTCCTCCCGGAATAAAAGACCTGCTTGCTCGGAAACAATAACAAGGAGGTTATGAAAAGAGCCCGTGCTCGGTTGTTTCCATCTTTAACAAACGAAGAAAGCTTATAGCAAGTAAACACTCGAACATTTGACAACTTAAGATTTCCACCCAAAAAACAAAAAGATATCATATCGAAAAAAAAAACTAAAAATACCATGAAGAACACATGCGCCCAATAGTAGTAAAAGACCGTTATGTGTCAACATCAATGTCGAAAATCAGCCCAGTCAACAATCGTCCAAATCTTGACAAGTCCATGACTGTCGTGAAAAATAGAAGCGAACAACTGTTTTCAACAATACTAGAAAAACTGCACCGACCAACAAAAATCGTCCATTTGTGCTGAAAACATCCGAGCGTATATTTTTAAAGCATATATCACAATCATGAAAAGGAATATAAAAAAAATAACCGAATTATAGTGAAAATGTGCATTTTTATGTCGCTTTTGTCTTCATCCGATTTTAATTTTAAACATAGGATTTTTGAAATTGTGGAGCGAATTTTTGTCATTTGCTTTTCAGTTAAAAACGATTTTCATCAGGCGAGAAACATTCGTTAAATATAAACTATATGTCGCTATTTCAGAACAAATAATGTCAATGAGTAATAAGTGTTATGTGCTGTGACTCTTCTAAGAGAGACACACTAAATACTGAAAAGGCTGAATAAATAAAATCTTAATACTCATTTTTTCTGTGTCTTTGTACGACAATTGGAAATGCCAAACGTGGGCGGTACTATAAAGTTTCATTTCATAACTTTTCAGGCTTTTAAAATGAATACGAGAGGAGACAGAGCAACAAAATGTTCAGGTAAGACCTTCCATAAATTTATCTGTATGAACTGACAATATAGATTGCATTAGGGTCTTTTTATCATGTATATCTAATCTTTGTATCATGACAAACACGGATACAGGTACTGTAATTAGTCTGAAAAGGGAAATCTTGGCACAGACGGTCTTTCAAGAGTACGTTCTTTGGGGCACATGGTTTTGTTTGTGCTACCTAATAAATTTAAATTTGACTCCCAGAGATTGCATTCTCAAATCTTAAGGCCTACCTCTTCCAAGATATTCTTTCTAGTGTTTAACAAACCGTCATTAATTTGTCGCATATATCATAACACACCTTAAAAGTTTAATTTGTATGGAATCCCACGATTATTTGTCAGTTTTACGGAAATCATGACGGAAACTTGACTCTTGGTATATCCATGTCAGGATGTCAGCGAACAATGAGACCTTTGCCTTTTCAGAGTTCTTATCTCTTTTAGTTTTTGTCAATTTTCAGGTACAATTGGTGTGACGCTTTGTTAGTTTCAGGTTCTTTATAACCAGATCACGACGTTGGATTATTGATACCTACTTTATAAAGTGTTTTATTTGCACTGGTATGTCTCTGGAGTCAACATTCATAACAGTATTACGTGAAATTCTAGCTTCAGGATTTAATCTTGCAGCTAAATAGGGTTGTCTCTCCAGATTTCTTGCAGATATACATCATGAATGGCACCTTCAGAACCTCAATGCTTTGACATATGAAACATGTTCTTTTGTATAGCAAAGTGGCGTGCGTTACTGACTACTTTCAACACATATCAGGGCGAATTGTACCTACAGCATCGTTTAAAATTCTAAATAATTTTGAAGTTTACACATTGAGGGCTGATGTGTGATGGTACGTTCTAGTTATGGGCTTATCTGCTTGGTTGATTAGTGTGTGCTGCTATTCCTGTAGAAGTGTGTACGGATTTCTTTCCAGGTATTCATTTTGATACGCTGCATGACCAGAAGCGTTTGTGAAGTTTTGAAGTTATTTGCTCTTCAGCCATATCTGCCATTGCTTCTAGAAATTGGATCTTAACACTAAATTGGTACTGGGGTTGAATAGTAAAGTCATAAAGACCAACACTGAGGGGTAGTCCCTCGTGATTGTACTTTTGTATTTGTGTCTTTTTGCCCAGAACCACTTCCAAGTACTCATTACTCTATTCCGAAGTCCGAACTCCTTACTCTCCATAAGCTAACCTTTCCCTGTCTAACTTATATACATATGGAAGTGCTATTGTCCATATTGCACACGTTCCTCTGTAAAATTTTTACATAAGCTGTATTAGCCCAAATAAATTAAAGGGTCTTCAGCGGGTAATTACTCAACATGTTTCGGAGCCTATTACCCGTACATGTCTCTCTGAGTAGCGGCTCCTTGTTTAAGCTAAATATTCAGCAAAGACTCTAGATTGGTACTGTGGTATCATGCCTGCATGTTTCCTTTGACCACACACCCTTTTACTATGGTCTAAACTAAGTAATTTTTTAACTTTCGGTCTGAGAGAATGCTGCACAATTTTTTACATTTAACATTTTGGCGAAGGAATATTTCCCTATATTTATAAATGTGCAAAGTTCAAATGCATTAAATGGCTCTTTGTCTCAAAAGAGGACTTGTATGTCTGCAGGTAATTCACTGCTTTCTGACTAAATTACTGTCTGAGCAACTTGAAATGCTTCAGAGCACTGGAATATAGCGGAACGTCCTAACTGATATGCTTGCAAACAAAGAGATACATCAATGGGACCTTTTCTCTTTTCCTAGACAGAGCACAGCGGGGAATTACTAGAACAAATGCGTCAAAGAGCTAAAGCCTCTATTTTAAGCTTGATACAGCTTAATGTGTATTTATCGATGACCTTGTGCACTGGGCGCCTGAAGCTTGCTCCTGCGAAGACAAAAGACGGAATTACCAGAGAAGAGGTCAAGAAAACTTTTCATTTGTGGTACGAACTCCCATTGGTGGGCTATTAATAAATTATCAATCTATCTGCCATGTATTTTCTTGAAAACTTAATTAGCGTGCCCCACTTAAAACTTTCATGTGCTAGATAGTACACCTGGGATGCTGTGCCTTTTATCGTGATATTAACCTAGTAAGGTAGCCATTTGAGCTTCATATCTCCATGTGTGAAACAAATCATAATGGGCCTCCGTCGACAGCTATGTCATTCATCAAGCTTTCTAATGTGCCTATAAATCAACTGAGTGCGATGGGCCTCCAAATGAAAGTGTGTCTGCCCGACGCCTTACCCAGTGTGTCTCACTTTTCCCCCTCTTTCATGTTACCTTTCTGTTATATACATGACAATAATTGAAACAAGTCGCTCTGGAGGGGCCGCACAAGGTGAAAAAATAATGTACATCCATCCATCAAAGTGCTTGAGCTGAGCTTTCTTCTTCTTCACCCAGGTGTCGCAACAGAAGCTGTAGCAGCTGTAGCAGAGGCAGAATACTGTAACAGGTGCTTCGTATAGATGCACGTTTAACTACACAGGGGAACGTTCTACCTTTCACTGGAATTAAATGTGTGTCGGCAGTCACTGAATTTTATTTATTAAAGGGCAAAACATGGAACTAGCAGACTGGAAATTCCCCGTAATACACCAATTTAGCAGCAAAATGTACCTGCCCCTTCCTGCCATAATGAAGGGTGAAACCTGGTCCATGCTTTCTTGTAACCCCACATTAACATCAGGTTTATAAGTATACTTTAATTAGTACATGTACAATATAACACAAACACCCTCGAAATCATACTAACTATATCCGAAAAAAGATAATGTGAGAACCTCAGATCGGACTAGCAGAATTGAGTCCTGGTCTGCATTCAACACACACACACACACACACACACACACACACACACACACACACACACACACACACACACACACACATACATATCCATGTTCTTGTCTACCTCGATGTTGTGTCTGCCGTGCTAGCACAGCACTTTATGTAGGCCTAGAGTCTGCATGTATTCATACGCTTTGTCGCCAAAGTCCTCACGGAAACAGGGGCCATGTTGAAAGTATTGCCCCTTTTGTGATAGAAACATTGTCACAAAGCTTGCGAAACGACTGTCTTTGCTTTGAGCGTTCCACCTTGGAGGGTGGAATCTTCCATTGTAACTTCAGATTATAAGGATTTTTTTTAAACAACCATACGGCCTTGACCTCAACCGTTTTCAGACGTTAATTTTTTTTGTTTTTTTTTTAATCCGACTTTAACCGGATACCTATAATGCTCAACATATTGCAAATAGATTGATTATTTCTTCGAATTATGAGCAAAGACGTATTTTCCCGTTTGTGGCTCATGTCTCAAAAAGGATGTTTAAGGTCACGAATATAGCAGCAGTTGTTCTACTTCAGCATGAATACATTACTTTGAGACATGGGAATCGTCGTGAACCCAATTCGTTTCAGATTTGCCATTGACAGAATCGATCACTGAAGTTGGGGTGCATGACGGAATGCGTTTTATTTGGGGGGACGGTCATATTCCCCTGACCATTACATCTTTATGCAGTGTAATTAAGAAGTTATGCCTTGTGCCAATCTAGCCATAGAGGTCAGGACACGGAAAACAGGGCGAGAACTCTTCACTTTATGGGAAAGAATGCGTACACAATTTAGTAGGTCATGACCCGAAACAGATATGTTAAGGACACAAAGGAAATCATTTGATACTTGCGGTCACTTACATTTTATCATGCAAGGCCCCATAGAAGGACCAGCGCTACAAGTCTTTGCGACTTTATGTAAACAAGATTACAATCTTCAGGAGGGATGGGGGTCTCGGAAGATGTCAATATAGTCTTGATTTTCAATTCCAATCAGAAAAAAACATAAACACAAACAACAACAACAACAACAACAACAACAACAACAAAATATTCTTACCAGAAACAGCTCAACTGTGCGCAGAGCCTTCCGTAAAAGTTATTTTGTCCGCACATATGCATATGCATTGAGGTCACTGCTAATGGCTGAAAATTGGCAAAGTGCCAGTTTTCAAATTACATGGGTCAAGATCACACGTGTGAAAGGGGGTTCGTGTTGCACACGTTTCACTCTACCAAGTCAACAAACATTTCCGATCGAAAATTCTTTTTCAAGCGTTTTATACTGATCAATTATCCTTTCATACAAAATTCGTTTGCTCTACAATGACTGCACCATAAGCAAGTACTTTTATTTGGTTGAAATTGCATGTAATGATGGCAAAGGTTCTATACTGTTAAATCTTAAAAATTGTGTTCATGAAGCAGTTCAAGTAATCAGCAAAAATGTGTTTTTGCGCAGTATATTGTTGCCTATTTAAAAGCGATAATGTGGCATCTGAAGAAATGTCACTGTGTTCCTCAGGACAGATATGGCATTGTGCTCTACAGCGGAATCTGAAATGATATGCTTCTTAAATTAAAAGGAATCAATTCGACCGAGTAAACACCAAGAGTATAGGTTGCTTTCTTGTGAGCTTAGTCATTTGAACTGTCACTTTTTGAAGCATTTAGAGGTCCTCAACGATATCAATGCGCTGAATCTTGTGTTTTCCTGCATCACCGCTGGTGTTATTCGAGCAACTTGTCATGGGTCATACAGTGGGTAGCTTTTTTTTCTGCATCAGAAACCATAAAAGATAATAGAACAGACTTTAACACTGGTAGGGGTGTCATTGCTTGCGCAACCACCGACAGAGCAATAGTCCATAACAGCTGCGCGTCGATCATGTAGCTGTAATGGGTAGGTGGTTCTTCCAGCAATGAATACCCTACGAGTATTAAAGATTACAACAATATAAATTAACGCTTAAACATCACTGTTTCACGGAAGTCCGCTGGTGCTACCTAATTTAAGTTTTGTCTTGTTACACGATCTGTTTCTATTTATAGCAACTTTTTGCTTGTCATAACATGATTTTTTTTCTGGTTCTTACAGGGATTTTTGTTTTGTTTTCGGATATAAGAACTTTTCTCCTTGTTATAACTACGTTTTTCCGGTTATACCAAGATATTCTTGTTGTAACAAGATTTGTTTTTGTTATAACAAAATTTAGTGTTTTTATAATAACTTTTTTCTTGGTATAACAAGATTTTTTCTTGTCATAACTTTTGATTTGACAGAAATTTTTTCCCTGCCATACCAAGATTTTCCTTGTTAGAAGAAGATTGTACCAGTTGTAACAAATTTTTTCTTGTTATTATTGGCAGAGTATACCTTGTTGAAAATTCAAAAATTCATTTGTGAAAAAAATATGGAGTCCCAAACCTGTGGAAACCTTCGTAGAGAGCTACTGAAGTCATATTTCAACAGTGGCCACAGGTCCTTGTAACTTTGAAGATTTGTCTGTGCACTGAAAACTCAGACTTTTATTACATTTGGCAAAAATGAGGCAAAACTTGTGGACGAATTTTAAAATTACAAAACCCAATTAAACGCAACTTTAACCCAATCTGCCCATTGGAGACATGGGGGATGTAGCTCAGCTTACCTGTCTGTTGGTTGAGCTTTTTCGCCTCGTGATTCTTGGGTCCCTGTACACCATCGGCTTTGTTTTCAACAGAAAAGATGCCTTTATGTTTTAAGCGTATTCGCGGCATCGTATGTTAATTTTGAATTTATTTGCAATACATTTTTAGAGAAATCTTTAAACGGCATCTCCTCTGAACGCGCTATGCCAACGACTTAAATAGCACACAGGTACAATTCTTGGTAATCCCAGATCTTAATTATTTGACGAAGTGACGGTAGAATTTTTTTTTTTTTTTTTTTTTTTTGTGCACTTTGTTGTGCATTTTATGAAAGACTCTTTAGGAGCACAAAAGGCAGCACTTCAGGTGATTATTTTCATAATGTTACTTTATTCCATAGCAACAAATTTGTTTGAAGCTTTTGGTAAGTGGCTAGCCAAATTTATGCAAATGAACACCGTCAAGTGCTGCCATCTAGGGTCCTAAATTGCAGTATATACGGTGTTGACAACTGGACCGCAGCAAGTGTGTGTAGGCTAAATTCCTGAGCGCGACTGCATTGGTAAAATATTTTACACAATATTTGCCGAGCGAGCTTTGCGTCAATGGGGTCATCCGTATAGATTTAAGATTTTTTATCCATTGCTAAGTGCCCATAACGTGCACATGTGCGTTAATAACGTAGATAGAACAATTTCTTATGTGTGAGGTGAACTCTTGCTAATTAGGTTGACATTTATGCTAATATGTTGTCACAACTTTCATCAGAGTGGACATAATATGTCCAGTGGCTAGGCTATGAAAATACCAGCATTTCAAAGTATTCATGTTAGAATTAGGCTGAGTCAACAGCTATTCCTAGCGGGTTGGGCACTAAAAGCCTTACCAGCGCTTAAGAAGGCTCTGGGCGTAAATGGTGCTTGGTCTCATCTACACTTTTATTTCAAAATGTCTCCTATAGATGGGGAATATAAGCAAAAACACCAAATTAGACAGTATTTGGCATCTGCTGCTACATATACACTATATGAAAGAGGAAGGGCTCAGATGTTTATTACCGCTGGCGTGAACAGGCCTTGATTGACCGGAGGAGCTCATAGTGTTGTGTTTTGTACAGTATGTTCTGCACGAAACTGCGGACTGTTGTGTTTTTCTGAAGATACTGGCAACTGGCAACGAGGTTAATCTTAGTGTCCCCACTACTGACTTTGTGATGTATAGGCTTGTAAAAAAATTGTACTTACGTATAATTAGACTCATTAAACATGTAACATTTGTCCCTAGGGCTTATGTTTCGTACGCCTATTAAGTTTGAATACATACGTAGACACATTAAGCACAATTTACAAGTAGTATCAACCATAATTGACTATTATAAACTGATGATAATTCAGTTCCATTTACCAATAAATCCGAGATAGATATATCACTTGGACATTACTGCCCATAAAATACTGCTCACAAAAGAAAAAAAAACAATTTTAAATGATATCACGCTGTAATGAACGCATTTGACAGACTTTCATTGTAATTTCTAGATATGTTTGTCTGTTAACACAACTAATGGCCCATTTAAATGCTTAGTATGCTATCATTTACTCCTATGACATGTGTCTATTCATGGGAGCTTTGCGAAATTAAGACAATTGTGATATGATTAACAAATTGATATACGCAGTCCGTCATGCATGTTAATTCCTTTACTCCTCGTTTTCTGCAGTGTCAATATAAATATACATGTATATATATATATATATATATATATATATATATATATATATACATGTATGTATGTATATATATATATATATATATATATATATATATATATATACATGTATGTATGTTTATATATATATATATATATATATATATATATATATATATATATATATATATATATATATATAGTGTGGGTGTGGGTGTGGGTGTGGGTGCCAAAATTTAAAGCCCCCGTTATGTATTATAATGAAAGGTCTTGACTTTCGTGTACAAGTGGTTAGGCCTGTGTGTTTCGCTAATGAAGAATATTTCAAAGGTTGAGAGTACCGGTTGAAAACCACCAGTTGCCTTTCATGGGTGACTGTCAGTCTCAAGTCAGGTCTGAAATCTGTTTCTTTACTGGTATGGGCGGATCAATATTGATGTTTTTGTAACTGTTAAATCTCTCTGCATTGTTCAGTTGGAATTTAACAATATGGATAAGGTTTTATCTGAACTATATATAAAACATACAGATCTATGTATTCGTTTTTTATGATACTGACTGCCGGATTTTTAAAAAAACGGGATTACGACAAAACGAAACAGCAGAATAAAAGTATCTGTTCACTCTGGAAAAAAAATACTTTTTTGTTTTGTCTTGTTTCTTAACAAAAAGTTGCATGTGTCAAAAGAATTTTTTTAGCTCATATTACCTGTGAGTCAACTGACCTTTCATCTGTCATAAATTATGGCATTATGACTTTGAAAGTTTGATGGCCAGATCCTGTGCAGACGTAGTGAAGGTGTGGCTTTCACTGGTGTCCCTCAGATTTTTTGCTTAGCATAAATGTGACCATTCACTTTTTCCTTTTTATACTTTCTTCTGATTTTCTGAAATACTTATCTTAATTCACTTGTTCGATTGCTCTCGGATTTTTTTTTCTTTGTTTTTGTTCTCGTCTTTTCTTCTTCTTTGTTTTTTTTTTTTTTTTTTTTTTTTTTGGGACACAGAGTCACAACCGAGGACCCTTTTATTTTTCTCTGTTGATTTTTAGATTGGTGCAGCGAGGGGCTTTTCAGACATAATGCTGATTTTTCTCCATACCTGGCAGCAATGTCTGCCAACAATGTGCATTCACTTATGGTGTTTGTTTATTTGTTTCTTTGTTTGTTGTAGTTTCAAGGGTGGGTTTTTTTGGGGGGTGTTTGTTTTTTTTTTTTTTTTTGGGGGGGGTGGGGGTGGGTGTTTGTTTGCTTTTTGCTTTTTGGGGGTTTTTTTTGGGGGGGGGGTCTTTTGGTTTTTTCTGTTTTACTTTAAAAGATTTTCTAATATTACGTAGTGGCCGGTAAGTGTACACACTGGCATAGTGCCTGTAGAATACCTATATGAAGGTAAGTATACATTTTGTTTTCCGAAACCTGTGACCATGTCCGCTGCAGACATGTTTCTTATGAACCTTGGGTGGACCTCTCTCTAGTACCTCCAAAGGGTCATCTTTCATTCATATTCTTAAATGTTTCTTCATCTTTTTGAGAATCTTTCAAGGGTTTTCCTCCAAATCGCTTGACCAAGTTGTTTATATTACATTTGATGGTCCCTTGTTCTTTGGGCGATCGGGACCTAATTCACCAGGTCAGTGGATAATTTTAGCGTACTGAGTTTTTAGGGTATTCGCAATGAAACTTTTAGGAGCTAGTACTTTGACATTTGGTATGACCAGGATCCGCTATGAGCGGCAGTTTGACACTGCATTTTCCTAAAGACGATCCTATTCTGAAGGCCAGCAGGTAACTTCAGTAATTTTATTATATCTGTGTGCCAATTCAGACATACTGTTTTCCCAAAAATTCTTTATTTTTTTTTTTGTTTACCCTCAAATTTGTCCCCCGCCCCCTTTTTCTCGGAGACTATTATAGATATTTACTTCAAACTTGGCACAATTGATGAAGTCATGCCTTTTTATAATGAGATGTCATAATTTTCAATCATGCAAATGAGGGCTAATTAAATTTTTCAATCTTCAATATCTTATAAACTATAGTAGATGGATGTGGTTGCGTGTGTATAGGAGTTCGATCATGGCAAGGCAAAGGTCATCTCAAATTTCTAGGTCATGTCTAGATCCAAGGTCAATCTTAGGTCAAAATGTCATTTTAAAGGTCAAATTTTACTTCATGAAGGGGTCATCTTAAAGTCAAAGGCCACTTTCAATTGTGGCTGCCCAATACACGGACTGTCAAGTTTGCTGCCACAGACATTAACCATAAATCCATTGTTTTAGTAGAGTCTTCTTTTCATACATTACTGTACCTTTTGAACAAGTGAGACATACAACAATTTAAAGAATAATCCCCTTTATTGAAATTTGGACCAGTACTATGATACTATCATACATTACTGTACCTTTTGAACAAGTCAGACATACAACAATTTAAAGAATAATCCCCTTTATTGAAATTTGGACCAGTACTATGATATCACTCAGTGTGACGCCTAGACACCCTTATATCTTTACTTATCCATAAGGTTATTGTGCGAATTTCCTGGGTTGTTGTTGGGGATTTTGTTGGTTCTGGAAAGGTTGGATCCCTATAAAATCTCTTGTGTGATTGACTTGTAATTCAGTAGGGAAGCATATTGATTTCACATATCTGGTCGAACATTCTTTGCTGGATAATGTGACGTTTTTGATGCATTTTTCTATACCAAGTCTCTACTTGGTATGTTTCCTAGGTAACATTGTGTTATTGTTATAAGGGTTCCACTTTATCCATTTAAAGTGGAATTTGACAACAATTTATTAAAACTGACTGTTTTGCCGCTTCATTCAAAACCACACAGCAACACAACTGTGACTGCCATACTGTTACATAGTTCACTGGACGATACTAATGTGTTTGGAATGTTAAATGTACTTGTATGAGTGCTTGCTCTAGCAGCAGTTCACACAACATGACACAGATGCACTTTGTTTTGGTCTCTTGTCTATGTATTTAATAGGTGGTGCTGTTGTCATTTGCTGCCGTAAATATTTTTCCATTGTGTAGTAAACAAGAGGGACCTGGTACAATAAGAATGGGTACGTCTGTAATTTTTTGGAAAAGGTGTATGATTAATCCCGTTCAGGCATGGTGGGAATGTTTTTGATTGAGTGCTAGTGTTCACATTAATATGGATTGCGTGTTGCTCTCGATTTGTTGTTTCAAATCTAGGTACATATAAATTTCTATTCAAGCAAAGTAATTTTGTTTTCGAATGAACCAATTGTCAAACTGGGAGCTCAAGTGAAATCTAACAGAATGTGGTTTGAATTTGAGGTTTATAATTTGACATTTAGGAAGCACAAAACTACAATTCAAAATAAAAAAATAAACACCTTTTTTTGTAACCATTTTAATTCTGAGGAACATTCACATTTTGATTGCCAGGCACAAATTTTCGATTACATAGAGCCGAATTTGTTAGACCAAGATAGTTATGTTAAGAGAGAAATAAAAATACAAATGGAAGGTTTTTGCATCAAAACACTTAATTCAACTTTTTTTCCTTTGGACTCAATAATAGAATTGTAGGCTTTGGTGATGTTAAGAATTTGCACTTTGCAACCCTTGATAGCAGTGACACACCTTTTTATAATAATCAGGCTGGTAATCAAAGAAGAAGTCATAGACAAAGAAAATCACGGAAAATATGAAATGTTTCGAACGTGGATACAAACGACCTTGTTCAAAAATTACTGCATGCTTTCTCTAATGGCATTGATCCTTTACATATAGCTCTGAAAGCACTATCATTTCGTAGACATAACCAGAATCGATGAATATTTAGGTCTTACTTATTCTGAACACACATTTCAACAATTTGTGGTGGAATTGCGTGTGCTTACACAACAACTGTACGGAAATAACACTCTCATAAGAAACATTGGATCAAACAAGAAACATTGGATCAAACATTTTGCCCCATTTCGTTCCAACACAAAATTATTTAATCACTGAACATTCAGTCCCTTTTCAAATTGAACTTTGTTCGCAACATGAATGCCAGTGAATGCAAAATATAAGATCCCCCATTATGTCCTATGAATATGACAATAAAATAGGACAAAGTATCATGAACTACAAGAAATTTCTGGCTTCAATTACTCTTGAGGATATCGCAGCTAATCAAAATTGTGAATCATTGTCTAACAATAAATATTCCAATTTTGTTGATACATACGACAAACATGTTTTCACAGGTAATTTGGATATAATACAAGATTCAGTTTAAATAGAATTGATGAAAAGGTACAAAATTTAGAATATGTCCGAAGTAGAATATGTCCGAAGTTGAGCATTGACAGTATTTTTCATGATACCTGTGATGCATTTGATTTCTACTGTATGAAATGAACAAAGAAAGAAAAAAAACAGAATTTCTGAAATTTGAAGAATGGTTGTCAAACTTGAAAAGAGTCTTCCATATACAATTTATCGTTACAAATCCTACATTAAGAATTTCAATATGGTACATTTAAAGCAGCCTTAAGTCTCAAAAGTAATAAAAGACCTACAAGAAAGATTTTTAATCACTAACATTAATAAGGCAGATAATAATTTCGGGATCATCTGAAAAAAAATTATCTGGATGTTTTCAACTTGAACTTGGCATAAACAATATTTCAGACATAAAAGGAAATGACGTCTATAAATTACACAAACAATCCGTTGGTAATTTGATAAATACACATAAAGATGAGATATAAGAGATATTAATATCAAAATTTCTGAAGAAGACTCCTATATTTTACTTTTGTTCTGGATACCCAAATTACTTGAAAACCCTTTAAAATCTAGATTCATAACTAGTGCTTCAAAACGTACAACCAAAAATATCAAATGTTTTGATTTTTTACACTGTACATAAATCTACCCACAGAAAAAGTTCAAAGTTCTGATTCAGAATTGATCAGCGAAATGTGTAAACGTAATTATAAATCGTACATAGATATTAATTAATATTCAAAGAAAGCATATTGGTCGCATAATAAATAATCAAAGAATTAAGTTAAATTTTACACTGTTGAAACTTTGATACATGCTATAAAATTACATTTGGATAGTACTTTTGTTTAATATGGACGACTGTTTTTTCAACTTATGAAAGGCATTCCATTGGGTATCAACTGCTCCCCTTCACTTGTGGATTTATATTTAACCTGGCTTGACTCTAAGTATATGGATAAATTGATGAAAAAGGACTTCAATTGTCTACAAAATTATCAAACAACACAAGATATATTAATGACATTGCCTATGTAAATGTACAAAATTGCAATGAAATTGCCAAAGAAATTTATCTAAAAGATATCCCTTTGGAAGGTAAGAATTCAGATGGTTCCAGAGATGTGTTTTATGGACTTGGATATTCGGGTCACTAATGACAGGTTTTGCTTTAAAGTCTATCCAAAATTGATGAGTTTAACTTTCAAGTAGAAGTTCCCTGTCCTTTACTTGACAGTAATATTTCGGAAGGTATTGGATATAATACATTTTTGTCACACATTTTGAGATTTGGTCGTAATTGTTCCACATTTCAGGACTTTACATCTGGAACCAAATTTATTTACAATAAACTTAAGTCAAAAAGATTCAAAGATGTACTTTTGATCAAATATTTATACACATTGTGCAGTTAATATCCAGATATTGTTAAAAAGTTTGGCTTCAATAGTTTTAGAGATTTAGACTTGCCTGTTTTGATACTTAATTTGATCTTTCGACGTCATTCTGTTTTAATATTTACCTTTCAGACATGATACGCTTACATGTTTTCTGTCAGGTTAAACTAGCAGGGGCTATCAGTACTTAGCAGCGGCCTACGCCAGTTACAAGTTTGCCGAATTGTACTTAAAATCTAGTTGAGAAAAATCAACTTTTGATAACATGTTTTTGACTTAAATGACCTTCATTCTTTTCTGACATACCTAAGTACACATTTACTTAATGTCCAAAAATTATTCGAACTTGACAGTCTTTACTCAAATGTCACAAACCTGACCCATTATGTTGACTCAGGGTTTGCAGCGAAATTGAGCTTTATTTTTAGAAACTTTCAAAGTGAGCAGTAGGTGTCATCATGGGGTTTGTTGAACATTTCTGGTGCAGGATGTCCGTTGTTGCAGTACCTGTTTGGATTTCCCTGGGTTTGCACAGGTGATTAAGTTGCAGCTGTTTATTTTACAATCACTAAGACTGAACCTAATGCCTTAGTTTTTTTTCTACACCATTTTCTAACACTGGCAGATGGTTTAACTCAGGTAAGTTATCCAGATAGAAAGGGTACATACTGGCGCAGGGGTAAGTCAAATTGTTCTTATCTGAACTGGTACTATACAAAGTTAATAATTATGTTTGATTTGATAAGTATTCTTGATTCATATTGAAGCTCTGTGTTCATGAGCAAAACGTCAGCTAATTCATTATTTGCCACGTTCATATTTATTCATTATTATGTGGGTTGTCTTTGCTGAATATTTAGCTGACACAAGGAGATGCTACACAGAGATACATGTATGGTACAAGCTCCGAAACATGTTCTGAGTAGTTACCCGCAGAAGACCCTTTAATTGGTTTAGGCTAATACAGCCTATGTCAAAATTCTATACTGAGGAACGTGTGCAATGTGGACAATAGTACCTCCATATGTATATAGGTCAGCGAGTGACAAGTAAGCTTATGGACCGCAAAGAGTTCGGACTGCGGAATAGGGTAATGACAACGAGGACGTGGTTCTTGACAAAAAGAAACAAATACAATATCCTGAAGTTCTTTATAGTTACTTTTATATACATAAGCTGTTCTGCAAGTTTGTTGATAATCATTTTTACGTTTCTGCTTCAATTGTAGCACCCCACAGTTTATTTCATTGAGACCGTACGGTTAAGAGGCATCATACTATTGTCTGCGATGGGTTTACCTATGGCTTTCTTCGGGATGGTGTTTGTATTTTCAAGTTTAACAATCACCATGAAGAATCTTTACCATTACAAAGAACATTAAGTTTGTTGTGTGTTACAAACTAGTAATATAATAGAGAAGAACCGAACGGCCTGACGGAACACTACATTACGGCACAATAAAAAGGAAAATGAGTCACTAAAAATAGAATGACATGAAAGGTGTCCAAGTGCATTGACGCCCTATTGCCTTGCCGATCAGTCTTACCACTTGAATGATCATAAGTCACTAGATATATTTGAATAAGACAGCTATAATTTATCGCACCCATTTTTTCAGAGCTTAATACGTTCGACCTTTATATCAGCGAAGCATTGATTTCGGTTGTGTGGTTTGATTCCCAAGGTACAAAAAGAAAAAAATCGATGTATGCATGCAATATTGTTAAATAGAATATAATGTAATATTTTGCACTTTCACCGACGACGAAAGATGGAATCACATTGTGGCCTTATTACAGTTTTGGTAGATTTTAATGTATTCCCAAAATACACTTCGTCTGTGGGCTCTGTCTGTTTTCCTCCATTTTTCTTTCAGATGTGTGTAAGCATTGATTTTTGTAGTGGGTTTTTGTGATATTTACATGTTTCCCACATTGTAAATGCGGATTAACTTACAGCAATCTAGTGTGGTGTTTAAAAGTATGTTTTGGTCTGGTAAACAAAATTTACACAAAACTCCGAGATTTTTCTCCTACATCACTAAAGCTTGGGTTACTCTGAACGTGTTGTTCCTCTCAAATAGATGGTATGACTTGGCATTTTTCACTTTTAAAAGTTGCTAAATGGATATCTTTTGCAAACAGGAATTGAGTCATCATAATATTAATTTTTCCAAGTGATTGAAATAGAGTAGGTTTACGATAGTTAAGCACAGATACAATGTATCATCGATCACAGAGTCAACACTAACATCACTGGGATTAGTTAGAAATTGTTTTCAAGGTGCAGTGTTTTGTGACATCAATCACGCATGGAATGCTATTTGTCTGATGATTGGCTTCGTTATATGCTCAGATGCCATTTTTCTTTGATTTTACGAGAGGAGAGGATATCTGTCACCAAGTTGCGATTTCTTTCACCTTTGCTGAAACTCGGATAATTCAAATTGAAATGGATGACCTTTGTTGCGAAGTGTGGCTCATTAGTAATGTATTAGCCTCGTCGATGTGTTATATGTTTGTCGATAGCATCCGCGTCTGTCAAGATTCTGTATTTTAACCTTTACACTGACGGTTACAAATCTGCTCTCCTTATATGTCTGGGGTTACATGTTTCGCAAATGTTGTGGTCTCGAAGAGGTACTTGCTCATCAGCAGGATTAATAAGTTGTCAGCAATATCTTTCTAATAAACTAGGGGTAACAAGGTAATTACTTTGTCAATCTCTTAGCCCATGCCTCAGTATAACCTACGTATATGTGATGTACAACTTCGAATTTATCAGTTTAAAACTTTTTTAAAAAGAAAAAACTATTTTAAATGACGTGCAAACGTTCATTCAAAGGCCCCGCATAAGATTAATGACGCGTATATCAGGCCAGTGACCTGGATATAAATTGAACAAATATATGAGACTAGTGACCAAGGTCAAGGTCAAACTAAGAAGCTCCATGTTACCCCTAGGATTAAAGAATAAAAACATCGACCTATCCTTCTTCACATTTTCTTTTATTACTTTCTTGTGAAAGGACTAAACGGAACTTTAAACCAGTTAGGCTCATCTCTCTGTCTAATCTGAACTGTTCCTTTGCGTTTGTGGTCGTAGTAGTTTACCTTAAGTCTGGTCTTTCGCCATCCTTTCATATCAGAAACCCTTGAGTAGTAATTGGCAAATTCAAAGCTGCAGGGAGTTCCATAACTGACTGTTGATTTTGCATCTTTTCAAAACAAGTTCGCTTTATATATCTTGGTTGCTTAATGTATTTTTAGTTGAACTGATTTATCTGATGGATTAATCTATCTGTTCACACGCCACATTCTTCTACAAAACCATAAAACATTTCTTTAAAATTACATAGAGTCACCCTGGCGTAACCCGAGGTTCTATTAAGTGCCATAGAAAATGCTCTGATCTCGCCTTCCTATAAATTTTGTCATTATTTAATTCTCAATAAAGCTCTGATAAGACTCAATTTAAACTTTACAGAAATGTAATTTCACATGTAGTCTTCCAAATGTTTGTAATTACATCAAATCAAGACACATCTGGAGACCGGCAGTTCTTTCGTTTACACGCGTAACCTTGAGATGATTTCGTCTACCCATTTTTTTTTTTTTTTTTTTTTAGTTTCACCGGTTTGGTAAATTTGGATTTTAAAAGATAAATAAGAAACATTCGTAGGGGATTTTTATGCTGGGTATGATACTGTTTACTGAGAATTCGAAGGGATACGTTGAGATTACATATTGGCAATCTAGACCTATTTGACAAGGTCAGTTGGTAACTGTTGTATATCTGCAGTGGGTGATAAGTCGGCAACTGTTGATGTGTCATTTTGATGTAAAAACAGTAGATCTATTGAGATTAGATACAAGTTGCTATTGTGGTAGTTGTGGTGATATATTCATTAAAAACATCGTCATTATCATCATCATCACCATCCTATTTCAATATTGTCATTAAAAATTTGGGCAAAATAATTGGTGCATAGAAATACAATTTAGTGTTTTACTCCTCCCATGCAGATGCAAAATCATGTCCCATGCCTTCTGGTTTCAAACATGATAGCACAACAGATTTTGCAGCTATGGGGCAGGTCAATGGTACATCCCTAGCTATTGCCTCATCAAAGGGCGCAACACCTGCTCGTGAGAGTCAGCGTCTGACCCCCACCCCAATTGGTGATGGATCACTTGGTTGACGAATGGATGCAGTCCCCCAACTTGAAGCCAAAGGAAAATCGGCGTGCCCCCGTCTTTCAAGTCAAGTTACATCAACAGATAGAACATGCATCAACGCCTCAGCCAATTGATCTCTTAATTGTAAATTCACGGTCTTTAACGTCTTAATAGACACGTGAACTTTATTTCGGCATTAGAAGAAGAACGACCAGAACAATACTATATATTCTAGAGTCATGCTAAGAATCGATTGTGTTTTAACTATGTGTTTGTATCTATGCTGTGGTCTTTTAATTGTGTGTGTGAGTGGGTACTGCTGTGCTCGGTGAGTTTTTTACGCAAGTAACGGTACCTTCAACCTTTCCCGCTCCAAACGCCCGCCAGCACCTGAACGTAGATTGTCTGCCTGAATGTTTTACTAATATTTCTGATTGACAGGAAACACTTGTGGTAAAAACTGAAGATACTTATCATGGTGGGGATGCGCTGTGTCCATGCCAAGGAAAGCTGTTGACTCCGTCTTAATCTGACAAGCCAATAGTTAACGTGTCAACAAACAATGGGTCGTCTTCCACCTACTGTATGATCAACAGCATTATAAACGTGTTTCCTACTTTGATCAATATACCCGTAGATCGTAAGGGCGCGAGCAGTAAGGGGCAGGGGAATTTCTACATGGTCAGTCCAAATTGAACTTGTCTAAAGATGGAGCATTAGCATACCAGAGCCTTAAATACATTTTGGCTGATCGCGTCGATATCGGATCAGAATTGAACATTCGGATAGCAAATTTAACTCCTGAAAAACGACAAAATACCTGTGCAAAATTGATCCAGACATCACAAGCAGGGAAAGTGTGTATATATCAACCCAGAAGACATACACTATGAAAAAATCAATCACCTTTGAAGTTAGAAAAAAAATCAACTTGTTTTACATAGCTAGAATGTAATTCCACGAGATATCCATCGAATATTCACTGGAAACGATTACAATCACTATTCATCATGCACACCTTACAGTCTCTTTACATACATACCTTACACACCCTGCAACCTGTTTATCCTCATGTTCACATGGTCACGTTACAGCCCCCCCCCCCCCCCCGCCCCACCCCAACCATACACATACACCTTACAGCCTCTTTATCCCCATGTTTGCATACCCTCAGCCTTTTTATTCTCACACATGCAAACTATATGGTTTCATCATCCCAGCCTCTATATGCACACCTTATGGCCTCATTAACCCCATATCCACATTAAACCTGTTTATCATAAAACCCACGTCCACTTGGACCCCTTACAACATTTCTGTACCCACGTCCGCATGCATACACGTGTTAGATCTTCTTCATGTGTGTCTACATGCGCCTGCTGACGCACTCTGGAAGCTACCTGCCTGTTTATGTATACTCACTGACAAAATTAAAGATCCAGAACTACCTGAAGCAAGTACGGGTACCCTAATTTCAAATAGGCTAAATTGGTATCTCATGTTTCATCACTTTTAGCGAGATGCAGTGGTATTTCATCACTATTCCGTAGAAAATGAAATATTCAAATTAAAGGCAAAAAAGATGCTCTCTTTTATCTCGTTTCCTTGAGTCACGTTGTCTTCAAACATGTTAATTAATGATGATAATAATTGTTGAGAGAATCTTTATTAGTCACATAGCTTGACTGCGTGTTTTTTTCTTTTGTAATAAGATTATTTCAAAAGTGATTTCCACCGGAAAAATGTTTAGACAGAAATGCTAGTCTGTGGTTCAAAGTTGTTAAGGATCAGGGGATTATTATTTAATCGCCCTACACAATAGAGTCAGCAGATCTCATGTGGAACCACACAAAGTCAACAATCTGTTTCATAGTCTCCCGTTATCACAATCTCAAAATGACTCTTTTTAGTCTCAGAAAAAATGTCCATAAAGATATTTTATCCTAAATAAACAATAAAAGGCAGAACCATCACCAACAAACTCCCAAATAGTTGCCTTCAGAAACCTACTTTCACCTGCCACTGTTTTCCCTAATTGTAAGTGCTGTTTTCAGCTATACAATTTATACTTGAGACAGTCTGGTACAATGAGAGAAATAACACGAACCTACTGAGGAAAAGGGCAGCTAGGTGTGTGGGCTTCCAGCGGTTAATAGCGTAATGCTCTGCTGATGTATAATATGGGTTATGTCTTTAAGGTAAATGAATTTGTGGAGAAACAAATGTATAATATGGGTTATGTCTTTTAGGTAACAGGCGCAGCCACACACCGAACACGCACAGGGACACATAACTTGCCCAGCCACTTCACATGCAAACCACGTCCGATACAAGAGGGCACCACGAGTTTCCCAAGAATTTTTTTGACACAAAGGAGCATCATGATAGTTGGATTTCTAATATAAGGTCACACTTTGGCTTTCATCTAATCTATGCTGTATGGATCCACTACCTAACTCATCTTGTAATGTAGGACGCCAGACGTTAGCGACTTTATCTTCCAATCTCACGTTGGTTAAATATAGCACAAAACTCTTAAACCTGCAGGCGTCAATTATCTCCACAATATTGTCCCTTTTTTGTTAGCAGGCAATTGACAGGCAAACTTTTTTTGGATCTCAGAGCATACAAGAGTGGATTAAAACCTGTTTAAGTAGTAGAATCGTCAGGCATTTTTCTAAATTGGACTAAAGTGTACTCATGGAAAAGAGCGACACCATGTTTGGTATTTTGTACACCTGCAAACAAACGACCTCCAAAAAAAAAAAAAACGAATGCGAGGCTAAGGGCAGCAAATACTTTGAGGGAGCCAAAAGATGCTGTGATCGCATCACAGTTTATGTACCCACTAAAGCATTTATATGCATGGGTGCATATGATCAGCTTAGATTTATAGATTTGTTTGTGCCTTGTACAGAATAGGTAAGAGAGAATTTTCTTTTGATCTTTTTTTCTGCGCTATTCTTGAGATTATACAGCATTCGCATTTTAAGATGATAGCCCTTTTTCATGATTAGATAAACTTTTGTGCCCCTTAGGCATAGCCATTTTTGCTATACTAGTGAATTAACCATTTCAAGTATTTATTTAGTAAATGAACTTGATGTAGCTCTGGAATTCAGCAGCGCTGGATTTAAGATACTGCCGGGGAGACTAAGCTGTCAACTGATCTATAGATGAAAATTAGTTTTATACCTGTATGCTTTCACGTTCAATTAATTTGTGATGTGTTCGTCCTGGTCACATAAATCTTTCTTTGCTCATTTAATCAAGTACGGGGTCGTGCGCAATGCAAGCGAGCAGGTTGCAAGGAAAATGAATTAAAAGTCTATCTACATGCAGTGCTGCTCACGGACAACTGTTTGACATTACACAAGCATATGAAATCCGCACAGGCGTGAACATCAAGCGGGACCTTCAACGTGGCAGCTTGATTCTTATCACCCCCGGGCTTCTATCAAACAAAGACAGTCGGGACAAGTGTTCAAGAATGCCATACTGATTCCTGAGCAAATGTTTCAGCATGTGTTGGACGAGTAAAACTAAACAGTTTTGATTGGCTTTGACAGTGAGGTCTGATTGATTCTTGTGACACCGGCCATGTATTGGTCGGCTGACTGTATGTTTTTGCCCGCCGGTCTTAGGTTGATTTATGAGCCTTGACCTGAAATACATGTCGCAATATTTTATACAAGAGGTGAATCCTCGCTCTGGCCTCCAAATAAATGTTGAATGTTGTATACCTTTGAGGCAAAATACATTTGATTGAGATAACCGAGCAAGTACTTTCTTTGTCCTGCATAAACATGTCTCCGCCGTGACTCGTTTATGAAACCTCAAAGAGTTTGCCACCTAAATCACGCCAATCTCTTAACAAAAATGGCGGGAACATCTTGAATTCATACTGTGCAATCTTGATCATCAATTATGACCTAATGTATTAGGTGTAACGGATGAGCAGACAAAACACAAATTGAATTTATAATAAGCAATATTTCAGCCAATTGAGCAGTTCACCATGAGATGACACATGAGACAAGCCTTGGGGTATGATATGCTCACCAACCATTTGTATTTTACAAATAGCAGACGATAATGGACCATTGGGCCATGTATATAGTGCTTTAGTTCATGTTAGGTGCAGGAACTCAACGAAGGATGGGTATTTTCACCTGTCATCGGGATTTCACTCCAATGAAATCACCGACTCTAACTTGGAAAATCTTTTTGGCGCCACAGGCAACAGGCAACGAGATTATATTGGAGGTTATTGCACCTGTCGTTTGGTGGTTGGTGGTTCGGGATTTTTTGTCCTTGCTCCTGGGCAGTCAGTGTAGAGAGGCACTTCCACCTATGAAATATTAGAGGTTGTAGTAATGAATAAGAAAATAAAAAAGCCATTCTTGAATACTCATTCCACTCAAGTGGAGAATGTTCTATTGATATTTAAAGACATATTTCCGTTTTTAAATAAAGGGCAAAATATGCAGAAAGGCGAGACAATCGCTATATTATCATATAAACTGGCAGATGAGTGTACATTTGATTAATCTGATTCATGCACAATTACAATGCAACTTACTTTTACAGATTTAATGCTTTTGGTTCTCTTTGCATGGGGGGGGGGGCTTACACTCAAATTTGGCAAAATGTTGGAGGCCGATGACTGATTGTGACTGGGGGGTCCTTCTAAACACAACTTGCAAAGGAAGTCGAAAAGTCGTTGAGTGATTGGGACGAATGGAGACTGCATGCGCGAGATTACAAAACAGTTGTTGCAAGTGACACTCATTTCAACTTGTCTTGTAATGTTGGCCATTCTTCATACATCATTACATGCAGCGAGTTATAAATGTTGTTTAAACATAGTTTTTACATTGACTAGTGTATGCCTGTATTTTCTGTTGAGGGGTTCCCACGTTAACCTATACTTCTACAACTGGGAGGGTTCGAGGTATGGTACAAAATGAATTGTTTGATGTAAGTGGGCTTCTGCAGTCATAAACAAACATCATTTGCCTCATGGTGAACGGCTGTTCATCAAGTAAATGTGGCTGTCAGTAAGCGGCTACTCATACTAGGTGTACAGAGAGAGATACCAAACCACAGTGTAGTACATGCATATTCTAGTACAAATAATTACACCTCCGCAAATATAAATGTTCACTGTGAAAGAAAGCTTTGAAAATATACAATAACACACGTATGTTCTCATAAGAAGTGAACAATTACAAAATTTAATAAACTCCAATGAAATTATCAACAGTATCCTCAATTTGGAAACCTTCCAAGAATTGCACTGTCCTTTTGTAGGCAAATGTATTATTGAACTCTTCCCTGCCCAAAGCGGCTGGATGTAAAATGTCCTCTACACAATGTTCAAACTGAAATCGCTTAGCAGAAGCATTTTATCCAAGAAAAAAAATAAGACCTCTCAACATAGCCTGCTCAGGTCAACATCATTCATCGGCGATGCATGCAACCCACGCCAAAGAATGCCTTACTTTAACATGTATATTATGCTTATGCTTCAATGCACAAAATAAGAGGCAATGAGAAACGTACACCGAAAAAAAAAACATGATAAAGGCAGATTAGGTTCGTCAGTTTGTCATTAACGAGAGGACTGTGACAATTCTGTGCTCAGATTTATTGGCGATGATTGAGTTTTGTTTGTATACAGGAAGCTTCTGTATGATTGTGTGTATGTATATGACCTATGGATACTTGCTCATGTTTATGTCACAGAATTGTCTTTGAAACCTGTCATAAAAGGCACATAGATCAATGCAATTTCAATATACCAGGTCTTACAAACTCTACAGCGAAATGCTTTCCCAACCTACCAAACCAGGTATGCTCTTAAACATAAGCAAGGGCAAGAACCCTAGATTTTTTATTTATTTACTTTTTTTTTTTTTTTTTTTTTTTACTTTTATCTGCTTAAGACAAATTAGAGGAAAATTCTGTTGTAATAAGAGTTTACTAAAGTCAAAACTATAAGCTTGTGTCAAGTGAAAACAAACGTTGCCTTTTTTTGAGCTGGATGGATTATAGATATACCACAAAGACGGCTGTTTGTGCTGACGATGGTCTTTTCATGCATAATACTCAGCACAACACAAACATCATGTTTGCTTTCACTCCCTAAAGCTCAACTTAAAATCAACTATACGTACTTCCAAAGCATAATCAGAGGCAACTTGCGTTCTAAAATATTCTGACCTGGTGCATCCCGTAGTTACCTTTATTGTCACTATGGACAAGTAATAATGGCAGTCTGTTGTGCAGATGAAATCTATTTAAAATATTTCATTAGGATGAAATTATATACATGTAGTTGCCACTGCAGTAAGTAACATCGCTTCCAGCATATAAAAACCTTGGGTACCAGCGTCTCAAATTCACACTCGCATCTTTGCTATATTCGATCTTAATTTAACATACAAGGTGCTTCAGTAGTGAAAGATATATATTCCCATGAATATGTACTCTTAACCAGCACAAATTCAAAATAATCAGCACTTTGATGCCAAATCCCCATCTCACATTTCCCACCTTCGACATTTTAGTGGCTGTTTATAGTGCCGTACAGTGAGAAGGAAAGGCGGAGTAGCCAGTGTGCATGCAGTGTAAAATCGTCCACTGTGATCATTTCCAAAAAATGAATAAGTTTTCGATCTTGGTACTGGTACTTAGATGAAAAAACAAATATTTAGAACTGCGTTAGATAATAATTTAAAACCGCTCCGTGTTGGGTTATCGTGCACCAGGAGACTTCGAGTGGTACCTACAGCCGAGACCAAGGACCCAGGGCGACCGCCAAGTGTCCATTATTCAACGTGGAGAAGTTTAACAGCCGTAATAATAACGTGTTTGTAGTAAATCTGGAGGTTTCCGTTTTACGTAATCTGGTTCTAGGCTCATCCATAAATTCACCTTAGTTACCCCATTAACTTGAAAATTAGGTCGCGGAAAAACCACATGAAATCCCGCTGTAGCCCTTGCGGAGAGCCTACCTCAAAGCCTTAGTCAAATAATCTTAGATAGTCATCTGAAAATGAGATTGACTGAAGCAGACCCTCCATACTGACGATTAGTTGAAGGAAACCCGTATGTAATAACGCCCAAGTGCACACACAGTAAGCATCTCTATACGCAACATCGAAGTCCTTGCTCAAACGCTTCTTGCGAAAGGTGTAAAAAAAATTGACCCTAGATGCCATGAGACCTTGGGAATTTGGTCAAAGTCAGCTAGAGGAACAAGTGGACACACGTACATTCCCCGATATGATCCTTCGTGATTTCAGAGGAATTTGTTTTGGCCAGAACTATCAGCTCGGCCATTTTCACGGTGCTTTTTTTCAAAAAATGAAAGAAGAGGGCTGAGAGATTGGTCTTTTTCAATCCGACCTTGACATTCAACCCATGTAGCGACCCCCAGGTGTATAAGAGTCCCTAAACGTGTTCCGAAGCAATTAGCCAAGTGGATTGGATGATTTTAAATATATTTTGCCCGAAATTGAACCCAAACAAAATCATTAAAAATCCAATATTTGTTGCAGAGTGACCATTTGAATAAGCTTGGTGGAGATGCACCCAAAGTACATCCCAACCAAATTGAAGAGAATCGGGCTGAAAATGCTAGATAACTTGAAAAATTGAATTGCACCCAAACTGACGGCTGACGGGAAAACAGAACATTTTATAATATCAGCTGTCCGACAAGTCATTTGAGGTGAGAATCAACAAACAAACAAAAAAACGCACAAAACTCTCTCAGGGTCATACATTAAACACACTTACAGACATTTTTAGAAGCACTGCTGATCAGTGATTTTCCACAGAAAGACTAGAGGTGAAGTGTAAAGCTCAACTCGTATTGTGCACCAGTCACACTTCATTTCCATATATGTATGCTACCTTCTATAATGTGATACACACGCACACACACACACACACGCACACATATATATATATATATATATATATATATATATATATATATATATATATATATATATATTACACTCCATCTCTCAGTAGTTCTTTTGTCATGTATTTTTCGTATATCCACTGAGATTTCTCAAGATCCCATCTGAATGTAGATATTTTGGCCCCTGTAAGTTGGCAGGTAATCTAAATGGTAAAATCAACTGCCAAACATTCTTTGTGGCGCCAGTAATGAGGGTATGTACGTACCTTATTCAAACATGGATAATATGCAATGCTGATGCAAACAACGTGATATCTGTGATGTTTTTCCTTTTTACTCAAATTCTACTACCTAAACAACGTCATTTTCAAGGCCCTGACACTCTTGATTTTAGTGCCGAGGCATTATGTCAACTTTGGAACTGTGATTGACAATAGCCTTCGATGCATTTTACGGTGTAATATCCAAGCATAGTACTTTTTGCGATCGTACCATTGATTATATCTGTGTGTCAACACAGACATGTTGTTTTGTAGGAATTCTTTCCTTCTTTCCTGCTTTCATTCTTCTCTCTTTCTTCACAGGCAAATTTGTCCGATATTTCATTGGAAACTATAATGCGAAGAAACTCCAAACTTGGCATGATTATATTTCCATGCATTAATTCTTGCGTTTTTGTGAACAGGTTCAATAGTTGTAAAAATTGTGCAAATTAGGGCCATTCACATATTTAAATTTTGAATATCTCCAAAACTATTGTACGTACAGGTAAACAACCCAACTGCAATTGATATGTTTGTGAGCTCTAAAGGTGAAAGTTTGGCCATTTGAAATTTTCTTGTAGCTATAAATCGTTCAATTTTTACCCAATTTTGATTATGTTGGGTTCAAATTGTAAATAATGTAACACTTTTGCAATCTACATGTGACCTCTAAAGGTCAAAGATCAAGGTCATTTGTACCTTTGAAACTTTCATCCAGCCATAACTTGGTCAATTTTCATCCAATTTTAAACATGTTAAACTCAAATTGTAGGTATTGTAACACTGCACATTTTTGCAATTTACATGTACAATCTAAGGGCCAAAGGTCAAGGTCATTTTGCTCTTTGAAATTTTCTTCAAGCCATAACTTGGTCAATTTTTATCGGATTTTCATCATGTTTGGCTTAAATTGTAGGTATTGAAACACTGCACATGCTTGTAATTTACGTGGCCCTCTAAAAGTCAAAGGTCAAGGTTATTTGGGCCTTGAAATTTTCATCGAGCCATAAATTGGTGTGGCTAATTTTGATCTGATTTGGTTCCTGTTTGGCTTTGAAAAGGGATATTGTAACACCGTATATTTATGTAATTAAGCCTAAAGGTCACACTTCAAGGTCAATTGGGCCTTTAAGGTGTCATTAGCTATAACTTGGTCAATTTCCATCCAATTTCAGTTATGTCGGGCTCAAATTGTAGATATTGCAACACTGCACATTCTTTGTAACTCGCATGTGACCTCTAAAGTCAAGGTCATTTGGATTTTGACATTTTCATCGAGCTATAAGCTAAATGGAATGTAAAGTACTAAAGTACAAAAGTTGTAGCATTTAATATTTTCAACTTTTGAAGACACAGACAGATTTGCTTTGAAACAAATCTTTTCTAGTTTCCCTCTGTAATCCTATAGCTATGCAACCCGGTTGCGCTCGAAAGGATAATTCCTCCTCCTGTCAGATATGAAAAAAGGCAACTCTGCCCTGACATGACAAAATGATTACTTTTTTGCGTCAGCTGCACTTAACTCACAGCTCTCCCTTTTGGCGTAAACAATAAGAATTATGACAGATCGACACTTCGTGAGCCACATTGGAATGGCTTATATCCTATTGACCTGGCAAGTGGGCGATATTTCTTGTCAAATCAGAGATGAATTGTTCTTCCAAAGAATACTAGACTAGAATTGTGGCCACTCACGCATCCGTCAACCTTCATAATTAAAACTGGGATACAATGGGGTTCAAAGCAATGTCCAATCGATTTTTGGATGATTTTGTTCATTTGGAGACTTGGGAATTTTTTAATATGTATTGTCTATCATATGTCCAAATTTAGTAGTTCTAACCCCAATACAGTCTGCAGAAATTAACAAATACTTTCAGTGTTAAAATGGTAGCCAATGGGTCGTCTTAACCTTTCGATCTTGATTACGGACAAGTATCTGCTCTAAAATATCCTTTCCCTATGGATATTTCTATAGAACAAATTATCATATTTCAATCACATAAAAACTGATTTGTGCTAATGGTTTTTCAAGAGCAAAGGTGTACCAGGGAATCTCTAAAGAATGGTCAGTTCTTTTTTAAATGCGTGTCAAAAATGAAAAGTACCACAAACTTTATCAATTTCACAAAAACAACCATCTTAGTATCACCATTCTAAACAAACAGATACAGTTATGAATAATCCATGATACGTTTTTGCGACACATGCGCTAAGATTATAATAGCACAAATTTGGCAATTTTATCTTGAATATTTTCCGGGAAATATCCAAACTTTTACAAAAACTACTTTTTTGCCCAAAACGGTTGTGTTGATACAACAACTTTGAATTTTGAGCTCCTTCCTTATGACAGACAGCGTCTGCCAGACTGACAATTGAACATGTAAACTTATTATGTCACAGATGCGTTTGTGTAAAATTTGGCCTAGAATTGAGTCCTTTCCCAGGATGTACGTTACCTTATTTCAAGTGTAAGGTACTCTTGTCAACCCTTCATGGTGTGGGCTGAATAAAACGTCCTCCGGAGTAGTTAAAACCCATCATTCGCACTAAAAAGTTTATGAAGCTTGTGGTAATCGGAGACTTGCTTAAAATTCTTTGTCCAAGACCCGTGGACCTTCGGCCAAGTTTTGGGTGTAACAGTCAGCTTGGATAAAGTGTTAAATACAACAGATGTGTGGATGAAGCATCAAATTCCATTTTGCCCTATATAATACCACACTCTACAAATGTACAATTGCTTGCATCGCAATCGATGATTTTCCTGTGAACCCTTTCGTAATATTTTCTGTCCAGCCTGAGATTAATCAGCTTGAAACGATGACAAAAGTGCTTTCGTAAGATCTAAATTCTCAATCGAGTTCAGCTACAATTTAAAATTTGTACTTAATACGTTACTCTTTTGACTTGTGTCTGAGATGTGTTACTGTCCCATGAATAGAGAGATAAGCAGGTGGGTAGGTAGGAAGGTGGGTGGGTGGGTAAGTGGGTGATGGGTGGGTAAATGAACAGACGGACGGACGGACAGATAGACAGATAGATAGATAGATAGATAGATAGATAGATAGATAGATAGATAGATAGATAGATAGATAGATAGATAGATAGATAGATAGATAGATAGATAGATAGATAGATAGATAGATAGATAGATAGATAGATAGTGTTTAGTGTTGGACATATTCTAAGTATGCTGCCAAATTTGGGCGGCTATATTTTTATAGAGATAATTTTTCGTTTGGACGCACCTTAGATGTTAATTTTCTGGGTTTGCAATAGTGGACATTTACACCTATTACCGTTAATTCATAATTAAAGTTGGGTCGTTCAGGTTAACTTTGCTATGACACTTTATGTAGGACAAAATGTTGCTGGTTAAAGGTGTGGTTGTACTTTTAATTGGGTTTTTTGTGACCATAATGGCTGCAGCTACTTTCCAAATGTGTCAAACAACTGGAGTTGTTCTAATTGAAGCTGGAAACAAAAACTACGCCATACGCCATATCAAGATTCTGTTCCCGTTTTGTATGTTCAGGTACTCGAGTTCTTAGAAAAATATAGGCAAAGGAAACTTTTCTTCCATACCACTTCACAAATATACATTCTGCTAATTATTTCGCAGTTGACAAGGTTACTGGATTAAAATTGTTCGTATCTTTTTTATAACTTGATGCCTATGCGGGTTTACAATACAGTATGCCTACTTTAATTTGGTGACTTGGTCACTTGTATTATCTAAAAATAAAAAATATTTCGCTACACTGCTTTCGGTCGTATTTGACATGAATCTGCATAATATTCAGGAAATCGTAGGATAGTGGCCATAAGGGAACGACTTGTATTACTTTATACCGGTCTATCTGATGCTGAGGGGAATTGTGGGTATCAAATTTTAACTTTACTTGAACCGTCACACATCTGACGCACTGCCCTCTTTGATGAGCACAATATTAAAATACTCAAGTTTCGATTAGCTCGTAGCCAATTAGTCATCAGTCCTAGCTAGTAATTAAAATGAAATTAATAGGCAAACCAGCGGTTGCAATAGTTAGCACTTTAAAGTTTCTGAAGTAATTCGACAATAAAACTGAATTACTGACACGAAGGACAAATGCTAATGTTACTCAGACAAATTAAACGAGGATGATTCCACATAGTTATTGGGAGGGAGTCTACTGATATATCTTTTATAGGGGAATCAAAAGTGATGTTGGGAATAAATCTGTGTAATATATATATATATATATATATATATATATATATATATATATATATATATATATATATATATATATATATATATATATATATATATATATAATATAGTGTGGGTGGGTGGATGGGGTGTGTCTTTGTGTCAACAGGATAACTACATTGAGGGCCGACGTTTGTTTGATATGTACACTTTTTGACATTTTTCTTCGGCAATATTGGGCCACTCTATGTGTGTATATTAGACTTTCTCATTCACTGAGACTGAGATCAATATCATTGTTAACATCAAACGCTGTTACATGCAGTGCTCAAAATGAATGACAATTTTGAGTAATGGGCATTCAGTGTTTTATACACTTTATACCTGTGAACCATGAAACCAGCGAGATTTACAGCCCACATTGCAGCCTTCTTTGATTATAATGGTTTATTCGAGGTCATTTCGCGTCATCTAACAGTTATCTATGCAGTTTTCGTGCACCCCACAAGCCCATATTCGTGGAAAGTATCAATGAACAAGATCCCGTGCAACCAGTTGAACATGTATGAGGTGCCACGAGCCATTTTGGATCATTTTCTTCGGCTTTTTGAACGATTTTATATCAAAATTAAAACGGCCAAGGCGTGAAAATTCAGAACGAGGATCTGTGATTAAATTCACATGATTTTACAAATGTTTATTATTTTAAATGATTATTTTTTTCAAATTATCTACTCTTGAAGGTACAGATTTCTTGAGACTAACTACTCTTAAAAGTTAAAACACTCGTGTATTTCTGTTAACCATTTTCAAAGTAAGTCTGTCTCCGTATTTTGGAAAATGGCCTTTTTGGTAAAATGAATGCAAGTGCGTTAAATTCAAGAATTAATTTTAAATTATTTTTCAAAAAGATGGACTTACTTGTTCTTTTCGTTATTTTATGTGTGGTTTTAAATATACGATCGCAAATTGAGTGTAAGTAAGAAACCATTTTTGCTGCATTTTTCTAGGTCATATCAGGGTCAAATGAGCGTCAAATGAAGGTCAAACTTTCATTGGTATAGCAAAATCTAACACTATGACAAGCTTCATGTGGGTAATTCATTTCAATCAAAACCTGTCCCTTGTATAGTATGCAGGTGCCATAGAATGGTCATTTGGGCCCCCATTGTGCCAGTTATATTAAAGAATTGACACCGTACATAAGCTGTTACTGACTTGGTAGTAAAGCTCATGCCAATTAAAAGGTGGGGCATTACACTGTGTAGACATGCATCAGACTGGATAAAGTAGGTAAATATTAGAGGAATGACACAAAGACTCGTGTATAGCAAAACCATTACGCCGAACTACAGGTGTTCAGCGTCAGTGTTTCAGAAAATGAGTTCATTTTGAAGCCTGCACATAAAGCTTACATATTCAATCTGCGACATGAATTGCTTTAGCTTGAATACCGGAAGACCAACCTGTTATCCAGATGACATTGTCTATATATGCTGTGTCTGCGGCGTCCATATGTCAGTCCGTTTAATGTCTATCCGGCATGCAACAGGGTCAAGAGGTCAAACACTTAGATCTGGTCACATTTTCATTCCTTCGCCACCTTTCCTTAAATCATTGGCCCAAATGAACGAGATATCTGCGTTTGAATGATGATCTGAAAATGCATGTGTCGCACCCTTGAAGTCTGCGTAAAACTAATGGCATGCTACCTCCCCGCGTTTACTTGTCAAGAACGGTGTTGGAGCATTACAGATCAGAGTACAAGACAAGTAAACACTCATTAATGCATCAAATTTAGGGTTCCCATTTGGTTTACGAGGCAAACGTATTTTTTTTCCAAACCTATCACACTACTTTCCAAATTATCTTTACACAGGAAAACAAGGAAAGTGCTACATGCTTTTTTCGCGACATGCCATCGCATTCCAGATATGTTTGCTAAAAAATGTCGAGCGACAGAAAACATGAATAGCATATAATTGAACGGGAAAGGGAGATGTTGTCCACCGTGCATTCAAAGAACATCAAAAAAATGTACTATGGCATAGAATTTCAATTTTGATACCATTATTCTCTCATTTCCACGTGAGGGGAAGATGATTCTTGTTATCCTTTACAGAATACCACGAGATGAAATGTCACATGCGTCCTCCGTATAGCTAAAGACACCAAAACTAACGTTAGTATTATTCAGTGCTGAAAAAATACCTGAAACGTAACTTCATTCGTTAGTTTACCCGGTGTACATAAACATCAGAACATAAAAAAGAGTCTGCTTCGCAGGCAACCTGGGCACTCCCACCCCTTGAAAAAAAATTCTGGATCCGCCCCTGGAGGGACATAAAATGGTTCCTTTCTCACTGTGCTGTCTTAGTTCAAACTCATGCCTTTCCTACCTGCAGGTCTTCATCACCGTGTTTGATCTACTTAATTCTACTGTGTTTCACCCACGTGAAAAAGATTGCTGATATGTGTCACCGTCTGCTCACTTGACGGTTTTGGATGGGGGGGGGGTAGTTTTGGTGGTGATGGGGGGGGTGAATTTGCACTATGAGAGCGAATATCAAAACAGCTACCCATTTGTCGCTTTATCTACCGGCTGATGCTAGATGGCGCGCTTGGATAGATATACTGGTACCCTTGTCATATCCAGCATTATGTACGGCGGCAGATAAGGAAACCAAGCTGCCTGAGACGGTAAACGATCGGCCATGAGCATACAGCTATAGGCTGCTTTTATTCTGTGTTGCACCCAGGTATGCTCAATAGTCCACGCTGCAGCTGCTTTCGCGTTTTCTTCACACAGGACATATTTTGCTTTATTCTATCATAGTAGAAGGGAAAGAGCCAATCGGATGACCAAAATAGCATCACATGACCGCAAATACTTCCAGAACTCATACTCCGCTAAGCCCCAAACTCGCCACCCCAAACCCAAACTCTTCATGAAAGTAGATGGGCACTATTTTATGATCCATTAGTAGCTCGTCTGCTACCCAGGCAACATGCCGAAATTGGAGTAAAATGCTCTTGTTCTTTTCAAAGACCAGATTGTAAATGTTATTGCCTTGTACCTTGGATTTCCAGTATACTATGTGATTGCGACATCTTACAACGATATTGTAGCATTAATACAAATCGGTTGTAATTCCGGCTGTCAGCGTTGTAATTTTTCTGTAGGTTCAAGGCCATGTCACGCTCTTCTTCTGAGCATGAAAGTTCACATTTCTTCCGCCGACTTCGCAACCTGTTTTTGACCTTTTAAAGGAAGAAAAAAACATACATTGAAATGTAGAATTTTACTATGATAGAATGAGAATTTCCATCATGTTTGAAGGTGAATAGTTGTGGAACTCTACACGGAAAGGCATCAGAGTCCGTCGCCCCAACCTCACTTCGTTTGGGCCGGACTATGCCCTTCCGTTGCTGCAAGGGTCACAGAACACTCGAAGGCCTTAGTTTTAACATCAGCTCCAATTATATGCACAATGTGGACTTGAGGCCAGTTGGCCTGTGAATGCGTCAAATCAGAGGTATAGAGCGAGATTTCCATACCCCTTATCAAATGTATAAGCCAGTTAGTTCAAGTATTTTATAGCCGCAAAAATGTCAAGCTGAACATTTATATCGGTGAAGGTGTTTAAAGTTCGGGATATCTCAAGATTTTATATCAGCTAAAGAGTTAAGTAAGCTGAAGCTTTTTAATCGGCTAAATTGTTAAATGTGTTGTCTGTGTGAAACCTTAATACCGACCAAAATGTTAAACGTAGGAGCTTGCTGAACCTTTTAGACCGTCAAAAGTGTCAGACATGTAAGCTAGCTCATCTTTCGTACCGAGCTAGCCAATTTTTTATACAGATAAAAGTATTAATCATATAAGGTGGTTGAAATATTTAATACCGATAGTGTTTATCACAGAACTGAATATCTCATACAGACAAGAGTGTTAATCATATAAGCAAGCCGAAACTTGAATACCGGCAAAAGTGTTAATGATAAGCTGGCTTGACTTCTAAAATGTACAAAAGTGTCAGGCAAATAAGTTAAGTGAAACTTTTCTAGCGATTCAAATGTTAAATTACTTTCGTTATTTTAAGCTTCATCCCCGGTATGTGCTACAAATGTCCAGGGTCATAAGTTTTTATATCAACTGGTGTATTTTGTATGCAAGATTTTTTCGACATTTTATTTCAGGTTTTACGTTATCGTGGTATAATATGGGTCCTGTTTTATGTTAGAGTCGGTATGTGTCTCTTATTTACTACCATGTGTTTCATGTCAATGCATATCTTTGTCATATGCATCAGCATCATGAAAACTGTGTAAGTAAAGAGTATTGCCTTTAAATGCACTTCTTGGTGGTTACTCTGCAAAAGACATCCATCTCAAATATGCACACCGATTTGCAACAGTCACTTCCATTCGCAGGATCGTTATTGCGCAATCGTTTAGAAATATATGATGTAAGGTTTGGTGCGTGCTGCAAGGGTATATTAATTTGAATTGTGTATTATGTGTTGAAACATAGATCTTTCCTTTATTTTGGTGTCAAGTTTAGTGTAAGCAGTATTGACAACATAGGGTATAGATACAGCAATTCGTAGTTATATTGGCAGAATTTCACGGGTTTTTTTAAGTGAGTGATGATCGGAGTAACTGCAGTGACTTTTGGTAAATCTAGGAGTGAGGTCAAGCAATTTAACAGAGCAATCAATGTAATATGTTCACACCTCAGCCTCGCCCTTGTTTTTATAGCCCATTACCGTTAGAACATTTGTCAGACATACCATAAAGCGGCCAGGCACAATTTAACCTGACAACCTCCAATTTATTAGGTGCTGCATAAAAGCTGTACAATAATACAGTTTTGTTTGTTTTGCTTTTTAATGTGTTGTGTTATTATACCTTGTTGGTCTTCCATACGATTGTCATGACAGGTGGCCGAGTAAAATGCACACATATGCATTGCAAGATACAATTACGGACTGTGCTGGTTTGTAAGAAGCATTATGACGGCGGATAGTCATGTTAAAATACATTAGGTCAAACAGCAGCAGACAACTTTGGTAAGGTAAGAAAAGCTAAGAGGACCAGTTGGTAGGAATAGCACTGAATGGTGAGAAAGGTTAATGATACAGTCACATACTGGCAGGCAAAATTGCCCTCATTTCATTGCTCAACGAAATATATTGGTACTTTTCCAACTCAATTATCTCCGACAAATCTGTAATTTCTATGGAAGTGAAGTGTGTGGTTGTAAAGTATTCAATGAAAAAAACCAGGAAATTATTATTCTATTAAATGCTCTTCGTATGGCTATCTATGTGCTGGACGAGCAATACTAAAGTACGGGAAGAAACATGGATGGTTCACTAAGCCAAACGGAGCTAAATATATTATCTGACGCTGGTGTATAAACTTGGAAATAAGCTCGTTTCTGAATCCGTATGATCTATTCTTCACACAACTTGGAAATAAGCTCGCTTATGAGCCCGTATGCTCTATTCTTCATACTGCTTCTTCTTTGGGTAACTTATCATACTCGTTAGCAATTCAAATTTTCTCATGTTCGAGTTCGTACTTCACTTTTTTAAAATTCCTTTTTCTCTACATCCAGATTGTGGAATCAGTAACATTTAAAAACTAGAGACTATGTCTCAATCAAAATCATAAATTTATAATGTCATGAAACCAGTTGTCGGAGCTAAAAATTTCCTGAGTTGTGTAATTTTGCCATTAGATTTCTCCGAATTCAACAATATATATATATATATCAGACAATTTGGCCACAAGACCTTTCCTTTTCATTTTCACTAGTGTAAATTTAACAGATTTCATTCTACTTCACATGCCATTCGCAGAGGAAAACATCATTAAAATTACTTATGACCATATTTCGAAGGTAAAATATATAATTTTAACACAATGGGTCATTCATCAATTATCAGGTGCAAAGTTCAGTGCTGATAAACTACTATGACATAATGACGACTGGGACTGAAAAGGATATCTTGCATTTGCAAGCGTGCCAAAGGATGAAAAATATGGGGCATTATTCACATCAATTCTACATATCCTTGTAATACTACTTTAGACATCAATTTTTTTGCGAAAGATGTCTTCTACCACAACCTGACTGTATAGAGTCCAGCGCAATTGTAATTGCATGAAAGGTTTTGAATTTATGAGCAAAAATGACCAAAAAATACTATATGACATATGAGGGTAAATGACCGCAAAACTAGTTGCAGTCACGTCACAGACGTTCCATAGTTTTGGCAAAAATAATAACTACCAGTTATGAATTAAATATAGGCATAATCGTCCGTAAGCGTAGTGTTACATTCATCACATGAATTGTTTAAATGTCCGACACGTTTAAAACTAAAACCAAATCCCTAGCCTGTAGTTTATAATGATGCCTATAGCGAATCTTATATCGTTACAATTTAACATCAACATCATCATCATCATCATCATCATCATCATCATCATCATCATCATCATCATCATCATCATCATAATCATTATCATAATCATAATCAACGTCATCATCATCGTCATGACTATTATGAATTATGTCTGTTCTATCACCATACTAAAATGTGCTCCCTGGACAGTTAGGTTATGATTATTATGTTTGGCACTTTTAACTGTGGCGGGCGATAAAAAACAATTCTAGTGATTTTCATATAGGCGATTATTTATCTTTCACGCCTATTTGTGTTTGGTCTTATGGTCATCTAGCATATTGTGAAAATGACTACCGCTCATCAAGTATTTCATGTTCTGTACCGGCTGCGCTGTCTATCTGTCGCTCATACCATATCTGCATTTTTTTCTGGGATGCATAAATGCCTATAAATATAAATGTAAATATATAGATTTTTGGTGCAGATCCTCAGGGCTCATCGTCACCTCGATTACGGTTATTTACTTGCACCGATAAATCACAGGTGTCCACTATATTCTCATGATTAGTCTCTGTTTATATGAGTCTGTGATGATTTGTAGGGCTATTTGCCGGCAGGTGGCCTTTAAATCAGGCAACAGTCTGCTCGTAGGACATCATTACTGTATGTGACCGGCTAGCCTCTCATATACTGGACAAGACGTCATTGACAATCTGCAGTTTTTAGCGGACAAGCGACATATACTATCTAATATGTACACCCGACGTGCTAATTTGTAGCAGTCAATCCATAAAGAGAAACTTACAACTTTGCTGATAGCGTCTTGAAACTGCTTTTTTTTCACACAGCCACTGGAAATCTGGTATGACATCGTACATACAATCGTGATTCTTTGTGGACCACCTCTTTATATTGTTTTGACACCAACATGACACCTGAAACAATTTCAAAGAGAGACATTTCACAATGATACCGAGAGAACACTCCTAAATGTTCAATTCCATCACTCGCATCGACATAGAAAATAGATCTGGTACTCTCGAAATATTTAAATGAATGGTTTTGTGCATTGTTACTTTATGCCTGTATGATTCTCTCCTCTCACCCTCACCGCCACCCCCACGCCTCCCCCTTGAAAAGTTATGCTTAACCCTGCTTAACTACGTGACACTTTCTTGTACAACACAGTTTTGAAAAAATGGCGGACGTACTCAATATCAGCCTATGTCTGCGCAAACTAGTATCGTTAGGTCGTTGTTCTGAATGAACGTGGGCTTCAAAGTTATATATAACCATTTACTTAATGAGGCCTTTTTTCAAAAGTCATCACATGTTGAAATAAATCACAATTATCTCTCACACTATACCTTCGGATGTACAATTTGGAGATCTTGTCTTCAGATTGAAATAGGACCAGTGATTTTGTAAAAATATTTTAATAGTAGCAGATTGTCTTTCGTCAGAATCGACACGAATATAATTTACGTGGACGGTGCCTCTGATGTGGTGATGACATTTTAAATCTGAATGAAAATAAAAAACAAAATAGTTTTATAGAACAGTGGCCCTGAACATTTTTATGACCATCCCGCCTATCCAAACACATATTTACAACCGTGTTGCCAAATTCCCATCTGGATTCAATGATTCAATTGACAGACAATATGTTTCAAGATGTATAAACTAGGAACATATATAAGTGCAAAATTCAACCGGCATATATATTGTTATCGCCAACTGAACGACTACTTTTCGTGTCTCTGCATACCAATATTATATCTCATCCAGCATGTATCAAACTTAAAGAACGGCCGTGGATTTGGGCAATTTGCTGGATTCCATGTATTTAACGCAGGATTATTCTGACTGCGAAAGGTGATGGAGCAGATTATTCACCCTAAATATGTGTTTAGTGATTCTTCAGGCAAAATGTTTGACCGAATTCCTAACATTTTGGCCCGGTGTCAAGTGAAGTAAAGCAACAGCACTCAGGTGTACTTACTCTTGTACACACAAAGTGGTAACACATTTACAATGTCCTGTCAGTCTGCACATCTCGCCACGAGGCTTAACTCTTTCACTGCCACATTTTGGACGGAGTCAACTACTTTCCTCGGTGCGCTTTGGGCACAATGAGCGCACCGAGGAAAGTTGTTGGCCTAGACTATTATATTCTATGTATCTACAAGCATGTTGGTACTCGATGAAAGGTCTTTTTGCAATAAAAGAACAGGAATCTATCACCCTTACTATAATTCAGTGTAGTTCGTTTTAAATAGTTCGACTTTAGTCACAGTTGGCAAGGAAATAGTTAAGAGGGTCTTAATTACTTGAAAAGAATCATAAAAATGTATTTGGGGTTTTATTCTCAATATTACAAACCATAAAACAGACTATATTTTTGTTTCCGCGTGTAAAAATAAATTATAACGACTTTTTGCATATGTATTTGCCGACAGGTCAGTACAAAATGTGTGTGGCGTCCACTTTCAGTTGATTATATCTCCAAGTGTTTGCCAATGAAACTCAATCTCATCATTATTATTACGACGAAGAAACGATCAACTGTGGTCCTGTTAAGTTACAAAGTTGACACACCTGTGTATCAGATTGTTTAGATTGGTTTCATTGCGTAAGACTTCAATCACACTCATAAGAATAAATGGCTGCAACGTGTCCGAACACAAGTGACAGCCTGTGTCAAAGGCACTGCTTACCTCCCAGCCAAATTGTCACCACGGATTGACAGATTTTGAGTCAGGTGTATTTCCAAGCGTCATATGGAATTAATCATGTATTACATAAGATGAAATTGGGGGCTTCACTAATTAAGATAATACACTACTCGTAAATGTCTACTACAAGCTAATTATTATGAAATACATTTTCGAACTTACATTTATTCGGCAGGTTGCCCTCAATTATATTTCATTTTCGCCGGTGTTTTATGGGCTCGATGTTTTTACGTGGGTGGAGCCGGCAGTTAATCTGAGGCAAGCTGGTTGCTAACTTGCCTGCTAGGGTATTATTTATCTTAAAGTATCTGTACGACATAAGCTAAATTACCATACTTTGGAATTAAGTCTGGTTTGAAATAAACGATACCTCATTGAAACTATTTATAGGTTCCAGTGTTCTGCCTGCTTTGTTTTTCTTCCCATCGAGGAAAGTTGTTGCCCTGGATCCTTATTTCATGCTCTGAAATTACAAGTACACTGTTACGCGAATGAAAAGTCATGTTATGAAAAATTTGAATCTGGAAGCCGTATATTTTTTTTCATATGAGCGCATCGTTTCTTGTAATTAACAACGAAAACGTTCCAGAACGTCTCAATATGAATACGTTACGTTCATCGCTTATATTTGATTTTGGCTCCCCTCTCATTTCATTTATTCAACTGATGCTTGTATACATACTTACCAAATGAGGATTACATTTACCAAATAAAATTGCCAAATTATTATCGTGCAATTAGTCCGTGGACTTTTGTCATTCGATGGATTTTTTTGGTGTAAATGATAATGGTATCAGACTGGGGTAAAAGGTAAAATAGAACTCTACCTACCATGCGACGTTTCACTGGTGTCAGAAGTGGGCCGACTTCACAAACTACACCCGTAACTTGCTTCAATTTACCAAAATCCAACCGTTAATTTATTTTTATGAAAAGTGAGCCCCAAAGACCGCATCGCCGATCCATATCTTATAAAATCGCATTGACATAATAATTGTGGACTTCTTTTTAGCATCTTTGTAGTAATGTGCCTGTGGTATTACAAGTAAACTTTGACTCATACCTTCCAAAGTTTTATTTTAATTGCAAATGTCGCTTCCATACCAATAATTTTTATGCGTGGGAACGGCGCAAATTATTTTACAACTGTGGCAATTAGTCAAAAACATTGAAGCTGAAGCAGACGGTATTTGACTTCCAACCGGTTTCGGCCGGTTTAAGGAGGAAAACGAGCCAGTCCGCTAATACGAAATTCCTTCCTGTCAAAGATACCCATGCCACATAATGACGGAGCTTTGAAGTCGTTTACCTATGATTAGTATCCTCAGCACACTTTTCCTTGGTTGTGACATAAGTGCAAAGTCTATTTCAGTAACAACTTGCGTGGTGTTTATTTGATTTTATCTAAGCTGAGGAGAGAGTTTGCAATCGTTGCAGTTTGGAGGTCGAGATCACATGGTTTTCCGAAATAAAGATAAAAAACTGTATCCCTTTCAATATAATTATAGAGTATAAAGCTTTCACTGTTGTCCTTCTTTTCATCTGGCTCATATTTGTAACTGCCCTAATGTATCTTATGTTTTATTAGTGGCCATAATCAGCGGTAAATTTTAATAACATCATATTTTTTAGGCCATAAAATGACACATACGCAGCTGAACCCAGATAAACAATCTGAACATGGCTTCCTTATCATCAAATAGACAATACGTGGCAATCGCCGGATGGCAGTCATTGGAGGAAACGTGTTCTTGCTGACGGCTCCCGGATTGGCTATACCTTTAAGCCATCCCCGATTCTTGAAATTTCTCTTTTTGCCTGTTGGCCCGTCCTCGGTCTGAAAATGACTAGCCTGGTTTACTCCCGGTTCTCCTCAGACCATGTTAAAAGTATACCAAAAACGAGAATATGACTGCCGCCTTTATTTATGATCTTATCGCGTACATTGTCAGAAAAAGAACATGTTACCCCACATCTTCCTTTTCTATATCAGGGCGACGATAAGGGCCATTTGGCCACATAATCCATGACATTGCATGACTTTGGCTACTCTTTTCAACAACACTTTCTGGACCAAATTTTTAATGGTAAAAATAATTAGATTTGTTTTTTCACAATGGCAAGTGACGTCAAAATCAAAGTCGTAGTATGGCCACTTAGGAATTTTATCGGGTGCAGGAGGGAGATGTTGCTAGTGTCTCTGACAATCTGGCAAAGAACTGTTGATACCTGTTTTCGATGTAATAAAATTTTAGTGTATCTCTTGAATGTATGCAGCTGATATTTTGGGCAACCTTGACCTTGAAGTATATATGCTATAATCTGTACGCTGCAACAACATATTTTCACGAAGGTCTTAATGGATTTGTTTTGCATTAATTATGTAACTTACATTTTTCTGCTGAATTCCATACAATTTCTGCTTGCTTGCATGTAATCGTACAGGGTAAAGTATTGAGTCCTGCCCATTAATTCATCATCATACAGCATATACAAAAGGACAAATCCATTTTTTTCCTACATAGACTGGCACCAAATATGTCTGTAAAAAAGAAGAATCTTCACAGCACATTTTTAAATGATCCACCTGCGGTCAAGGTTTGGGTCATTTTTCACCTACGATTATAACCTCTACACAACAAAAACACGTTTTAACCAGAAACTGTAGGTGGCCCTGTTTTTGTGAACTGGCTCCTTGCGAAAAAAAGTTAATATTATTTGTCGTCCAGGCAGGTTGTGGCACTACGAACACTATTGTCTAAAATGTGCCATTTGGTTATCATTTTCTTCAAATATAACAATGCTAGAACTTGTGCACCGGATAATTCTGCATGAACTTTACACAGAATTTACGAAGATCATTACCTGCCTAACAAATCTTTCGTTCCACAACCTCATTTGTATGGCGTGGAATTGCAGCCAAGTTTTTGAGTTGATTGCTAATCTGCTCACGCAAATTTGACCGGTCACACTGACCTCCGTTGAGTCAATATCAAGGTCAAGGTCATTGACCACCTACAATCACAACATTGACTTTAGCTAGACAGTCCGACTGGCTTCAATATGTTTAGCAAAATTCCTCTACCGAATATATGTCTTTCGTGGACTCCGAACAATGCAAGTTTAATTTCATACAAACGTACTTCTAAAATACGAATTTATTATACGAGGGGACAATTAGCCTAAGAAAGTTGAACAGCAACGAGGAAGAAGTCATTTTCTGTCGATCTACCACTATGATGGACGAATGTGTCTACTGAGTACCGTCAAAATTGGTTCACAATTGAAAATCAGGTGTGCAAAAAAAAGACAAAAACAAAACAAAGTCGCATAATCAGGTCATAACTTTCACGGTCACGACTCTTTATCCATAAACCAGTGTCAACATGTCATTCTGTGAGTTCTGAATTGCTCCTGGCTACAGATCTTACCTTGGCAAAGACTTGTGAGAAAATAAAAAGGAAAAAAGATTGAGATCGCTCTTTACTCCCGAAGGCAGCTTCTGAAACACTGATTCTCTACAAAACAAAAACGCTCCCAAAACCAGGTATGGACATCTGCCCCCCCCTCCCATTTTTAACCCAGGAGAGGCATAAAAACAGTGTGAACTCAGTTTATTTCGTTACAGAGCACTGCGCCCAATCCCTTATTAAATTTGATAAATAGTCCATTCTTAAAACCCGACAAAAATTTATCATTTATAAGCATTCAAGAATAGCACATTATGGAAGAAACATATGTCTCGGTTTGGGATTTTTTTTAGGGGGGATGTTGTTGTTTTTCTGTTTTGTTTTGTTTTTTGTTTTGTTTTGTTTTTTTGTTTTTGTTTTTGGTTTTTTTTTTTTTTTTTGTCTTTTTTTGTTTTTTGTTTTTTTTTTTTTTTTTGTTTTTGGGGGGGGGTGTCTTTTGGGGGGTTTTTTGGTTTATTTTGTTTGTTTTTTTTTTTTGTTTTTTTCGACTTCGGAGACCTTTTTAGATGGGGGCTTGTTGGGAATTTTTCTTCCTTTTTGTCAACGAATACTTCCTCTGCGTCCCTTCCATTCACACCAAAGCTTTAAAGCCAAGTTAATGTATCCAAATAATCTTGTCACTCAACAATGCTCTATAACACATTGCAAATTCAAAGCCAATTTAATGTAGCCACCATGCTCATATCTCGGAAGACAAACCAAAGTAACCATCCACCTATTCATTTTCAAGGTCATGTATTGCAAAATGTTACCCATCACAAACACCTTGGACTTATAATACGCTCCGATTTAAGATGGTCCAATCACATTACTGAAATCTCTAACAAATCTAGTAAACTAATTAACATTGTGAAAAATTTGAAGTTTAAGTTGGACAGAAGTACACTCGAAACTATTTATATCAGTTTTGTCAGGCCGATTCTCGAATACGGTAGTCAAGTGTGGAGTGCGTGTTCGATATTTGACGAGGAAAGGCTGGAAAACGTTCAATTAAGTGCTGCTCGTATTGTTACTGGTGCAATGCATGGAACGAGCATTGCTAAGCTATACGAAGAAACCAGATGGTCAACTCTTGCCAAACGTAGAGAAATATCAAAGCTGACATTAATGTACAAACTTGTTAACAAGTTCGTTCCTGATTCATTGTGCTCAGTTCTTCTTACTGCTTCTACTGCAGGTAACCAAACCTATCAAACTCGCCAGCAATTTAATCTTCCCCATTTTCGTGCTCGTACTGAACTCTTTGATAATTCATTTTTCCCCCCGAATTTTAGGCTGTGGAATCAGTTACCTCTAGAAACTAGACATTCAGCTTCAACCAAAATATTCAAATCAAATATTATGAAGCCAGTGGTCAGAGCTATCAAATTCCCTGAATTATACAATTTTGGTGACCGATTTCTCGCAGTTCAACACACCCGCCTTCGCCTGGGTGCGAGCCAATTAAATTCTCGCCTGTTTAAGATCGGCGTGAAAGATACACCTTTATGTGATTGTGGTATATCCAGTGAAGATGCGTGGCATTACTTTTTCATATGTCCTTCTTATGCTGTTCAGCGATCAGCTCTCCATACTACGATTTCCTTGTATGCTCCGTTCACATTACAGACAGTATTATACGGCTGCCCTGAATGTTCTCTTGAAGTAAATATTGCAATTTTTTCAGCAGTACACGAGTATATTTCCGAAACCGGCCGCTCCAAACCGGCAGGCATAGGTTAGATTTTTTTGGGCAAAACGAACACATATCAGATTCTGCTACGATGCTAGCTCATGATACACATTTGCAGACCTAATATAGTGATAATTTACATAGCCCCACTATCTGTTTCGTCACTGTGTTCGTCATCTTATTATTTGTCTAATGCGTCTAGGTCTGTCCTGTTTATGTGTTGTCTTTTCTCGCAAGAGGGATTCGAATAGGGCTTTGCCCTTTTTCCCAATTGCTGAGGTTATTATATTGTATGATAATTTCGATGTATTTGATCAATAAAATATGTTTAAATCAATGTAGCCACCTGACCTGAATTGACACTTGGCGATGCTATACGACAACTTGTAACCCTAATGTACTCAGACGTCTTAAACAATCATTGTGCAACACGCAAAGAGCACGCGCAACTTTAATGCTACTTATAATTGCCACCAAATTACCCGAATGTAGGCTTTGTAACCACCACTCGCCAAATTACCTGAAAGTATACTTTGCAACCACCATACGCCATAACGCTTAACGGGCAAAGCACAATAACATGGCCAAAATTCCTGTTTTTAATACAGCTCTAAAGCATGCCATAGCCTTTAAGCGACAGTAAATGTAAACAAGTGATTTAAGACCACGCTGTAACCTTTAAACTAGGTTAAATTGACCAAATGACTTGAAGCGTCACCGTGTGATGTTTTTGAGCCCGAAAACTTTTAAGCCCCTGCAGTGAAGCTAAATGGCTTAAAGTGTGGCTGGTGAAAGTCGGACATAACTTTTTACGCAAGTCCTCAGATATTGTATTTGAGAAGAACTTTTGGTATTTGCAGAAGGGTCCGTATCGCAAGTAGTTAGCAACAGCTGGACAAGTCCCAAGGTTACTTTCGCGCAGAATGAAGTTGTGTGTGGTCTTTTTTTTTTCATTATTATTATAATTATTATTATTATTTTTTTTTTTTTTTTTTTTTTTTTTACTATTTCTTTAATTGTCATAGTACACGTTTTCTCCGGTTTCAAATGTCACTACTATTGACGCAGTGCTGAGTTTGCAAAAGTTCAGGTTACATCTGTCATTCATGGTACATCGGGCTACATACACCATCATTATGTCTGTGTTGGCACACATTCATACTGTTTTCCCAGAAATTCTTGATTTCGTTCTTTTTTCTTTTTTTTTTTTTATTTACCACCAAATTTGTTCGCCCTTTCTCTCGGAGACTATTACAGATGGAAACGCCAAACTTGGCATAATTATACTTCTATAGATGAAGTCTTGTCTTTTTATAATGAAAGGTCATGATTTCCAAAATTATGCAGATGAGAACTAATTAAAATGTTAAAAATTCAATATCTTATATACTATAGTAGATGTGATTCCGAGAGTGTACGAATTCGAACATAGCAAGCCAAAGGGCCTCTAAAATGTCAAGGTCAAAGGTCATGTCAGGGTCAAAGGTCAATCTAAAGTCAAATTGTCATTTCAAAGGTCAAAGGTCACTTCAGATAAAGGTCATCTCAGGATCAGGGTCATTTCAAGGCCAAAGACCTAAAGGTCGTAGGTCAAGGTCATTTGGACCTTTGAAATTTTATTGAGCCATACCTCGGTCAATTTTTCTCCAAGTTTGATCATGTTGGGCTCCAATGGTAGCTATTGTAACACTGCACATTTTTGTAATTTATATGTGACCTTGAAATGTCAAAGGCCATAACTCAGCAATTTTTTATCCAATTACGATCATGTTGGGTTCCAATTGTAACTATTGGAACACTGCAATTTCTAAAATTTATATGTGACCCCTAAAGGCCAAAGGTCAAGGTCATTTTGACCTTTGAAATTTTAATTTAGCCATAACTTGGTCAATTTTCTCTAAGTTATATTATGTTGGACTCAAATTGTATCTATTGCAACACTGCACATTTTTGTAAATACATGTGACCTCTAAAGGTGAAAGGTTGAGGTCATTTGGACCCTAGAAATTTTCATACAGTCATACTCAGCCAATTTCCATCCAATTCTAATCACGTTAGAGTCAAATTGTAGGTATTGCAACCCTGCACATTTTTCCCAATTAATATGTAGCCTCTAAAGGTCAAGAGTCAAGGTCATTTGGCCCTTAAAAATTTTCATCTAGCCATAACTTGGTCAATTTTCAGCTGATTTGGATCACTGGGTAACACTGTACATTTTTGTAATTGACATGTGACATCTAAAGGTCAAAAGTCAAGGTCATTTGGACTTTGAAATTGTCATCGAGCCATAAGCTTAATGGAATGTGAAGTACCGAAAGACAAAAGTGGTAGCACTTAATATTTACAACCTTTGAAGGCACACAGACAGATTTGGTTTGAAGCAAATCTTCTCTTCTAATTTTCCATACATTTCTATCATTCGGGTTTTTTTTTTTTTTTTTTTTTTTTAAATCAGGTTAAAAACACCGACTTTATGAACGATGCCATGTATTAATACAATGGAACTAAACGAGTTGTGCGAATCAAGTCGGACCATCGTAAATGCTGGAAAGAAGAAGCTGCGTTGACGCGTGCCACGAAGTATCACAATTAATTAGGACATGCATTACGGTACCACATGCCCTGCTAATATTGATATGAAAAGCATTCAGGCTACCCTAAACTGCAGATATGTGTGTTCGAACAATTAATCTTATATTATTTTTTAGAGCAATTGAAGAGCGTCCAAAGTTTCAGGAGCCTTGAACGGACATCGTTTGGCGCATTTATGTGAAAGAACAATCCGCATTGCCTTCAACTGAATCATAAAAAGTGTTCTACATTTTTGCCAATTATCACGAGCAAAACAAACAGGATTGCCTCAACGGTAAATCCAAACAGAGTAGTGTATTTAATTTTAATGCCTTTATTTTTATAATGGTGATTTTAATTTGGGTGCGATAATGATAGCTTTGCCGCCGGGTTGTTATGTATGGAGCTAATTGGTCCAAAGCAGCGGGCATTGCCGCTGTATTGATGAGCTCCGCATTGGAGCAAACTCATTGCATAGCCGGAAGGCATGCTTTAAACGTACCATCTAATGTCTCCGGTTTATTAGTTATTAATGTTCATCAAAATGATACAATGAAAGGCGACGGTGTGAGTGATCACCGCTCTGCCTCATGAGGCGCATGTTGAAAGCTCTCTTAGTTAACATCCAGATACTTTCTCCGAAAGTCAGGCGACCTTCGTGTGCTGTCTGGAATTTGCCGCGGGACTGCGATCATGTACTGCTACATGGGGTGACTCGTCAAAGTCCCCGTTTGTCGGTGTCTCGCACTGATTCTATCCATGCAGATGACATAGCAGTGACTATAATTATGATGTACAAATTTAGTCAAAGACGGTCCGATGCACAGCCAACCACCCGATAATCATTGTATTACCGCAGCATCTGGTTTGTGAGACATCTCCGTGACCCATGTCTCGGCGCAGGTTCGAACCCCAAAGTTAGGCAGCGCGCCCACAACCTTATGACGCCCATGTAACACTCAAACTCTGTGTTGTGTTACCGCTGATCAGATCAGAAACATGTGATGCCATTGAGATGATGTCTCCGATTGTTGTATATAAGTACTTAGGTTAAATTAACAAGTATACCCTCAGGGCACGTTGTGGACCGAACCAAATTATGGAAGCATTTGGCACTTGGTATGGACAGCACTGGTACAAAAAAACATCTGAGGACGGATTAGATTCTAATTGACGCAACTAACCCGGTCTCCTGCAGTCGCCATGATAATATAAAGCAGACCAGCTACCATCATGCTCTAATCCATATGAAACTTTACTGGAAAAAAATCAGAAAACCAAATATGTTTTTACTATTTCTCTAATGCGCGGTTTCGTGACACAACGAGGCCAACAGCTTGCTTCCCAACAAACAACAGGCACGAACAACACAGAAAATAAAACCATTGACTTAAGCTGCTTTAACCTATATAAGAGTTCGTGAAATCGAAAAAAGTGTGTACTTTTTGATGGAGCAAACGATATTTAAAACAGTCGGTCACACCTATGGTTTGAAGGCGAGCGGGTACGTGGCGAGTGTACATGTAGTTTACTGGTATAAGACTGCACAGAGCAGATGGCGGCACACTGTTTACTCCAGAGCACAATTGTAATTATGCAAAGTGGTTCCATATGGCCATATGGCCGCTAAGATTCTGATGTATTATGGCCATCAGGGTTACTATAGCGCCCGCCTCGAACATCACCAAATGGATAAGATAAGTGTTTTCAGAAGTTATTAACAGTCTTTAATACCCACTTTTATCAAAGCGAAAATATATTTAAATTCGACGCAATCAAAACAGTATCTGCGTGTCATCTTTATATTCTGCTCATTTTAATATATATATGTATACATATATATTAAAATGAGCAGACAATTGTTTCCATCTATGTCTGTGTGTTACATGATATGACCATGTCCAAAAGCCCGACATGATCATTCATTTATATGCATTCGTTCATTTATTCAATATTTGTCTGTATATTTACCCATTTACTCATTTTCTTGTTCATTTATGTGTTCGTTTGTTTTGAGTGCTTTGGTTCGTTTGTTCGTTTATTCATTCATTTATGTATTTTTTTATACATGTGTCTATATATGTATCTATCTATTTACTTTTTTATTCATTCACTTCAAATGTATTTATTTGGTCATTCTTTTATTTTCACTCTTTTATTTATCTATCTGTTGTATCTATGAACAAAAAAACTTGAATTTTGAATGGTTCAATTTTGTGGCCACTTTGCTTATCTTTTGAGGTGTCATTTAGTCGGTGCGTAGAAGCTCAAACACTAGAAAAATTAAGATCGAAATATTAAGACACACAGTGGTATCAGTTTGGCCACATTTAATGATTTATGCAAGTTGACATGTTGGAGTTGATCTTTAGTTGATTTCCAGAGTCTGTTAAAATCGCATTCAGTCAAGGACTCTAGGTGAGGAGTGCTTTTCAAAAATGTCATTACAGCTCCGTCCCCCGGTAAATGATTAATGACTCGCTCATGTAACGCTAAACGATGAGCCATTTCTTGTATCCAATTAATTTAACCCGAATCAATATCCGTATTAAGAGAAATCATAGGTGAAATTAATACAATAATTCAGCTATTAACAAAACCTACTGGGTCCTTAGACGAACAAAGGAAGTGCATTATCGCCTGCGTCAATGAGAAGCAGCGCAAGGGGAACAGCTCCACTACAAACGTAACAACAAAATAGCGCTCCTCGACAGCACCAGTCACATGATGCCTTGTGTAATACGCGACCATAAAATCACCAACTGGGTTGTCCTTGCGGCTTGAATGTTAAAAAAAAAAACAGAATTTGTAAATCAACGGTGCCCCTTTCTTGTTTAATTGGTAACTTTATTCTTGTATAAAATAATGAATTATTTAATATCTTCATGACCGGTGCTTTTTTTTAAATTCTAAATTCACAAAAGATGTATTTTCAATGGCAAAGACACATAAAAGTTAATATATGTGTATGGATTAAAATGTTGTATACACCTTGAGTTCTGGTAAAGTGTCCAAATTAGAGAGGTGCCTACATTAGACTGGGGTTCCTCTTGTGGATCCTCTCAGCATATTTGCACCACAGAAAACGCATGAACATGCAGTCATCAAATATACACAATTTCATTGATCTTACAGCATCCATAAGTGAAAAGATAAAATATATTTACTGTAATTGTACATATGTAATATACTATATATATACATATTGTTGTTGTGATGGCAGCGTTGCCCTGGAAGGTCTGACATCTTTGCTGCAGGTCACTTGCTCGGCTCAATGAACGTAAAGGTGATACAAACCCGTGAACAATTAAAAATTTAACTTTTGACTGGATTAAGACGCCCTGCATCATTATTATTATTATTATTATTATTATTATTATTATTATTATTATTATTATTATTATTATTATTATTATTATTATTATTATTATTATTATTATTATTATTATTATTATTTAAACCCCCATACAGAGGAAAGTGTAAAATATATTGAGATATACAACACATACTGAAACACAGTGACAAGGGACACCCAGGAAAACACTTAAACGCAAGCTAAAATGAGCTGACTATCAATGTTGCAAGGCGGTGTGCCCTATCATTACGGCCATTAAAGTTATCATTGTTTACTAAATACTGAAGCGAGTCGACAATAACATTTAGTTTACCTGGTACAGCTGGACCCCACTTGTCATCATGCATAATGACAGACCATGGCTGGGTGCACGGTTAGCCAACTGAAGCTGGAAACAATATACTAACATCCACGGCCATGTATTGTGCCCCCGAAAGAACAGGTGTATATTGTGCACAGGTAACATCAACACGAAAATGACGTAGAAACATTGAATTCGGTCCTGGGTAAATCTTTCTGTACCAAGATGGGGGGCCACAATACAGTGATGTCAAATAATACATGTTTTTTCCACACTATAATGAGTGTGTTATCTCCATCAAAATATTATTGCAATAACGAAGCAGTTATAATAAAATCCATTTGGTTTAAGCATATTTTATTTTGTATGCAATTAGCAAGGAGGGCAGAGCTTTATCTAAAATCCATTTCATAATCTTTTTATCAGTAGGCGGAGCAGCAAATTCCTTAAGCTCCTCTTTACCCCTAAATTAGCACGTAGAAATCCCTTTTTTTCATAAATCTTTAACCCTTGCGCCACTAAAAATACATACGCCTAATCATCCCCTCCCTCCATGCGTTCTCTAAGTACCTATTCAGAAATGAAAACATACATTCACCATTTGCCTAAACTAGATTCATAATTTTCATATATGCGTCAGTACCAAAATGTTATTAGATTGTTTATCTGACGATTGTGTGAAATAAAGTAACAAGTTATATATGTTTACCCTTACACTACCTGCTCAAAAATTGGTCAATATATGCCAAGCTGGATACTTGTCCATTACCTAGTTTACACGTCCGCCGGGGTTACAGGTCACAGCTTAAAGTTCCTATTTTAATTCATTTAAATATTTTTTGCAGTAGCAGCAATGCTGGTGTCATTGCTATTGTTCTTGCTGTTGTTATTGTTATTGTTATTGTTATTGCTGCCGTTGCGCTTGCACTTGCTCTTCCTAATGTTATGGTTATCATTATTGTCGCTGCTGCTGCCTGTTCTAGAGCTTGCCCTGCTCTTATTATTGCAATATTTTATTGTTATTGTTGCTGTTGCTGCTATTGCTTTTATACTTGCGCTGGCCTTTGCTCTTGTCATTGTTGTTAACAGTAAGAACTGCTGATGATTTTGCACAAGAACTTTCGCAAGCAAAACCCGTTAATGTTGTTATATTTGACCAGATCCAGTTGGATTAACAACAGCAGTTTTGTCGATGAATATATGACTGTAAATGATAAACCTCCACTTGTCAGAGATTCACGATGTATGTTTTAAAACAACAAACACAACAATTAAGTTAGTAATTCAAAATAGATTTAAATGCTCTCAAACTTATTTCGTCTTTTGCTGTAAACGTCACAAATGGACTGTTGGGTATATATCAAATCTAATACCATTACAACAATGCGTCTTCATTTCATCTACTTAAGCATGTGGACATTTCTCTAAAACACCAATTAGCCAGTAAAGTGCGTATTTATTGACCATTGTGTGCTATAAACTGTCACTTAGCCAGAAAATGGCCAAAAGTATTATTTAAGTATTCATAGAATAACAGAGTTCAATGTTCCATTTCAAAGAGGTCAGGATCAGCAGTTGAACGGACAAGGCTGGAAAAGGGCAGCCACTGAGTTGCACCCTGTCAGAGACGACACAAGACAATAGAACAAGTTAATTATGCACGCTTGTTGACTTGCTCTTTAATGTACATCGCTGCCTCTGAATAAATAAGACCCATGCCTACATGATGTTATTTACAATAGGCAGAAAACCCCGACCCGCAGCCGGTACAAATGTCCCTTGCGGTACATTTGCCCGATCCGGGGAAATCACTCGTAGCACGGACTAATTATTTTATGCGTGTACGGGCTTTGTTTAATTCAGTCTCAGTTGGCCGTACGTGGAATAAAACATCACCGCTCGTCCCAGCATGTTCGATTTCGGTACAGACGCCTCACAAGTGCATTCTACTTCATTTGTGACGCTGGCCCACAGGTGAGATGATATGGTTAAAAAAGCGAAACTCTTATTGGGGCCACATGAACGAGGTCCTTATTTTGTTAGAAAGAGGTAAAACTAGAAAACAAAGATTTGCGTGACAGCAACTCCGTGGAAATCTTCCACATTTTAATAGCATTGACGGATACGCCTATATATAGCACAAACAGATCAATTTATTTTGGAATGAACCCAATATTTCTAATAGTTTTGAAGATAGTCACATTATTCAACACTTCGATTTTGTGTATTGGCCGACAAATGCAGAAATAAAAATGTGATTTTTTTTTCTGTCACTGTTTAAACAGTTTATTGGATGTGCCCATAGCACAAACAATTGCATTGAAGTGGGAATGGCAGCTCTACCTATTATAGTTTTGACGATACTTATCATTATTCAACACTTCGGGTTTCTGTATTTGCATAAAGGAGTTTAATTGATATGCTGTAAGTCTTACTTTAATGTTGAGTTCATGCACCCTTACACAAACACGTAACTTAAAGTTGGAATGATACCTTTATCTCTTACATTTTTTAGGCATTCCAACTTTAAAATCCCTTAGTGTCCCCAGTAAGCATAAATTTAAATTCTTTGACTTGTATAGTGTGTCCATCAGACGTGCAGCCCCAACAAACATCCGCATAGCACCAACATCTGTGTTTGTATATGGATCAGTTTGAAAACCAGAACAAAAACAAAACAAAAACAAAAATTGTCCTAGTTTGCACAACTTTTTCTCTATTATTAATGATATGCAATACTTCACTGCAGTCATGGGCAAGAAAGAAATAAGGAAAGAAAAAGAAACAAAACGAAAGAAAGAAAGAAAGAAAGAAAGAAAGAAAGAAAGAAAGAAAGAAAGAAAGAAAGAAAGAAAGAAAGAAAGAAAGAAAGAAAGAAACAATGCCTATGTTCCGATACTGATATATTCCTAGTGATGTGTTCGTCTTTCAGAGGACAAGAAGTCAACACTTATTGGGGGAGGGGGGACTGGGAACATGGAACATCGGACACAGAACCCCTTCTGGGAGCCCCATCCCACTTCTACTCCCAGAAACAGTTATACATGATACAGCCCTTGAGTCAATGTGATGCAGAGGAGTACTGAGAACGAAGCGATCAATTTATAAGGCCCTATGTTGGGTTAATTCATGCATGTGTTAGATAATGTTGAATCGGTTAACTCACTACCCCTCCCCCGCCAAGAAGAAGAAGAAGAAGAAGAAGAAGAAGAAGAAGGAGGAGGAGGAGGAGGAGGAGGAGGAGAAGAAGAAGAAGAAGAAGAAGAAGAAGAAGAAGAAGAAGAAGAAGAAGAAGAAGAAGAAGAAGAAGAAGAAGAAGAAGAAGAAGAAGAAGAAGAAGAAGAAGAAGAAGAAGAAGAAGAAGAAGAAGAAGAAGAAAGCAATGTGTTAACTTAAAAGACTTGGTGTCTGAGAGAAGAAATTGGCAATGCATGGAAATTAGGCATAATCCTGTAGCAAATATATCCCACGCAATATCGCATATACCGTAAATGAATATGCCATAGTGATGATAGCAGCAGTCTATTCTTAAATCTTTAGGAGCCACATTAGTTTTTATCGACCTTCATTGTCCCTACCAAATTTTCTATCAACGACATTGTTGTAATGATTGGCATTCCCAGGAAAAGACAATTTATATAGAAAAAAAGAACGTACAACTTTGGCTTAGCTCTACATGATTGCAAAATTGTTGCGGAATTTTTAAGGCGATGTCTTACTACCACATGAAAAATATTTTATAATATGTAATAAAACTGAGGGCAAATGTACCTAGCACGATTTATATTAGCACTTTCACGGTTGAAAATTGGCGAAACAATGTCAAAACAACGGTAAAATTGCACTTGTCGCTCTGCCCTCCGTAGGACTGGATCACTCTCTGTAAACAACGGATGTTTGGTGTCATTGGAAACTTTAGAACTTCGTCGACATCAGTAAAATGTTTTCACATTGGCTGAATGTGACTACAATGTGGTTAATTCATGCCAAACATCACTATTTCAAAAGTTCGACATATTATTGTTATTCAGACGATCCTTTCTATTCGCTGATAGTCATGAAGTCAGATCGTCATGTGACCATTTTGAATATTTAATGCTGAAGATGAGTCACGTGGACCAATAGCAACATCAAAATCGCCAAGTCCATCACTCCCTCCCTGGACTTCCTCCCAGGTCTCAACAACATGCTGTTGGTGAAAGCATGGATGCCAGGCATGACAAAAACTGCAAATCTGGCTCTTTTCATGCTGTTAAAGTATAAAAAAACTTTGATGTGTTCATAGGATTAGGACTCAGTTATTCTGAGGTTTTCTGTTACCATTACAAGACATACGGAAGGATATTCACTGTGTATTTGATACAGATGAAGGAAACGCCTCATGCCCGGACTCCATTTGCATATCGAAACAAATGCTTTTGCCAAACATGTCAGTTTTGCCTTCAATAAAACTGGCCGCTAATGGTTAATAACTTGTAAAATAAGATAATACGATTTGACGCTGTAGAAATCTATCACATGTGGTAAGCCATTTGTAATAAATTACTGAAGAATAAATTTATGTGCAATTTCATGACATATAGAACTGGGGGACCAAAAATGGTCAGCACGACATGAACAGTAACCGGCACTCGAAGAGTTAAAATAGGCGTTAAAGAGTTTTTTCAGAATGAAAACATTTAAGTATTCAAGTTAAAATCCGTTTAAAACATTAAAATCTTCAAGTTAAAAATCCGTTCATACAAATTTTCATTCCCAATATAGAACCTTTTGTCGGAATTTTGAAACAAAGTAAGCCATAACTGTAAATATTTACATTTGTTATTTTTGTTAGCATTGAAAGAATAGGAACGGTAGTGTAGTTCATGAGGCAATGGTTACACTAGAGCATCTCGTGCAACCAACGTGCTGCGCAATAATATCCTCTTAACGCATTTTGTCATTATTTAAGCTTCCGCCGAAAGTACTGCCGAAGCGTTTGATTCATAGGCCTAAGCATTATGGGAAGACGGTATCAGATGATCAAGAATTGCATATCTACTCGTCAAAACTTGCCTAAATGTTTTCTTTTACCGGTTTCGCAAGCTTTACTGAAATAAAGTTGTTGTGTTATTCGGAACTATTTTTTTCCTAGTTTTGTGTTCCAGGAGTTGCCTTGACAACTGATGGCTGATGCAGTAGCCCCGCCTACTTGGCCCCTCCCACTAGTAAACAAAAAGGCGATTTTTTGTAAATTAACAAGCTAAAAACGATTTTAAATCAACTATCAATGATAATACTTACTCTTATGTCAATAGAAATTGATGTTAAATGTAAATATAAGAATTAAACTTCCTCTCTAGTGTAATTACGGGCGCATGGTTGCAGTTTGTGTGACAGGCATTTCTTTGATGACGCGCTACCGCGCGTCATCAGAAATGCCTGTCACACAAACTGCAACCATGCGCCCGTAATTACACTAGAGAGGAAGTTTAATTCTTAAATGATAGGCCTACCAGTGCCAAAATCTGGACTTGATCTAGACGTTAAATAATTCCAGTTTTTTCTTGTACAAGATTTGTAGTATTCATAAAAGAATATTTACATTCGGAGTTTTTGTTAGCATTGACAGAATAGGAACAAATTTTGTTTTCATCAGTCGATGGTAACATCATGTACAGCACAGCACGTGCCAATGCCTACTTTTCTACGTAACAAGCGGCTGGCCACACCCATAGCTCCTCCCGTTGATAAACAAAAGGTCCTTCGCAGTGGCTCTCAAAACTTTAACGCACAAATATTCATGACAAATTTAATTCTAGTATTAATGTTAATATGAATATAAATATAAAAAATGAAATCTGTCTCTGTTCTGTCATTGGCATGTAACAGCGCGGCTGTTGGTAGGCATTTTTTTCATGACGTCGCGATAGCGACGTCATGAAAAATGCCAACCAACAGCCGCGCTGTTACATGCCAATGACAACAACAGACAGACTTCATTTTTATAATGGAATCATCAATTGCATGCGATGGTGCTATAGCAATGAAATTAGCTACCGCCGTACCGGTAGTACTGTGTTAGAGTAAAATTGATTTTCACGGTGACGTTGAGAGACCGTGCGAAATCTTGCAAATTAGGTAGTTTTTTGGACGGAGCGTCACACTATCAATCGAACAAAGACTTGGGAAATGTATCACGGCCGCATGCGCGCGGCCCACGCCATGAGTTGGCTGTGATGTGCACGCTTTGACCTTCCGTACTCCCGCGTCATCATTAATGTAGATTGTGTAGTGACATTGCTGTGACGTAGATGTCACGGTAAGTCTTTGAGTACAATTAGATCAGAAAATCATTACCCACATTCATAAATCCCAGCCAAGAAATTATAAAGGAAGGGGACGAAAACGAAAAAAAAACAACACAAAAACAAATAAACGAACAAAAAAAAAAAAAAAAAGAAGAAGAAAAAACCTCACAAACACGTGTATTAATTTTTCAAGTGCACTCCAAGAAAATAGTATCCATCTACAAAAGCTGGGGAACGGGCAGTGCCGGTATGTGTTTACCAACATATTTTACCATATTTAACCCTTGTCAGTGGCACATTTTGGCTTGAGTCAACAGCTTTCCACGGCGCGCTTTGGGCACAAGAAATAAATAGGCCTATCGTTTGTATTGGCAGCTTATGACAGCGGGTATTGGGGCTGACCTAGACACAAGAAGGCGAGACGTACGTGAGTGTGTCATGTCTTATATTTACATTTCTACCAGTTTTTGAGTGTTATTATTATTATAAAATGAAACACTAAAATGAACCCATTCAATGAATACGCTATAATTACAAAAAACTGATCGTGCCACGTATCACATGTTTGCTTCGGAAATACAGGTGGGAGAAGCTTCACTTCTAAAGTTCTACGGGCTTTGGTTATTTGTTGGAGTGGCACGTGAATGCGTATGGCAACATGTGCAAACAAATACACGTCGTTGGGTTGTGCATTTACGGCACTATATATATATACATTCTGTATAATGGGCCTAATATGGCGCTCATTTGCCGCATTACAAGTCCTTGGGGGTATACTTTGGTAAAGATAAGAAAGAATGCAAAAATTTAATTTGGAATTCAAAACTAAACGCTTCATGAAACACACTATTGCACTGCAAAAAAAAAACATCTACATTTCTATGGTAAGATAATTGTAATAAAAAGTTTGGCCTCATCAAAAATTATCTTTAATGCTTGTGTAGTGAATATTCCCGATTTTGTATTAAAACAAACTAATAAACGTATATACAATTTAGTTTGGAACAGTAAAAGAGATCGAATTAAAAGATACACTTCGATTGGCAATTATGAAAAAGATGATGGATGTACAAAGACTTTTTAGAATTTTTCATGAAAATGGGTACAGAGACTGCTCTTCTATGTTAATGCTAAATGGAAAATATTACCCACATTATATTGCAACCAGTTTGGTAACGAATTGACTGTTTTTCAGTTCAACCTGATAGTTATCAAACAATTAACGAAGTTGAAGAAAAAATGTCAATGTTCTGCAGGAAAATATTAGACTCATGGATAACAAGCGGTGGTGGGCAATGTTTTTACCCAAAACACATGTACAAATTAAAAAAAAACAAAACAAAACAAAACAAAACAAAAAACAAAAAAACAGATAATCTGAGGAAATCAACTAGTCATGCGTAAAAAGAAAGTACCATTATTTAAAACATTGGATAGACTCAAATATGTGTTGGTATCAGAATTGCTGAATGAACTCAATGTTATAGATAATGTATGTATGTATAACAAATTGACATGTAACAGAAACTGGATGTCAAAATGTTCAATACTTTTTGAAGCCTTACCTAAGGAATGGACAGAAATCCTGAGAAAAGAAGTTTTTTCGTTTCATTCCGGTGAAAATAGGTAAATGTTTTTGGATTTTTTTTTTATGATTATTATTTATGTTTGATACAGAGTTTAATGTGAAATCCATATAAAATATTAGTGGATGTTAGATTTGAGAAGCCATTTATTCAAGGGTTTGGCATAATATATTTGTACAAAACTACCAATTGGCAAAATATGTGAAAATTTCCTATTATTATTTGTATGGAAAATAAATTGAGACTATTTCATTGTAAGCAAATTCACCGTTTAATACCTGGTAGTGATTTTTTGTATGAATGGAAATTGACTGATGATCCATTGTGTACTCATAGTCAAACGAATGATGACTATGCTCATTTATTCGTAACTTGTAACAAACTTTACAGAATTAAGAACAAAACTGGAAATGATTTTTGATAAAATGGGTTTAACACACCAGGATTTACACTTAAGAGACATTATTTTAGGATATAAAAATACACATGGAAAATAAAATTGGGTAAATTTTATTTTGATAGTTATGGCTTTTACAATTTACAAAGGTTTATGTATTGACAAAACTACGAAAGCAAATTATTGGGCTCTTTTTCAATATGAATTTACATGGAGTTTCTATGTGTATCAGTTGATGTGTGAAAAGCAATTAGAACAACATGTGGAAATATTTGCCAACAATCTGACACCAAAAAAGAAATTCTGGAAATGGTTTTTAAAAAATCTAAAGCAGAAAGCATAGAGTATAATATAATGAGGTAAAATGTGTGAGGTTGATTATGAAGAAGATGTTGATTAGGGAAAATAGTGAAAAGAAAATGATGGAATTATAACATGATGCTGGAGTAAAATGTGCAAGGTTAAATATATAAGAAAAAAGACGTTTACGATAGAAAACGCTGAATGGAAAATAAAACTAAACATACCTTAAACGCCAGCGTTGACTGAAGGGTCCGCCATTTGCTCAAATTAGGTCATGGTGACACCAAAATCTAATCAGTTCATCTTAGCATTACGCATAAGCATACTGCCAAATTTAAACAAAATACATTGGATCATTCTGGAAATATTGCGGTAACGACCCTTAACGAGGGTGTAATTAGGCTGCCATTTGCTCAAATAAGGTCATGGTGACACCAAAATCTAATCAGTTCATCTTGCCAGGTAAGACAAGCATATTGCCAAATTTGAACAAAATAACATGGATGCTTTCTGCAGATATCGCAATAACGATAATGTGCACATGCGGACGGACGGACGGACATCCCAAAAATGGAAAGGGCCCCCCCACCCACCCACCCGGGGTGGACCCTTTAAACTGAATGATGTGTTAAGTTGTGAATAAAGAGGAAACAAAGCAATAAATATGAAAACATTTTAAATTTCACTTTATTCATTCAAATGAGCATAAAGGCAAACCGTATCATCCCAACTTGCCCGTGACTTTTTCTCTAATGTCCGCTTTCCGTCGCATAAGATATTTTTTCACTTTTGCTGTAGAAGATTGTTCATATGGTTCCATACCCCCCCCCCCCCAAAAAAAAAAAACAATAATAATGATAATAATAATAATAATAATAATAATAATAATAATAATAATAATAATAATAAGAGCTTCTTGCAGTCCAGCACCGGTGACATACAAGTCCATATATATATATATATATATATATATATATATATATATATATATATATATATATATATACATACATACATACATACATACATACATATGGTTTTCTTTGTTTATGGGTTTTACCAACTTGTATGATATCGTGATACTTCACGAGTGAGCGATAGCGAACCGAACGAGTGCAGCATCACCATATCATACAAGTTGGTAAAACCCATAAAACAAAGAAAACCACATAATAATTTTTTCATCCTATAGTTCTCAACTAATGGACAAAGGGACTCAGAAGATCATATTTAACACTGTAAATTTTATTGTAAGGAGTAACAGTAAAGGCCTACATTGTAGGCATTTCCGTGTAAGTTTGCTTACAAACATCAATGTTCATCTCATGTTTTTAAAAAGATGAAAAGTTGTATTGTATGATAACAGATTGAACATAACAGCCAAGAAACATAAAGCTGACCGGGATTATCAATAGAATCAGGTCAACCTGGAGAGAAAAGCTTATTGTTTGACTTTAACGGCGTTGGCTACTGCGTTAATTAACTTCACAGCCCATATTCAAGCGAAAGCAACCGGCTGCCTAGTTAATCTGAATGCTGTCTGAATAGATCACCCTTGCTCGTTTCTGGGGCTTTTGTGTAGGATAAACATTTATGCTAATATTCCACCCTGTAATATGTGCACCCGCAAAAAAACTGGGTTGGTTGCAAAGGCCCTGGATGTAGCATGTAGAAATTAGGCCTGGGTTTACTTTAAAAAGTGGATGCAGCAACATGGCACCGATACAGGCTAGAATATGGACCTAAACCAGACGTATTGTCTTTGTGATTATGGTCCTCATGATCATCATGATCGACATCTACCGCAGCCATGTGTAGGCCTAGGCCTACATTTGATGTTCCATTATCACTTGTTAGGCCTAGAACTAGGCCTACTCTCAGAGCCGACACGCGACAGTACTTAAAAAGTTGATATGTTACACTGTTGTTCCCAATCAAGTTGGGCATATGAATTCGAACTTTGTCTATTGCGATGGCCTGACAAATGCATTATGTCAGTGTTTGGAACGCCGCTTCTGACTTCAGCATTTGTGCCATAGTTTTGTTTGCTGTATGGTTTGCAACTTTTTTCAGCCATAGTTTGTGACGTTAGCCACAGCGAGAGGTCTCTGCAATATTTTACCGAGAGTGTTTTCACCCATAGGGTGATTTTTATACCATGGGCCCAATGGCGAAGTAGGCCAAATCTTGTTTCTGGCTACACTAAGGTAATGGGATCATTGCTCCCCCTCATAGAAGCTGGCTTTTTTAGCAGAAAGTTTTTAAATACTTCAAGGATCTTTGGAGTCATTAGACTGTAAACCAGAGGTGGAAAACATCTTAGGTGGAACTTGTCGAATGTTTCGTAAATCAGCCCAAGATCGCGTTTTTGTCTGACGCTCATCAAATTTCAAAAATTCTTTGCCCTCCGTTGTTCTACCAAGTACAATATCTCCCTGGGGTAGCGAAGATTCCGATGTTCTAAGCGGGTGCGCATCCCAAAATATACGGTAGTATCCTAAATGTAGTGTTAGAACTGCCCTCATACTGCAATTTTAGTCCTGTAGCATACAGTGTCTTTCAGAGGACATACCGACACCAAAATAAGGGATGATACTGAAACTGCCCAATTGGAACACATGGATAATGTTACACTAGCAACAGCCAGTATCCTCCCAAGGGAAATACAATCTCCCCATTGAAAGAATATTGAGAGTCAGTATATTCCTCACGTTCTATATTTGCGGAAACAGCGACTCTAATGATGTTTTGCGCCATGACGTCACTCACGTTGCAAGGGTGCCTACCGCACGAGATGCATGATCTGGCAGGACAGTAGTTTAGGCCTAGCTATTTCTTCCTGAAGGGGAGGTGGGCTTTTCTCAAACAAAATGATGAACCAGAAATTGTATGTTTTGGCTACTGAATAGGTATGTAGCAGTTTACATAATCCCAGGAAAAGCTGCATTTGCCTTTTTCGTCTTATTATGGCATATACATTTAGGATAGAAAGATCATCCCATGGCTAAATCAGTATCCTACCCTGTACAGTTCCCCCTCGATCTGTATCCTCCCTCGACCCTTCGGGTCTCAGGAGGATACAGGCTCTCAGGGGTACTGTACCGGGTAGGATACTGATTAAGCCATGAGATAACCTCTAATTATTCCACCACACGTACAGTGCTTATTAGGGCGTCTCCGATGTCTATTCCAAAGCCACCACGTTCGTACATTAGTTCAATTTCGGCTGAACTTCAGGCTCAGCCTGAAGTGAGGGCACGGGTAGCGTTCAGCAAATACCCCTTGCCTTTGGCTTTTAGTTCCTTTTGTTTCGACATGAAAGCTTTTTCTTGTTTTTTCGAATTGTCTATCTGCGATAATGCTCACTGGGTACTGCTTTGCTTTCAAATGGCTCTCCAGACTGGCAAGAATACTCCTCAGGGAACTTGGTTCAAAGTCATTTCCACCTTTCTTGTGCACGATCACAATAAACTCTGCAATAAGTTTGTTTAGTTCAGGCGGATCCAGCTCGTGCATAGGCCGCTCTTCGTGTTTTTGCTGCACAAGGTACTGATGAAACAGGTTGCAATCAGATTTTGTTTTTCCCGCCGTGTTAACATTTTCGAGCGATTCAATGTAGGCACCAACGTCCTTGTCCATCTGGGCAAACCGAGCACCCTCCTCAAATTCCAAATCAAAGTGTCCATTGCTGATTTTTTCTAAACTTTCTATGGCGGAGACCATGCCCGCATGCTCGTTGTTGACAGACGACATTTTGCCCACTACGCCCCCTAGCGACGAATGAAGAAAGCACTAAAAGCGTGCACAAACTGCGTATCAAGGCAGTACACCTGCGTAACCGTGCACGGATATCGGATCAGTGCACGCTTTTCGAAAAATTGTTATTCTGTGTCTATATGTAATATAAAGTGCCCTGTTATTGCACTAGCTGTACCACCCCCTGTATCAGCCCCTCGCACCCGTATGGTCACTCGACCTTCGGTCTCGGTACGATACGGGTGCTTGGGTGCTTCGGTGCTGGGGGGGGGGTGATAAAGGGGTGTACAGATACAACCATGTGACAACCTTTAATTATATTTCCATTAGGCGCAAGTAATATCATTTTTAATGCACGACACGGTTAGAACTTAGATATTATTATCTTTAAATAAAGCATGACGGGGCGGTTTTATTAAAAATTTTATGGCCCCGGTTCGCCAGGCCCACACCTGAGCCAACAAATTCCTGATAATTCCGCCCCGACGTGATTTACTATTATTCTAAAATGGCAAATTAGATTGATAAAAACGCAAACAAAATCACATGGCGGGTGTAGGCCCACAGCAGAAACCACAGCGCACACTTCGAGCAGCATGGATATATGTGACGTAATCATTTCGCCAGTCGAGGATTGTAAGGAATGTAGAAATGAACGAAACAAACTAGCAACAAAGGAATATGAAACTAACAAAACGACAGTCTTATAGGAGTCTACATTGTATTTTTTATGTCTTTTATTATAACCGTTAAGTGTGGCTGCATAGTGTAGCTGCCTTTAACAAATATATCAGCCACATGCATAGACGCAGTTCTCATTAGAAGCAACAAGTCAAATTTCCCAATTCCCTTCTCACCCCAAACTTTTGCCTGGAACTGATGATTATCGCACGTCATAACGCACGTGTACCATTTCCCCGATGATGACTGTGGCTTCTACACGCATGCATGTTGCTCAAAGCGTGCGCTCTGGGCCTGCCGGCAAGTTGATTTTGTTTGCATTTTTATCGATCTAATTTGCCATGGTAGAATCAGAATAAACCACGGCAGGGCGGAATTACCAGGAATTTGACCCTCCAAGGCCGGGACTAGGCCTATCAAATTCCTGATAATACCGCCTCGTCGTGGTTTATTATAACGTTTCTTAATAAGAAGTTAAAATTCAAAAAATTCTGTCGCCAATAGAATTTAACACTCTGTCCCCTTTGCTGGCAGCCATTTTCAGGGCGATATTTATTATAATTACCAGGGAACCTTCTTGCCCCTCTGATTGGTTATTGAGGAGAAAAGTTATCAGCAACCATTTTGAGGTTGATTTCTTATCTGTGATTGAGTATACAGGAAAAAAGCACATGGGCTTGATATCAAGCCACGTTTTGACCCTATTTTTCCTAAAATAGCACACCCATTGTCCTCATATCAACCCATTACACATGAATGATAACCAGGGCTGTATTTAAACCGGGTGGTAATATATATATATATATATATATATATATATATATATATATATATATATATGTATGTATATATATATATTATATATATATATATATATATATATATTATATATATATATATATATATATATATATATATATATATATTTATATATAATTTTCGTGATCCAAACCCTTTGTCATGCACGCGACGGGAATATTTTGCCTAAAAAGCATACGCTTCACGATGGATTTAAATTAGTCCAAGAAATTTGTCAAAGGGTTGGTTAGCCAAAATATATATTATACGTTGACCATTGCAGACGTTTCCCTGTAGTTGAATTCCGAAGCGAATATGAATTTACCCTTTGCAGCCCTCATCTCGGGTATGATCACCAGCAATAAAAGCATGAAAGCTAAATAGCCGGTAAAGTAGTCATCCCGCTGTTGTCAACATAACAATTCAGCAAAGTAGTCATCTTGCTGTTATCAATATAACTGGGAAGATGCACGACAAGAAATAATTGCGGGGTGCAAATCGTATTAAGAGAGTGTTAAACTACTGCTGATATGAATATAGCGATACCCTATGATCCCCAGAGGCTATATGCAGAGTATATGAGGAAGGGAATTTCTCACTGGCTTCTTGCTAATTATGTCTGTCGTGAAATCGTCTCTTCAAGGCTAAATTGTTAATTGAAGCTATTTATGCTACTCCTCAACCTTATCGGTTCGTGTAAAGCATCGTCTGGAGTGAAGAGGAAAATAAGGACGATTTATTTTGTGCAGGTTGCTCAACTGCTCTTGATAGCGTACAATTAGCGCTATGATAGCCACTCTTTGAACTAACGACCGCGCCGACGCTCGTTGCTCCCATGGTATGTGATGCACGCAACTGAAGCGCCAATTATCAAATATTTGTCAAATAAATAGATAAACAGATTAAAGACTTCTTTGCGTGCACTAGATAAACTGTTTATATGGACCGTTAATTGAAATGGCAACTGTGTAATAGCGAAGAAGATAGAGGGAGAACTCCTTGCACGCCATGTGTTCCCAAGTGTAACGTGGCCAGCCGGAGCCAGCTATCCTTTTCAGTCGAGCAAGTTTAGGTGTTGCGGGACATTTTGCCTTCTCCCTATCATTTGTCATCGCAAATGGGTCACACAAGTTGAAGTTATGAAAGCTTAGATCAAACGTATTGGTTTTGTATCAAATGTCTTTGTCTTCGGTTACCCATTTTTTTTTTCCAAATAGACTTGTAGTTTCATAAACGGTCCAGTCTACGCTCGCACCCATCATTGACGTCAAAATTTGTCGCAGTGTATCATAATTTTTAATCTTTTGTGTGTGTGTGTGTGTGTGTGTGTGTGTGTGTGTGTGTGTGTGTGTGTGTGTGTGTGTGTGTGTGTGTGCTTTATAGCAAAGGCAGTGATTTTCAAAGTTACTTCATGACAAAAAAGGAGGATACAGATTGATTATGAATCTTTTAGCAAGCTGTTGTTTCTCGAACTTCCAACTTGAAACCTATTAATTTCCAATAAATGTACTGGTAATAGTTAACGTCCGCAGCGACATATCTCTGAAAACAGTAGGAGCCTCGACTCACACTTGTATAATATTAGACCTTGTTAGGTATTTTTGCAAGTCATCAATACACGTAAGACTGAAAACTGATGCAGCTGCATACGTTAATGCAGAAAGGGGCACATACATGGTAGCATAAAAGTGAACATTTAACTGAAAATAAACAAAAACAAAGTGAAGCAGAGTGTTTATAGTTAGCGTCCGCAGCGACATATCTCTGAAAACAGTAGGAGCCTCGACTCACACTTGTATAATATTAGACCTTGTTAGGTATTTTTGCAAGTCATCAATACACGTAAGACTGAAAACTGATGCAGCTGCATGCGCTAATGCAGAAAGGGGTACATACATGGTAGCATAAAAGTGAACATTTAACGGAGAATAAACAAAAATAAAGTGAAGCAGAGTGTCTATAGTTAGCGTCCGCAGCGACATATCTCTGAAAAAAGTAGGAGCCTCCACTCATACTTTTTGTAATAGGATAGGACATTTACAAACTTAGACTTTAATATATTAATAAATATACCGTCACTTGATGTTCATGAATCAAAGTAACAGGTCGCATTTTAGCCAGAAAAAAAAAATGAAAATCCGGTTTTGTGTCCAATGTTCAAACTAAATGTTTTGACATGCTTGATTTGCATACCCTTGTGAGGTTTAGGGACAGTAAGTGTAATGAAATACTGCATTTATGAGTTAAAGGGTAAACAAAATGTGGTCTGACAGTTCAAGCTGTCCATGGCAGAGTGGCTAAAGCGCTGGACTCGAGAATCAGATACCTTGCGGTCGAATCCACTGCTGAGCAGAATTTCATTTTTCTTAATTTAAGTGTAACGCAGGTTGGTAGAAAACCTGCTCAAGTTAACTCTACGTAAATGGTTCACCGATCACAAGTACCCAAGTGGTCTTGAAAAATTAGTCTGGAGGACGACGCTTCAAGAAAAAGAAGTCCACTTATAACAAAGGAAATGTACCGGCGGGGAGCCTCAACATTTTGTCTTAGCTACATATTTAAATTTTACGAGAGCAGGGCGTTAAATGTTTACTATAGGTAAAAAAAAAAAGAAGTTTTTGAACCAGGATGACAGAAAAAGACACCTGCACGCGTTTACTCTTGTTTTGGCTTCTCATATGAAATCGTGTCTCTATTGGTGTGAGGACAACTATAATAAATCACAATTAAACTTCTCATCATTGGTAATTTAAGTACCTATAAACTTGATCACGTGACAAAGAGCAGGCGCGTGCACTCTGTTTATCCTTTGCTCTTACTGTCTTTCCCATTTTTATATTATGTCCAGTTTATGGACCATCATGCGACCACAACGCCTATAAATTCAAGTGATATATCAATTAACTCTGTTTTATGTGCGAACTGACTATGTAATATCTTGGTTGGTAAACCAGTTTTACCCAGTGGCAAAATCATTTCAATGGCTATTCTAAAAACAAAAAAACATGGTTGGCTCTCAAGGGCGATCTTTAAAAAAAAAACGAATAAATAAATATTTAAAAATACGATGTAAATGCTTCAAATTGTCAGCAGACGATAGATCACGCCCGGAAAATATAACTTTGGGCAGAAAAGGGACGGGGAAGAAAATCAATGGAGAAAGAAGTTTACTTTATTGGAAATGTGCCCGCCTCTCAGAGGTCTTTTGGCGAAAACCACATCATAAAACGGCTAAACGGATTCAAAGTACTTGGTGGTCCCACAGGTAATGTAAGTGCGCGTGTGTTTCCACATTCATTTGCCAATATGAAATGCGAAACGGCTTAGGTTCTCCCATGAAGGTTATAAACACGAGCACGATTGTCATTGATTAATGATTATTTATGATGTAATAGCGCCAGCTAGAAACAACGGCATGGCAATCTGGGAGAAGAGAAACATCAAACTTGACTGCCTTAAAGAAATAGCTTTAATTATGATTGATCTATTGTTTATGCGGTGGCCTGACACAAGAGCAGGTTATAGCGACATGCGGCAGCCATTGCCCCACAATAAAGTGGGATGTCCTGCAAAGGGGCACATTTATCAATTTAATAAGGATGATAGCACAGGCGGGGGGAGACATATACAGGTCCTCGTTACGGCGCTGTCAACAATTTTACAGCGGTGCCATACCATTGTTGTGACACTCTCCCTGTCAAAAAAGTCCATGGTCAAGCCAGTAATTTGATTAAAGTGTGTTATATTCTTTTTGTGCGTTTATCATTTATTTTAGATGGACGCCACAGAAAAAATGACATATCCTTAAACAAAAGCTTCTTCCGGTTCGTCCTGGCCTTCAAGGGTGTGTCCAGAAAAACTGTTGATGTAGCCTCATACCTGGGCCAGAAACGAGTTAATCCGTCCATTTTCAGGTATTCCCACATAAATGTTGCATAAATTAGATTTTCCTTGCTGAAAACTTCTTTTTACAGGTATCCATGTTTTGCCACTGAGCATAAGCTTTACCGGCGACTGTCAGCTTCTTTTGTTTCAATTTTGTGGACACTGCCTCATGTCCACTGAGATGCAATTGCTTCACTGCGCTGCCGACGTAACAGGCCAGAAACGTCAATGAGGTCTGGCGCACAAAAACTTTGCACCAGGAGGACCTACATACCGTTCAAACAAACCACTTCCAGTCCAAATCGAGTTTCACTCCAAACACACGCACACACAGATACATATATATATATATATATATATATATGTATGTATATGTATCTGTGTGTGCGTGTATATATATATTTATATATATATATATATATATATATATATATATATATATATATATATATATATATATATATATATATATATATATATATATATAAAGAACGTAGCTTGTGTGCAGAAGTTAAAGTTTATTGGACATCCGAGGAGAAAATGTTTTGCAGAAGCTACTAATCTCCGATCTACACAGAAGCTACCTTCCATTTTTATTCCCATGTAACCATGTAACCCAAAATTTGTTGTGGAAAGTCGCCAAAATACTAGAAAATGTGAAACTTCACAACACAAGTTGGTGAAGTGCGCTGCACACGCAGGAACGCGTATCAATATCTTATCCTGCTTTATAGTTGTTTGCTCCTTAGCAATGAGGTAAACGAACTGGTAAATTTAACGTTGCAATTAGTGGCAGCAATATTCTAATAATTTTCCACACATTCATGTTTATCGTAAAGAAAAGAGTGGGGTACAATTTGCAGATTGGTATATCATGATGCTTAACAAACGATGAAAAAAAATATAGTCCATTGAGAATGGATCGAACATGAGACATATGAGTGATGCAGCAAAGTAGTACCAACTCATGTCTAATAAAATAATTTTTTCCCGACCTGGACACGGGAGATGCGTAAAGCGCACGAGCACAAGGTAATTATTGTCAGTTGCAATGAAACCTTTATACAGGAACAATAAGCATTAATTTTCGGGAGAGTGCCACAGTCAACTGCGTTAAACGTACTTTGTCAATGAGACGCCCTACTCGGATATTTTACAGGCAGCTTGATTTGTTTTCGAACACAAAGCGTTAATCTGACCATTACTTTAATTTGCACAGAACAAATCAAACGTGGCCTTAGAACGGGATAAAGCAAGTCAAAGATGTGCTCGCCGTTATCAAAACTCCTGACACAACGATGATCTCACTTGTTTAACCATCGCTTACCCTCTGTGCAACCGGTTTTGGTCGCGTGCAATCAACAGCTATGTCCCAGTGGAAACCATATCGGCTAAACATGTACATCGGTGACAGGGTTACATTGAAACTGCAACACGGTGCAGTTGTGCTAAATCAAGTACAGAAAAGAGATATCTTTGTTTAGCAACCATTTGGTTTAAGCATGTTTTGTACATATGTGCACAATATACTAGTAATATGAACATATGTTGTGGAATTGTATCTCAGGCCATAACGGTTTTGAATATATTATGAATTCTAATTTTGAAATGTTCCCGATAAGAAAAATTCAAATTTCAGGACTTTTGTTCATAATTGATTGAATAAACAGTGGTCACGCACATAAACCCATTCCTTGGCGTGGCAGTTGTCTTTGCAATAGTTTTTAAGATCTTTGAGATTTAAAAAATAATAAATAAATAAATGTGTCCAGTCAGTTCATATTAAAACCGTATGCCTGTTTGGCAATATTCTTAAATATAGGTAAAAGTTAACATGACATTTTGGTCTATGATAGTGCTGAAGATATTCAAAATATTAAATGTGCCTAATGTGATAATAGGGAAAATTTTGGCCAATCTATAGGTCACGATCTCGCATATGGAGCTGTCGCCAGGCGAAATTTCACATTATTATCTTGTCCAATTTCTAGAAGTAAACTTTTAACTAAATTATCACGAAAGGAAAGAAATAGAGATAAATAAAGAAAGAAATAAAGAAAAAAGAAAGAAAAAAGAATGAATGAATGAATAAATGAATGAATGAATGAATGAATGAATGAACGATATGCATTATCGTCTGCTTTAATATTTTTTTTAATTTCATCACAACGGAAAATATTCCAGGTAAGAATTATAAATAAAACTTATTAATGATAGGAACCGCCACAGGTCAACAGCATTCCGTGGCACGGGTTGGGCGCATTGCGATCAAGCTCGCTCCAAGGAAAGCTGTTGATATAGTTTTGTTCGGACCAGGAAAAGGTTAAACCACGCCACAATTGAGATGCAACCACGAAGGCAAAGAAAGACTTGCCACCATACTGAGAATCGATGGCAAATCAGGGCCAAAATCAGTGTGGCAAGTGATCAAATAAGCACGTTTCAACACACATTATCGCACCCCCAAAATCTCTGTTCACTAAGGTTGTGCGTCTCTTGCTTTAAGGACACAAAAATTATAATAGAAAATCATGCAATTTGGATGTTGTTGCCACACACTATCATGGGCAAATTTTGACTTGTTCACAATGATTGACAGTTCTGACGGTCAGCATCACCATTTCTCTTTGGTGTTGCACTTCCAGGGAATATATTGATACCGTTGTCAATTTTCTAATTCAATTCCACTTCGTTATGCGTTATTGACCTTTCGGGTTCATTCTATATTTACCCTTGACCTTTCCAGTTCAGTTCAATTTCAATTGTTTTTTCGCCATCGATCTGTCCAATTCGTTTTCTCATGGGCCCTTGACCTCTGCAAGTAAATAAATGTCCTGCCTATTCAATTCAAGTTCTTTATGCGTACTTGCATCATAGTTACAAATTTTAAAGCTGGTTTGAGCTTCAGTTTAAATGCGAGTCTTACAAACTTTCGACTCAGATATTAATGGTAGCCAAGAAATAGAGGTGACTGGACACAGAAAGTATATATATTTGGAACCTCTATAGCTCTTGATGAGTCTCCTAAAGTTCCAGATTCCTAGGCTGGAGAAGCAAAGGTAAAATAAGCATAGTTATGATCTTTTTATTACCTTCTAAGATTCTTGGTATAGTACAAAGGTTGTTAAAACAAGTTAATGGATGCTCGTCCCCCACACTTGAGAATTAAGTACAAATTAATTGTTTAAGTAAATTGGAAGCCATATTGGGCTACGTTACACCTTTTTTTATACGTCAGTATACTCATGTCTAAATTTCTTCTGGCAACGACAGCTTCTCACTTCTGCGACTACTACAGCCGCAGGAACTGCAGGAGGGTTACGGAAGTGATGAAAACTTTATTTTTGGCCAATATTAAACGGTATACTCCATTGGTCAGCTTAAAACCCATTACCCAAAAGAGTACACATTTATATATCATGATCTTTGTATAGAGAGGCAGTTTCGGAAGAGAGCGAGAACTGACCATGACCCCTTCCCAGGTTGCCTGCTCTGACAGCTCATACTTGGACCAGCAGGCAATGAAGAGAACTGGAATGGAAGAACAACGTGTTGGCGAGTCGTCCCTCCACTAACTAATTCCCCATATGACACTTGACGTACCCCTTCCATGCAATTCTTAATTCTGACTTCACTTGTCCATTACATTCAATTCTTTATTCGCAATTGATTTGTCCATTCCATCTGACTTTTTCATTCGCTGAACAATCCAATTCCATACTTTATTCACACTTGACCTGTTTATTCCGCTTAATTTTTAGTCGCACTTGACCTGTCCACTTCAGTTCGGTTTTCTATACACCCCTGTCACCTCTTGCGCGGTGCGTAGTGCGAATAAAGGAGTAGCCTTGTGTTATACCGCTGTCGGGTAAGGATTTACAGACCAGTGCATGACCTGTATCTGTAAATATGATCACTTTCAAGATCGGCTTTTTTTTTGGGGGGGGGGGGGGTCGTCACTTTAACTAATGTCTCCAACACCATCCATTGCAAACGGGAGCCTATGAGAATAGTTTTGGCCACCAAGATTTTTTTTTTTCTTTCTTTTTTGCTTCAGTTTAGTGCCTGCTGAATAGATTAACCTCTGGAGTGGAGAAGCCATAATGGGTAGTCTTTTCAGCAGGCAACTTTCCATTCTTCTTACTTCCGGAGAGTTATCATGGCTAGGAGCTTATAGAATAATTCATAGCTACTTAGTGGATCTAGAGGTTCATGTACGAAATTTTATAGCAGCGGTCTAGGCCTGTAAGACAATTTATTTGTGTGATATAATAAAGGGGATGGGGGGGGGGGGGGCAGTACGCTGTTATAAGTAATAATTTTACCCTAGTACAGAGTACGGGAAAAAAAGAAAATGCACAAATATTTGTTGGTACGAATACGGAAATGAAAAGGTTTCCAGTACGTGATTGCGGCAATTAAAAATGTCCGGTACGCCAGAACGGACCTCCCACCCTCACCCCACCCCATCCCACAGCCCAACAATAAACACATGGAACCTTGTTTCGGTTTAGACGACATATATAGGCCCACAGAACTGTGCCATTGCTGACACGTTAATTGCAATTCCACTGCTATCTGAAATCTCTAACTCGAACAAATTATTTTGACTTGAGCACCCAAGATGGGCGTAGTTGTGTCGAGCCTGTAGCACTGCTGAAAAAAAAACCAGCTTGCTTCAACCTTATTCGCGCCAGAGGCGTTTGTCATAGACGAGTTTGGGGTCCATTACACTGTGTGCCAAATGTATTCCGCAAGAGACTGTATTAGGGTAAGTTAAATGTTGCCCCGGGGGCCTGTATCGTGTGTCTACGGCCCTACAATGGGTCGTACCTGTGTACCCACGTCGTGTACTAAACCGATGATAACATTTGAAGGTCACTACCTCAAACAGAAAAAGCGGTGTTGCAGATGGCGCTCCGCGCATTTGTCAAAGATGTAGATTTATCACGGCTATCCGAAAGCCTTACCCTCTGACCTGGCGCCGATGTATCCACATACAACTTTTCCCCATCCTACCAGAAATATTCTATTATCATAAACGTTGTTCTTTTCTTTTCTTTTCTTTTCTTTCTTTTCTTTTCTTTTCTTTTCTTTTCTTTTCTTTTCTTTTCTTCCCTTTTCTTCTCTTCTCTTCTTTTCTTTTCTTTTCTTTTCTTATCAGGAGTAAAGCAGACAATTATTTACCCTTTTTTTCGGTGCGCAATGGTCGAGCACTTTGCCGAGGAGTTGAATCGATCTCCCGAGGGCAAGTACAGCTCATCTTAAAAGACCCCGAATAATATTTTTAAACTATTGAAAGTAAAGGAAGGACAAGACATCAGCATTAGCCTGAGCTGTGTTGTCAAGTAATCAACATCATTTGAGTGTCGAATTGCATGGTGGGACCATCCTGCTTAAAAGTTTATCATTAGAAAGCACCGCCTAGTGGCAACTTTAGAACTATATATATATATATATATATATATATATATATATATATATATATATATATATATATATATATATATATATATATATATATTCTTTTGCTCAAATCTGCAAATATGGTGGTTTCGACCTCTTGCGGTGCAAATGAAAACATCAGGATGCAAATTGTGTCGGATTTACCAAATCCAGATCGACATAAAGAATTTAAGTGCCATGTGGCCAATCATAATATATTTTCAAACCTATATGTGAACCTCTGCTTTTGTGTAGATTGTCAAGATATACTGTTACATATATACTATTACATGTTTACAACCACTGAATTTCCTATATTTTTATAGAAAGTGAAAAATCTAAAGAAACAAGTTTTAGCCATTTAAAAAATCTAATACCACAATGCAAATTAATAATGGAGTTGAATTCAAAAAAGAAGTACAGGCCATGTGACTGTGTCAATTGATTGAGCGATAATAGAAGAATATTACATACAAAATCAGAAAATATAGAATAAATAATATATCTAATAAAACACGTATTCTTTATGTAAATTTAAAATCTAGCTTCAAATCAAAATACTAAGTCATCTGTGTCCATGCTATTTTCTTGTGTTTTAGTTTGAATTTACAATATTAAACCTCACTAAACGTGGGTATTTTATTTAAATCATGTTCAGCTGCCACATTAAATCTATATGGTGGTTCCCGATATTCCTTTTTGGGAGAAAAAAAAATCGTAACAAAATACTAATAAAACTTTGCACCGAATTCGACTGAAACTTTATAAACAGCTACTTTTATCCAACGTGCGAGTTTGGATGGAGCAACATGTTTTGCCACGTTTTGTACAAGGAGCTATTCACACAGCCATGCATTTCTTCCTTGTAGAGTGAAACGTTCCACAGCAGCGCCGCGGTTAATTTGAATGTCCCATATTTAAATTAATTTACTGCACACCATTGGCCTGTTAGTTTGTGTCTGCTGTCATCAGCAATACTGGAAATTTATTACTTCTTTTACAACCTGTTTATAAATAACGGAGCTTTTTAGCATTCCTTCGCGATCGACATTAAATGGATGCATGAAGTACCTTGAAGTCCTTTCAATTTTGCGAATATGTATTCAAAGGCTGCATGAAGATATTTTTGGTCGGTGTACGTCATAGTCATGCAAATCATTGACCCACAATGTAAGCGTTCAAGGAGGTCACTCTTGTGGCCTCGGTGAACTCGAAGATTTGTCATCCCGTCACATCACATTGAACCGGTACAAGAATAGCATAGTCATTCGTCTGTGTTCCCCTTTTTTCATTATTGACCACATTTCTGACAAGGATGTGTATACTCAGATGTGTAAGTCAAGAGACAAAGTGTATAACATATGTATTTGACAGTTTGAATATACATGGCAAGACTGTATGTATCCCTCATGCGCCATTATGTCATGCGGATTTCTCTGGTTTCCCAGCCAAACCGATCACCAGAAAATTGTGCCTTGTCCGAAATTGTAATGAATGAAGCAGTGAGACAAAAACTTTTGTTTTAAAATTTGTGACATTGCGATATTTTAATCAAAGTTTGAAAAGAGTTCCGTGGCAGTAAAACATGATAAGAGACGGTAGAAGGCGACGATTTTGTCGCCTTAACATGACCGGCTGAGGTCAGTATAAGGTGCGCCCATGAAATCTAATGACAGATTCGGGTAGCATGGCACGGCGGGGTTTTGCCTAGGGTGCGTCCATGCACAGTTTGACAGAATCGCGTACCAAGGTGCAGTGGAGGTAAGCCTAGAATGCGCCCAGGGAAATTAATGACAGAGACCATTAATATGGCTTGGTGCGCGCCAACATGGAACATATCTAAGTCTTATGTATATATATATATATATATATATATATATATATATATATATATATATATATATATATATATATATATATGCGTCATTTAATGTTAGCGCCCAGAGCGCGCCCAAAGAATGTGACAGCTGTATGAGTGTGAGCCTGGTCCGGTTCATAGCGCGAAGCGGTCGGGTCTTTGTCATTGCCATCAGGAAAGTTACATGACTGTCAAAGTATATTGTGACGTCATACATTATTACACTTCTTTTTTTTTTCTGGAGTGAGGAGACAATTCTTCCCCGCAATGTGACCCGTAATTTTGAATGTCGTCTGTTCGCACTATGTATCTGGCGGTATTTTTTTTTTTTTTTTTTTTCAGATTTTGATTTGTTTATCTATTCATTGGGGGGGAGGGGTAATTTTCTGTGATGGTCGTCTGTCACCATTTATTTTAACAGATTAGCTCGTCTTAGCCGTACACCTTTCCTCGATGTACGTAGTGGGTAAAGCTGTCTAGTGTGGGCACATTAAAAGCCAACAGTTTTCCTGCGCAGGCTCTCTGCACTAAGAAGAAGGCCCAAATTGTGCCCAGAAAGGTGAATTATTGAGTCGAGCATAGTTCATCTCTTACTTTATCTTCAGTCACAGAACTTGTGCAAGATCAAAGTTCACCAAAACATGTGAAACATGATATATATTGTGCTATCAGACATGGTGAACAAGACGCAAAATTAATCATGTACTGTAGTTACATAATTTTTGGCGCATGATCAATTTAACTTTATTCTTTTCTCAGTTCTGTTTTCTCAGAAACAGTTCCAGATATACCTTGTAGGTTTTATCCTGTGTTTTCTTATATTCCCTGGTATAATATGCGAAAGTATGGGATAGTGCACATACACACCAAAAGAGAATATTTCAAAACACCATCTTAGGAATTCACAGAATTTCCTGCTGCGTTTCAGTCTATGGAAATTACTCTTAAGTATAGAAGTAATAGCCATTGGTCTTAACTCCCTTACTTTTTCCCGCCAACACAGTGCACAGTTACAAATTGATTCTTTTTTTTAAAGTACTGTCGCCATTTATTTCATTTTAAAAATGTAATAGTCGTGAACATAAGAGTGAGTTCTACCTCGCCATGTCTGATTAAGTCCCCACTTCCATTACCAATGGAAAAACGATAGACCATCGTTACAGCTTTGCAATCCAAAAAAGTATCAAAATATCATGTTCAAATCAATTAATATGCAAAAATATTTTTTTTCATGTTTTAAGTTCTTAACAGTCGCGGTCGATCACACAATATTTTGTCAGGCTCAAATTAAATGTATATATATATATATATATATGTATATATATATATATATACATATATATATATATATATATATATATATATATATATATATATATATATATATATATAAAGTTTGAAATCGCTGATTGATCTAAGTGAACACCACACCGTTTTCCTCAATCAAAAACATCGCTAGCATAACGTACCAAAACAATATAAGATAAAATCAGGTGTCTAGTGTCTAAGGTCATGATATAGGTGTTGTCAGTTCACTCTCTGGATCATTAAAGAGTCTACGTGCGAATTCTATCATTATTTGATGCTCCCATAAATTATATTCCGTGCACAGACGGCGCTCTTTACAAGTATGTTCGGGATAATTACAGAGGGAAGTAAGAACCTGGATACACCTTAGACTACCTACACTTTGCTTTTACCAACCATTAGAAATTCAACCAAATTATGCGCCAGGTGGTCCAAAAACAAAGGTCGCATGAGCAACATATTCATCAGTGGGGTCGGCAAACGTTTTGCTATTGTGGTCCTAGTTTACCGACAGAAAATATACAACTGGCCAACTCAACAAATTTACTTCAAATTAGATGTTTCTTTTCATTGTAATACATCTTGAACAGTTTGGGGTTTGGGTTTTTTTTTTTGTTTTGTTTTTTTTTTTGTTTTTTTTTTTTTGTTTTTTTTTTTTTGTTTTTTTTTTTGTTTTTTTTTTTGTTTTTCTTTTCTTATGAACATAATAGACTTGTGGTTGACTTGAACAGGGTTGTTAAGTCCATAGCTGAAATAGTCGAGGAAATGATGCTATTTCTGCAATGAGGATAGTTAGCCCTCTGGCGGGCAAAAGTTTAAGCATTCTCATACCGTGACAGCCAATATCTTCATATGTGACGGGCATTCTGAATCTTGTATGTGTGTTTTGATTGTAAGATTTGAAGACTCTGGATCGTTTGTGTCCTTTTGGCTGTGACCGTATTGTTAAAGAAAATGACACTAAAAGTTTAAACTGCTTCTCTCTCTTTTCTTTTTTTTTTGGGGGGGGGGGGAGGTGACCAGAAAAAGAAACCCCATGATGGAGGTCACAAGGTTAATGCACTAGATGTATTCGACCATTCTGAACTCAGTGAATACTGTACTAAAATGTATTTAGTTTCACTTGCAAAAGTTTTCACTTTTCATGATCTAACATAAGTTCTAATTTTACTGTTTTAGACATTGTTCGTACTGAATCTATGTAACAATACTGTTCTTGTCTTTAAATTTCCATTGTTTTGTGTCATTAGCAAAATAGGCAAACATAAAAATATAACGATTAATTAATTAATATACAGAAAATAAAATGTGTATCGACCGTGTCTTTTCTACTTTATGTATTATATATTTTAAGGTCTGTATTATTTCAATGATCAGATAAAGTAGAAAAATGTGACGATATGCTCGCCCCATTCGATAGGACTGAAGATTGATATGTGCCGATTTCAAATTACAAGACCGTTTTCTGGGCCAGAAGGCTATAATTTAGAGCTCAACATTCACATTGATATTGTAAATTTTAATTTTGACAACAATAATATGATTATTGTTGCGCACTTAGAGCCACATTGTTCATCTTTCACTGTCCATTCAATGTGGCCGGAGGCCATATTATGTTCCCCATTAAGTTAAACATAGTGTTGTAGGACATTCTCCCTTGCCCCGCGGCCAGTGGAGACAGAATACCCCCTTGTCACCATTTAGCCCCAAATATAGCGAGTGCAGCCGGCGGTGGGAACAGGAGCAATACACCTCACTTTACATTGTTTGGTAAATGAGTGCACCGACTGCTCGACAGACCACGGCTCTCCCCGTCAGCTGTGTGTCTATGGAGTGGTGTGAACTTGTCCCCAGTAGTAAACTCAAGCCATTCAATTCTTGTCACCCTCAAGATATTAAATGGAGACAGCGAGCAACAATGCCCATTATTGTACGAATTGGCTTTTTAAGTTAATAGCCCTTATCATGAGTAATAATTACAATGCATTCGACAAGTCCAAACAAAAAGATGCGGTTGCGTGCGAGTTCTCTGTTCAACGGCCCATAGCGTACGAAAAATCAACAGCTCTCATTCCCGCGGGACCTCCAGAGTTTACACGAGAGAAATTTGAAGTACTCTTCTCAATGGAATGTCTCCTTATTTCCCATGGTTGTCACTTCAAGAGCAGTCCTAGGCGCAATATGGCCCCACGGAGACAAATATGAAAGAATCCAGTCTGTAATTTGTTTCATTCTCTTGTAATTTAAAAGAAAAAGAAGAAAAAAAAAGAACAAAAAATTTCCCATGGATGGTAGCTGGAACGGCAATCAATTTCGTCACTCATCTGAAATTAAAACCACCCTTGAAACCAAGATCAACCAATTGTGCTCAATTATCGTCAGCTTCTCAATGAACTATGAAAGACCTCGCGTTTGACGGAGTGTGACATGGGGCCTGGACGGCACAGTCAGGCAGGCCACACAACTTCAGCAGCTCCTGGCCTCCAAAACTACGTTTTCCGCCTACCCGAGCGTGTACTTTGTGCTGCTGTTTTCAATTTTAAACCAGGAATGCTTTGGTTGTGATTTTGATAGAGTTGTGAGAGTAAAGACTCTTTCTAACGGGCGGTAAAGGAGGGGGGGGGGGGGTATGTTGGATTGCAAGTGGCTCTGATACTGGGAGGTAATGATGTTTATAACACAGAGCATGGCTGTTAATGACCGCTCAACAACTTCTCGTCTGCAAGAAACGAAATGATGAAATACAGAAGCCAGAAGCCCTTGTGCAGGTTTATCTCTGAGCGTGGATGGAGAAAGTTCTCTCTTAGGAGTTATTGTGATCAACTTCTTCACCGCGTTGGCCAGGGCAGGGTCAAGTTAACAGCTAGCGCCCCTTGTCCCTAATTCTATTTGGGAGAACTGTTACGCACCCCCGATCAATTAATATAGATCATAAACGAAAACAATTGGTTTTAAACACATAATTGGAAGGAAAACTGACTTGTGGTCGTGTCAGCTTCAATTGGTCGTAACGCCATCAAGGAGGAGTCTCCAATTTGCAACTGGGATCTGTCCGCATGTGTTTGCTGAGCCAGGCTGTTTCGGCCAATCAGGAGACAGAACGCGAAAAGCTGGAGGGCACCTTGACAGAATGACATTAATACATCATACTGGTTTGTTCCTTTGCTGATTCATGACAAAGGGTCGTATTCTTCCAAAACAACTCTGCCCGTCCGGGAAAGACGGCGCGTACAGCGTACTTCGTTCCATTTCTAGGTAACATCTCTTGACTGTCGCTCGCAATGGACGAAGCTAACATGGACACTAAGTCGGAGTCAGGATCTAGTTGCGGGAAATCGGACGCAGGTGATTCGGACTGTGGTTCGCGAAGCCCCTCACCCATCCAGGGCGACCACAGCAGGAACCAGACAACTACCTCAACTTGCAGTAGCACGGACTTAAGTAGCAAATTGTCGTTCGGTATAAGTAACATTCTCAAGGATCCTGTCAAGCCCGTCGCAACCTACCCTCAGATACCTGTCGCAAGCCTACCGGCTTCCCTTCCCGGACATATCCCGGGACTCCATTTCGGGCTTCACCAAGCCATCTCCCCGATGGGCCATCACTTTGCCTTAGCATGTGGCCCGGGAGTGATCAAGGTACCTGCACATAGACCTGCTCCCGTACCGACCATGCCAGTGCCCTCCATGATGTTCCCGTGGATGCAGGAGAGGAAAGATAGACTCACGTGTAAGTTTGGTGTTTAGTGTTTTTTCTTTTTTTTTTTCTTTTTTATAATCCGCCAAAATATGATACAATACCAGTGTGCCGAGACTGCCTTAATTCAAAGCAATAAGACAGTAAATGGTGGGCCCTTTGGCGCATGACACGAGTCTTGTTCTTGCTACGGCAATAAACGAACCATCGTCACATTGGACTGGAATAACGCATCAACTTGCCAAAATAATAATCTTTTGTTTCTTTCTCTTGGTAAAGGAAAGTATGAAAACAACAACAACAACAACAACAACGATAAGAGCTTTGCAAAATTATACTCCATAGTGTATCCCTGTAAAACGTCCGCAACTGTTGATGGACACCTGCTTGGGGTCGGCCGTCAGGCCAGCCTTCATAATTTAACACCTCTACATAACCAACACTTTTTATTTGCTTGATGATTCATAGCAAGTTTTAGACATCATTTTATTTGAATTGAAATAATTCATTAAAGGACATTTAAGGCATGTATTAAAATTTAGGGGCACCTGACAGAGCACGTGCATGTATGCAGAGAAATTGTTGGAATAACTTCAAAACTTCTGAAAGCCAAGGACAACCAGTGGTAATGGCAAATACTCTTGAAAAAATACATTAAGGCACAAATTTATAATTCAAAATACGGAGGCAAATTAAGTGTCATTAAGATGGTGGCACTGAGGAGTAACGGACATCTTAACGTGTTTGAGGACCTCAATTTGCACTAGATGGCTTGTCACAGCTGGCGGCAATTGGGACAGCACCATAAGACAAAAGACGTAGACAAAAGACCGTAGGGATCTCATGGACTAGATATTAAGCTGCAATTTTGTGGGAAAATGACGTGCATTTCTCGTATGAAGACACCTTGTAACAGCTTTAGTTTTACATGTACTTGGTTTTTTTTTATTGGTTCTTGTAATAATGAAATATGTGTACATTTTTTTTACTCTTCTGCTCTTTCGTACCCAATGTATTACGTATTCGTATGTACAAAAATTCTGCAAAGTACACCCAAACTTTTAAGTTCTAAGGAGCGTGTTTTATTGAAAGTACAAACAAGGCCAAGCCCAAAGGCGTTGTGTCCGGTCGGTATCTATTGCTTGTCTTGACAAGGCATTGGCGATAAATGGAACAAATTGCCATGGTTTTCTTTTTTTTTTTTTTTTCTTCATTTTTTCTTGGTTGGGGTGGGGGGGTGTCTTGCGTTTGTGGCTTTTTTTTGCATGCTCCATATGGGCAGATCACACCGTGTTCATACTTAAAGTACTTAAAAAGATGTCAATAAGACACATAAAGTGTTTTGTAAGTGCCTATATATATGTATATGTATATATATATATATATATATATATATATATATATATATATATATATATATATATATATATATATATATATATATATACACATATGTATATACATATGTGATAAGATCACACCGTTTTCATACTTAAAGTACTTAAAAGGATGTCAATACGAGACAAAAAGTGTTTCGTAAGTGCCTATATATATATATATATATATATATATATATATAAGTATACACGTGCGGAACTGTTATATTGTTACATGATGACAATATTGACATATAAATTAAGGGTTTAATCAACCGTTTGTCTGCATCAAATTGGGATGACTTACATTGGGGAAAGTACATCACCTGACTGTGACTAGTACAACACCAATTCTCCTCTGCACTGTCTCAAATACAGGATATATGAGATGCTATATGCTAAAGGTATTGTACAATCCCACACGTTTATACTGTTGATCCGTTTAGGCCGAGAGATGCCAGAATTGACCATATATATATATATATATATATATATATATATATATATATATATATATATATATATATATATATATATATATATATATATATATATATATATATTATGGGGGCATTTTCAAAAGTGCATCTTTTCCGAACTTTTACTGTGCGAAAGGACAAGATCAGGTTGCTTGAGCAGTGCAAGTACTTCATCAATCATCACGCGAACAAGAAGAGGTCAAAACTCAGCTGTATGTGTGTTGGCTCTCCCAATTCCTAACTCTAACTTAAGCTGACAAGGCACACCGGAATGATGGCGGGGGGGGGGGGGGTTATCATCATCATCATCATCATCATCATCATCATCATCATCATCATCATCATCATCATCATCATCATCATCATCATTTTTATTTATTTATTTATTTATTTATTTATTTATTTATTTAATTGTTCGATTGCTCGTCCGTTCATTCATTCAATCATTCATTCATTCATGCATTCATTCATTCATTCATTCATTCAGTATTTATTTATTTGGGAGAGAGGGTGGGTACTGATCAGTAAACTGCTCTGTTAAACAGGCAGCAACAACATGGGCCAACCCATTTGTCGGCTCGGGAAGCAATTGTTCAACAAGAGAATTAATTGGCTTTATCGTTTCGAGGTAAAGACTCTTGGGTTGAAAGTCGCCTACCCAGGTTGTCTGTTCTGTGTGCATTTTGTACCATGTATCCATCAGATGTAGCCAATATGTTTAACATGCATACCTGGCTACTGCGTGCTTCATTAGGTCAGACTGTGTATGGCATAGACAAGTAGTCCACATTAACTAAGTAGTACCTTTAAACGGCCACATGATGCGCACCAGGACAAGTGCATGGATAAATGACAAAACAGCCGGGTCACCAGGATCTTTGTCTGAAGTCGCAATTAATGACACGCTGTGGGCTAAACCTACACTTGTATTCATACATTCATTCATTCATTCATCATATCCATTCATCTAAAATAGCATCACTAAATGATTGTTAGCTGATCATGAAAAGATGCTTGTGTATTTTTTGGTTATAAAAGTTCCTTGTCAGTTACAAGATGCTCCACATTTTGCACATTTTGTGAGCTTCCAATTTGTTTTGAATGGAGCGTGAATCTCTGAGACACAAAATGTATTTGGATAGAGCATCAGCACATACCTCCATGTGCATAGCCACATCAGTTATCAATTCGTTTAGGGAAACACTGAAGTGGCATTCATTTTGAGAAACAGAGAGACCGAAAAATACATATTTAAAAAGGATAAGATAAGAAAAGGATGCCCCAAACCATAAACAAAATCGAGGGTTTCAGACATGAAGCCAGTGACTTTGTCAAGTTGGTCATGGAAATATACGCTGTGGAAATTGGTGACAAAACACAGTAATACATGTGGAGCTGCAAACCGTTCCTTTGCAACATGATTAAAATGAAACACGAATTTTGTAGCACAATTGCAACTCTCTAGTTGTTCCCGATGTTTTGGCTACAAATGGCCCAGTTGTTGCCTCAGGGCAAGACCAATGGTCCAGTTGTTACAGCTGATTTTCCAATATTCAGCAACGTGAGGGCTATCAAATAAGCTACTGATAGGGAACATGAATTTCGCGTTGCTTAACATTCGAACTGTCAAAGCATAATGTGTATGTAAAGAGTGTTGCTGGGATAGATAGCGTAAGGAAAATTTGACCTGGCGCCAGGAGACAACGATTTCGGAATTACACCTTTCCTGGGAATTCATTGAAATTAGCCACTTGATACTGCGCATGCTCATTCTGCTTCCTCACTCATTCATGGTCGAGTGTCTGCGCTGCCAAAATAAAATCGGGAAGACGGGTTTTCAGGAAACGATCGGGAAGATAATTACAAGCTGGAAATGTTGGGATATGGTGTTATTTTTGGGAAACGGTGTCCCGAAACACAAGCAAAAACCAAAATGCCGAGTCTTCGTTATAGTCCATAAATACCTAATTGAAATTGTCCTGTTAGGTAGTTCCTTATTTTAACTCTTGTAAGCCTAATATCTGCAGATTTAAAAACCTAAACATAAAAATAACATATATTGAAATATATGTTAAAAAAGACAATGTTTCAGCACCTTCTAGTATGTGTTAGAGGGACAAAATTTCGCATAAATTAGATATCGCATTCATTGGAATTAAACAGGAAATATACGTGTGGATTATTACATTGCCACTCAAACAGGAAATGTATGTGTGGATTAACACATTACCAGTCCCTGCCACACCATTGTTTTGTTAGTTTTGCGTTGTGAGCGGCGTGAAGGGAAGAAAATTAAGTACCTGTGGCATTTTATATGAAGACAGAAAAAATAAGAAAACCAATCCAGAGTATTTTCTACTCTAATTCAAGATAATATTGTAACAAGTATTTCAATATTCGTTCTGTATAGTTCGACACCCCCCCCCCCCTCAATGATTATTGTTCAGTAGCGTTTGGTATTATGAGGATACACATAAGTTAACAGTTCAGGAGGAAAGAACATTTATATATATATATATATATATATATATATATATATATATATATATATATATATATATATATGCTGGTGGATATCTGATGTGGAGGTGTACTTGTAATAATGTCCACGGTGAAAATAATAAAATCCCAAATTAAATTTCCCGTTGCAGTACTGGTCACAATAGAAGTAGCCATCACTCTTAGTAAGGACTCCAGAATCAAACTCCTGCCACGCAGAACTCGTTCAAGCACGAGTATGCCCATGGTCCCACAAAAGATAAAAATTATCCGGGTCAAAAGCTTTCCAATGCTTATTTTAGGTGCATATCAGGCAATGCGCATCGAGGAAGGCTGTGGGCGCAGTCTCCAAAGTAGCACTGAAAAGGTTAATTACAATTGAGACGAAATCATAAAATAATGCTACATGAAAGTCAATTTGGTCCCTACTTTTTTTCTCCCAAATGTAATTCAGTTTTACTGAAAATCTCAGCCACGCGCTCCGTTGATGAAACTAAAGGAAACAACATTCTTTTGATACAACCTTATACTGACACCAATAGCGGGTGAAGGTGTTGACAATACAGGCATGTGTCAGCATGGACAAACTCGTTGCCATCCCGACTGGTTCAGTGCCAAGTTTTGATCGAGTTAACACTTTTCCTTGATGCACCCTAAGTGTGCCGAGGAAAGTCATAGACCTGAAGCGCGCTAACGTTCTCTGCAAATACAAGCATGCTGGTACTTCAATGAAAGGTCGGTTTGCAAGGAATATGAATCTGATATCGTTATATTAATTCAATACTCATCGGCTTTGGTGGAAATTGGCACGGAAAGAGTTATTAGGTCACCTCAGAGTCCGGCGACAGGTCTGCAGGACTTGCATACACGGATGGTGGGAGGCGCACATGGGCCTGTACAGGTTGTAATCACAGGTGTTGTTCGGCATGTGTTCCCATGTCCCATCGACCATGTATCATCATCTGCTACACAATCATCCACTAAGCATTCCTAAAGAGCTCTTTACATCCATGTTTACAACAGCTAGCTAGCTTGCTCATATGCAGAAACCTTCTTTTAAAAATGCTTGATAAAATATAAAAACATAATTTGCAAATGTAGACGTTGCAACTGACATGTCGCGACATTTACAGCAAACCAAAAATATTACATTTTAGCTATCATCTTGAGACATTTCCAAGAAAAACAGTTTGGACTGTATTATGATGCAAACAGAGACATATTTCTAGATAATAGGGAGTATCCCCCCTTAGATGTAACTAAAACGTCTGACATAAAACTTTTCACTGAGGAAGTCAAAGATACATTATGCAGTTCAATTTGTGCAGCGACAGAAAAGGTCACATACAACTTCTGACTCTGCAAACCATGGTGTAGAGGGGCTTCATGTGGCGTGTAGAAGAACTTTTGCTTTTTTTTGGGGGGGGGGGTGTATTTTTATATTTATTCCCAGCTGGGAAGAGGATAGCCATAAAATTTCAGCTGAACTGAATTTTCTTTGGATATCCTGCATCTTCGGTGATGAAATTTATGTGATAAATGACACTTTGCCCTGTATTTTTTTACCCGAGTGCCTTATATAAGACTACGTGGTGTCTTACAGCGACTGAAAAGGTGCGGGGGAGGGGGGAGGGGGTGCCTACATTTTCTTTATACTGTTAAACTGTGATCAAGATTGAGGGAAGGGGCAGAGTCTCCCGTTCTCAATTAAAAAAAAAAAGTCATATTACGGAAGATCTAAAGAAAGTATTATCGCTTATTCAGTGTAAATTATTGATTTGACTTCCGTCATCACTCAGACAGGCCTATAGAGTCAGACTCTTCCAGCTGCCTTACCAACATTCTCCCCGTGGTCACAATTAATGACCAGAACTGAGATGAAAACGCCTTGCAGTTCGGAAATCCGCTCCATAAATCCCAACGAATTGTACCATGTCTTATGAGAGGCGATGTATCACTTTCATAAATAAATAAACACGTGGAGCGGTTGCTTCGTGAGAAAAAGTCAAATACCTCTTCAGCAATGGACGAGCTTAATTTGCCTAATTTAATTATTTTCCCTTTGTTGGACCCCGAGTATGCGGCTCTTCTCTCGTCACAAATGAATTGGCATTGGCCTATGGTTCAAGTTACATTCATTTTACTTAATTTTCTCAAGTACATTAATGGTTTTAGGTAAGTGCACGATCGTCCATTGATGGTCTCTTTAGCCTACTTATCGCCATTTCATGCACAGTCTGGCAAACAGTCGGGGGCTGAAGCGGCAACGACACGGCGCTCTTCTGTACGGGAGGATTTTCCTCAGAATGGTGTTGCATTGGGGACCACAGGCGCGAGTCCATCAAGTATTTATTATTCATATTGCAGAGGAAGTGGTGTCAATTTGACTCCCAAGTGACACTTGAAGGAACTTAAGAGCTAAACATGTTCAAATAATGTCTATTCCATTGTGGCATTTGATAAATGCTCTCGCCTCCAGATATATCTGAGTTAACAGTGACGGCGACTGTCTTTTGGACTTAAACCCGCATGGTCACGTGCTCGTACAAAAAGGTTCCATCACATTTAATTGAAAAATAGTTTGAACAAGAAGATTCAAAACCCCAGATGGGGCTTTTGGTACTGACTATTTTTATTAATTCACTGAAGTTTAAATTCATGTATGTTGTTCAGAGTAATATGAAACTCGTATGGGCTAAATTTGTCATTTTTTTCAATTCCTCCTGTAGTGATCAGACTGCGACATTGTATTAGTAAGACACATCAAGATCTGTGTCTGTTTTACTTTCATAGACTTTAAGAGATGGCCCCAGAATCCAAAATTTTAACAAAGAGAGTTCATTAATGCCGTCAACAAAATTGCAAAATGCAAAGGCGAGGAAACAGATACATTTACGTGACTTAAAAGGATGCATCTGGAGCTAAGGCCGTCGAATTTGTTGAATGGCAAAGCTAGACCCACTAGACCCCATGCAAGCCTATGAGCGTAAAAAAAAGAAAGAATACTCTCTCTCTCTCTCTCTCTCTCTCTCTCTCTCTCTCTCTCTCTCTCTCTCTCTCTCTCTCTCTCTCTCCCCACTAGACCCCATGCAAGCCTATGAGCGTAAAAAAGAAAGAGTACTCTCTCGAGAGAGAGAGAGAGACAGAGAGAGAGAGAGAGAGAGAGAGAGAGAGAGAGAGAGAGAGAGAGAATTGCTCGTAGATAAATGCTGTGTACTTGCAAAAGAGCGAGTTGTTGGGTGCGACGCCGAGTTTAGCCAAAAGATTGTAATTGCTGCTCTCTGTTTACCGCTACGTACAATTTGTTGATGCTCACTTTCACCGAATAACTGAAATGAGATAATCTCCAGTATCCAGTACAGCCGATGTAACAGAAAAGAACAAGCATTAATTCTGCCAAACCACTTGGACAAGCCGAACAATAACTCTTGTGCTGCTTCCAACGGCTCGACAAGTTGGCTTCTAGGTTGCAGATCAACGCTCAGGAAATCCACCAACCATTAATACACTACCGTTTATTTCAGGTCCAGATGTTTATGCCGCCTATGACAAAAAGACCCACCCCACCCCCTTATGCATTGGTTGCGTAGTTGGGTTTTTTATTTTATTTTATTTAATTTATTATTTATAAACTTTTTGGTGCTAAATGGAAGCAAAACGCCCCCCCCTTGTCTTTGCACACAGAAAATAATTTGAAGGTAAAGAGTCAATTTGCCTAAGCTGAAAATATGGCAATGGCAAAGATAAAAAAAAAGTAACGTACACTGTATATGGTTTTGGAAAAATGTTAATAAAAGACTCTATGGTGAGTTTCTTGGATAAACTGCATACGGCTCAAACAAATCAAATGCATTGCGAACTGGCATGATGATCTTGCTGAATCTTAGGAAGGGATCACTAGCGGTTCAACGTTGTGAAGTCACTGATGGTCAATATGGTAACCTGAACATGAAATGTTATAAATAAACAGCTGTCAGTATTAATGATGGATTGGCAAACAATAAGGAGAACAACATGTTTATAGTACATTTGTGCCTCATGGCTGAGATGACGGATTTTTATTACTAACTCCTGAGCCAGGTGTGGGGTATCCTGGTGAATTCTTAAGTCAAGTTGACTTGCCCAGATGGGACAAGCTAAACGATCACTCTTGTCATCTTGTGTCCAAGTTTAGCGGACAGCCTCCTTGGTAACAAGCATTTGTACCGGTTGGAGAACCAGTTTGTCCCCAGTTACATGTGTGCTCTATGTTTGTTTGCATTGTGTTGTGATCCATTATCAGCAGCTGTTGTCTGCTCTACTTAGCACTTGAAGACGTTCATCTTTTTTTCTCGCTGTCTTTTTTTCCACACCAGTGATTACCATCTCTTCAGAAGACCGAAGCGGAAACAATTTATGCGAGTCAACTGCTGTACACAAACACACACACACGCATTTATGTACATATATATATACATACATGTATTCCTGCGATACCTACATATATATACACACACACACACATATATATATATATATATATATATATATATATATATATATATATATATATATATATATATATACGTGTATATTACACGCATATACCTATGAGAAAATTTTTGTTCTGTGGTTTAAGTGGGCTTTCAAGTGTGTTTTTTTGTGCTTCGTTTTTTTATTTTACTTTGTTTTATTTTACTTTATTTTATTTTTTTATTTTTTTATTTTTTTGCTTTTTTGTGTTTTTCGTGGGTTTTGGGGTTTTTTTTTGTTTTTTTTTGGGGGGGGTGGTTTTTGGTTTTTTTCTTGTTCTGGTTTTTAGGGTTTTTGGTTTTTGTTTTTGTAATTTTTCTTTTGTTTTTTCCCCTGAAGTTTTGGTGTAGTACGAGCAGACTGTTAAACGAAAACAGAAGTACCATAGGGTTTGACGCTTCTTAAGTTGCGTTCTGAAAAAAGTAAGGGGTCATTACGCTTTCAAACACTATATACCATAGTTAATGATGTGGCCCTGTGGCTGCTAGAGGTAGAGCGTATTACGTAAGTCATGACCTTTCAGAATACAGTGGTCGCTTGACAGTCTACATGAAAGGTCATGACTTACGATACGTCTTCTGCTGCCACAGGGGCCACATCATAATTTGGTATAGTGTGTTTGAAAGCGTAATGACCCCTTATTTTTTCAGAACGCAACTTAAGAAAGCGTCAAACCCTATGGTTCTTCTGTTTTCGTTTAACAGTATGCTCGTATACACCAAAAACTTCGGGGGAAAATATTTCTCCATATGTGAATTATTTTTCTGCTATCAGAATTACTTATATATTGAGACAGTGGGAAGCAAAAGCTGTCAGAACAAACACTATAGTTATCTACCTCAGGGTTTCCCTTCCTTTCGAGCGGCTGTAAACTTATGAACTCGAGGGGTCTCTACAGGGAATGAAAGGAAGCAACCCCACACAAGAACCCATGCTTTTTACGCAATATCTCTTTGTTCTTTATATAATGCACCGAATCCACAGAAGGCACAACTCTGCATTCATGGACTTGTTCGAGTGCTAATTATTCAATTTACATTCACATCTGCAATGTGCTGTATTTTACAGGACATGCAGTGCACGCATTACGCACCTGTGGCTGTTTTCTTTCACCCAAGTTCATGATATTTTAAATAATTTTATGAAGATAAATAATTTGTTAGTGGCATGTCATATCACCCACCCATCCTGACGTGTGTGTGTGTGTGTGTGTGTGTGTGTGTGTGTGTGTGTGTGTGTGTGTGTGTGTGTGTGTGTGTGAATGCGCACATGTGAGATCTCATGGACGGCACATATGCCCTCAACCTCACCTCTTGTGCCGTAAAAATACGGTTTAGCGCTGCCATTATGAGTTGAAAGATGTTGTACTGTATAAATTACCGATACGTTTCACCAACTGACTGTGATTTCTCCCTAATGGTGTTCACGACCACGAGCATAATATGCAATATATATATATATATATATATATATATATATATATATATATATATATATATATATATATATATATATATATATATATATATATATATGAATATATATATATATATATATATATTCTCACAGTAATTTTATACCGGACTTTAAAAAAATAACGCTTTTCCCATCATACTAATCAACAGCGACCTGTAATTTCAAAGGTCGTCTGTTTCATCCTTTTGAATTAAATGTTGTTCTTCCTCAAGATAGTTTCAATGAAAATTTCAGGTAGGGGTTACCGGGATAACATGCCAATAGTAAACAGTTTTCCTCGGCTCACGCATGCGCGCCTACCGTCTAGGGTGGACCGAAGAAAGCTGTTCTTTTAAGGGTTAAGGGGAATAACGTATCTTATTAGAGACAAAATTGAAGAAACTGGTTGCAATTTTTTTTTCGATCTGAGAAGTGATAAGTGCTGACCTGCTCGGGTACACGACCTCACATCTGGACGTCTGTTGACGTGCAACAAAAGTCGACAGGTCACCAATCTTGTTAAACACCTTCAGGGTACGAGTCACAACTTGTCAAATCACCGAGTTCAGGGGAAACGGTGTGTTTTGCTTGTCTTGTTCTCGGCGAAGACAATGAAAGTGACGGACGAGATCTTTCACAGTCTGAAATGAGGATTTTCATATGGTAGTTTTCAACACTACATGACGTAGGAACACTTAAGCACAAGTCTTCATGAGATACTTAAACGTGGCGTATTAGCACATGTTAAGCGACCCGTCAGATTAAAGATACATCCGGGAAGACCAATTCTATCCCATACTTCAATCAATACAACATACGCATCAGATTGCATCACCTCTAATCATTGTATTTGGAAGAGACTGTGTTGTGTTCCACAACTCCTGGCGAGTCCTCCATCTCAGAAGTTTGAGTTGTACTGGACTCCTAAAAAACTGACGTATTTAAACAGAATGTCTTGAAGTAGGACAAAGCCAGCGAGGGCGCTCAATGTGTCATTATATACCCCGCAGGGGTGTAACAGTCCTTGTGTGTAAACGACAAAATACGTGCATCTAGGTCTATGCCAAAGAGCTGCAACCTCAAATTAACGTCCAGATGACATCCATAATCACTGATCCACAAACAAAGCTCAGTAACCTAATGTAGGTGACTTAATCAGAGCTAACGCATTGTTCACTTGACATGTCCCTCATCTTTAGGCTTAAACGAATCCTGATGAGCACGAGTTATAAAAGAAGGTATACGTGATATGTTTGAGCCGTTTTAAGGCATGGTTTGATCTGCAATTATTTGACGCCAACTTGGGGCTTCCAGTGCAATAAGTTTCATGGGTTTTTCTTAATTTTTATATTTTTCTAAAATTCTTGAAATACAACACCAGAAGAGATAAACAGAAAAGCAGTTTGTGTTTCATGTGCTCCAGCACCACACAAATACATATGTATGCTTGATCTGTTTCACCTTGTCTTAACACGACCGTGTTTGACTTTAATGTTGTTCCCTAATTTAAACTGCGTATGAGTTAGGTGACGAACGAGCCGCCATACTAAAACAAATAAGTAAATAAAAAAATTTAAAAGAGTTGGCAGCAGTATAGAGTTGGCATATTTCCTGGCGAGAATGAGTCCATCTTGCCACAAATGTCATCCTCTTTGGCAAAAGCAAAAATATAAGCCAGAGGGAAGATCATAAACTACTGTTCCTTCACACGTATTCGCTTACGAGTTTGTCTCCGATTAAAAGGTGTGAACAATATACAGTGGTCCCTGTCTTGAGAGACCACTCCAATGAAAGACCACCTGGCTTGAAAGACTACATTTGGCAGGTCTTTGCTGCGATCTTTTCCATGTTACTGTTCCTCTAATGAAAGACCACCTGTCGTGAGGGACCACTTTTGGTTCTGCTCTTGGGGTGGTCTCTGAAGAGAGGGACCACTGTATAGAGAAACGACTGTAATGACAGGAACATGATGTCCATACGTGTGCTTCAAGTTAGCACTTTTTACAAGGATAAAGATCCACATGGACTTCAATACCACTGCCATAGTCAAGCAACTTTTTCAGAGATTAAATTGGATGTCCTTTAGCTACCGCATTAATTTTAGAGCTGCACAATATGTTTATATATATATATACATATTTATTTTATTTATGTACACACACACACGTATATATATATATATATATATATATATATATATATATATATATATATATATTAATCTCTATGGTTGTACATGCATGTGTGTATGTTTGATCAGAGAGCCCCAGGGAACATGAGCGCCAGCTTACGGGGTCAGTCTCTCCAAATAAAGGCTATCTATCTATCTATCTATCTATCTATCTATCTATCTATCTATCTATCTATCTATCTATCTATCTATCTATCTATCTATCTATCTATCTATCTATCTATTTGTCTGTCTGTCTATCTGTCTATCTATCTATCTGTCTGTCTATGTCTGTCAGTCTGTCTGCCTATATATCAATAAATGAATATTCACGATGAATAAGGGGATGCACGACATGCAGATAATCTGCTTATGAATACACACATACACACACATATATATATATATATATATATATATATATATATATATATATATATATATATATATATATATATATATATATATATATAAAACGATTCCTTCTATTACAATGCAATCTATTTCTGTCGGTAGTTCCTGGTGAGTCTTTGAGAACATCATTTTAGCCAGCCAAAACCCTTTTTAAGTGGCTAAATCGTGACAAGAACACAAATCAAAAAGGAAATAAACTGCTCTTTCAAAATGTAGTCTACATAGCACTTTTATACCAACCACCAGAATGCGTGACAATTTAGAAGGACAAAGACCGTGACACCGCACGGACTCGGGACGCCTCCAGAGGAGTCTGATCCCATGGGAACCAGACTGACACCTATGTCAAGAACCTTGAGATGTATCAGTAATAGTAATTTTTACATTAGAATGACTATGAAGAGGGCAACGGACTCACTTAACTGACCGTGTCTCTTGTTCCTTTTCCATTTAACTGTTTTTAATCCAATGAAATCGGCCTTGTCTGCAAGGTTAATTTTTGTGTATGGATGTCAACGGATACTATAGCGGTATAGCATTCAACATGGATGGCTGGATGGGTTAAAGCGACATGATGTGTCTATCGCTGTAGAGTCATTTCAATTGTAGCACGTATTCTCCGTCTTGTTTTTTTTTCTTATTCTCCCCACCCCCATCCCCTAACACACAGAGTCGCAATCACACGCAATGTAAGTTGGTGGTCCCTTGCTGCTGAGCGGCCAGCCGAACAGACCGAATTCCATGCTTCCTTCCTCCTGCTGCTCTGCTGACTGAGCGGAGTCCGAGTGGAGATTGGGTGTCAGCAGGTGATCATTCGAGTTGCCTCTTTAACGGCTACCTTTTCTCCGCCAACCACGGGAGGGACAAAGCCAGCAACGGCCCATAAGTAGTCTGATCCTCCGCCAAGATTTAAGCTTCCCATGCCCCGCTTGCTTTCATGGACGGTCTGACTGAATTTTACAAGTCAACCTATGTTCTGTTGCAAACTTGTAATATATTTTCAGAGACAAATAAGAACTTTCTGAAATGCAAGCTCCTGTCTCTGAAAATTCAAAACTGGAGGAATCAGCTGACTTACATAGAAAATTTCTTTGCAGCCAAATCAGACCAAATTCCTTGTTATCTCAGAGTAGACATAACACGGAGTTTGGGCCTGCTTCGGATGCAAAAAAAAAATAGATAGATAGATAGATAGATAGATAGATAGATAGATAGATAGACAGACAGACAGACAGACAGACAGACAGACAGACAGACAGACAGACAGACAGACAGACAGACAGATAGATAGATAGATAGATAGATAGATAGATAGATAGATAGATAGATAGATAGATAGATAGATAGATAGATTTTGCCTTCTGAGTAATTTGTTGCAATTGGTTGGATGTTCAAACATGCATGTGTAAATTATCTTAAAAAGGTATACTTTATCATTGCAATGTGCAAGATATATAACAGTCTTTGTGTCACTTGCAATTTATGTATCTCGTCTGTTTTTGTCTAAAAAGGGGAAATTTACAACGAAATTCTGAATGCAAGTCCTGCTTTTTGCAAATCATAACAACTTGATACTGTATCCCTTTTTACATATTTTTTTTCTCATACATGTAGGTGACCATACTTACATTCACCGTACGAGCATGAAAAAGTCGTAGACTCACAAATGTTATGCTGTTGCTTTAGTTCATTGCAACACAAATACATTTCCATTTAAAGGTACGTCTTATAATGGATACCCGTTCGGTTAACCAGGAACAAGTGCCCATTTAAGTTCGAGTCTGTTTTGAAGGAGAGGGGGGGGGGTCCTGTGTCCAAGCACTTTCCGCAAGTTCATACAGCTAAACATGTAGAATTTATTATCAGCTATTAGGAAATGTATTTATAGATGTTGCAAGAAGCATGTTAGAAAAGCATTATCGCTTAGCATGTAAATCTCTGTTTATGTGTACAAAAATAATGTTGAAAATTGGCAACTATGTTGTATCGTCAAGATTTAATACCCACATCACACTTGTACAGAGAGATTAATTGCCATGAATGAAGAAGTAAACATGACACGTGTAGGACTTGACTGTTCAAGTTTCGGCTGTAATCCAAATTTCCCCCGATTGATTTGGGCGTCAGTCCAGGTAGAGTCTCAAATTTAAAAAGTCATGATTTAGCAGTCCGGGTGGGAAACTCCAGGTCTTTAATCATGAGTTTTCTGCACAAGATGGGATCTCACATAGCTGTATAGCCATTGCTTCTGATTTCATATGAAATGTCCGGGGGGGGGGGAGGCAGTTTGCAACAGACACCATGCAGAAGAATACAGTTTAAAAATTGTGTATACTACTACTAATAATAATAATGATAATACAATTTAAATATTTAAAACTGTGTATGATGATAATGATAATAATAATTGCCCATTTGTGCCCTTTTCAGTAACAAGGCGAATTGGTCATCCATACCAGAACAGAACGCCACCAAAGCGCAAAAAGCCTAGGACATCTTTCAGCAGATTACAAATAATGGAACTGGAAAAGAGGTTTCATCGACAAAAATATCTGGCATCTGCTGAGAGGTCGGCGCTAGCTAAAGCACTGAAGATGACAGACGCTCAGGTGAAAACATGGTTCCAGAACAGACGCACTAAGTGGCGGTAAGTACACCACCTGTGTCTTGTGTCCACCTTAAGACAATCCCCGTGTGTTACTTGTATTTATTAGAGTGCAGAAGACGTAACATCACTTGCGCAGACGTAAAATCATGAACTTGTATTCAGTGCAAAGAATTAACTTTTCAATTCCCTTGAGATGGCTTCATATATATCCAGAGACATCTTACAGCGACCATACATCTATGGTGTACATCCACCCTATTCCCTTTTACTCCGTCCCAGATTGTGCATTCGGTTGAATCTGCAAGAGATGTTAATTCCCAACTTTGGATTTTCACAATTTTACAGTAACTTTTGGCAATTTTCTCTGAATAGAGCTGGATTTCCATGCTTGAAACTGTAATATTTTATTAATTGCATGTTGTTCAATAAACGTAAGCATAAGACCACATGGATGAAAGCTGAAGTGAAAGTGAAAGATTTACAATTTGACTACTCCAGTAAGAAGATGCAAATCATGAGGTGGTGCAAATGCAATTTTTTTTTGTACTGTGAACCCTCTCTCCCCCCCCCCCCACCACCACCTTTTTCATTCATGAGCAAAATTGGTTGGAGCACTTGCAACTCATCGTCCCATATTTTAAGCTAAAACTTGCATGGTTGAATAGTCATTTGTTTTTAAACTAAACTAGAACTTCTATTTAGCATTTTATTTATTGATTTCAATTAATATAAAAAACATATCTTCGTTTGCAATTGGCATAATCGACTTTACTGCATTGTGCGTTAATTATGGAGTATATTGTTAGGTACTTCAGGCTATATTTTTTTGTTATAAACTTAATCTTCTCAAATGTCACAGTGCAAAGCAGCAACGGGCCAGGGTAGAGATGCTTGGCCTACGGGGTTTGTCCAAAGTACATTAATTTCGTTAAACGAGTTTCACCCACTGGGCAAGAGAGACATTTGACAGTTTCATAGCCCCAGGCTTAATATTTGTTGTATACATTTACAAAATGGACTCCTTAAGAACGGGTAAACTTGTTTATTTTCTTAAATACACCACCTGTCTTACCAAGCAAGTCGTCCTTTGAGCTGTTCCTGCTAATGTTCACTCTACGTGTCAAAAGAAACGTAGCTTTGACTAAACACGTAGCTGCATGCAGATAGACATACAACTGTTGCCAACTTGCGATATGTTGCAAGAATATATTGGTGTTGCCCGCTGCGTCTCTTACTCTAAGGCGTAAATGACGGCTTAAAATTATTTACACATCATTTGTCTCGCTTATAACACGCCAGTATTTGACACTAAAGGACCTATTAGAATATTTGCAATGTTTTGTCCATATTGTATATGGGCAGACCAACGAATAAATAAATATTCTATAATAGGAACAAAATGTCATTATACAGACAAGTTGTTACGACATTTACTTGAATGTATAGTTTACCATCTTGAAAACCCCGGGGCTTTTACTACCTCCTGCTAAATTGACAGTCAAAGGCCAGTTTATTACACAAGTTAGCGAATTAGTTAACCGTATGTTTGCACCAAGCACTAGTATACCTTTTGAAGTAAGCCCACCTCGGCATTGCCTAAGGATATGTCAAAATATGGCAAACACAGTTTGGCCTAAACCATGGGAATTGTTTTCAAGCACTTTTTGTCTGCGTTTATGTGATGATTTTTTTTTTTCAAGCTGATATATTTTACTCGATTCAGCTCTTTCTATGTTTTCTACTCGTATGTTGATATCAGAGTCATGCCATGTGTGGATTGATTATTCTCTAGAATTGTGATGTTAACACTGCTTAGAGCCTCCGCCAAGTAATGTATATACAGACGTGTCACCCGTAGACATTCTTCCTAATTTAGCGATGCAGAACACATTAGAGTGAATAGACAAGCACCTCGCGGGGAGACATTTTCAATGTAGATGCCTTTTAAAGTTATATCCAAGCACATTTCCATGTATATTCATTCTTTACTGATTATAATAAGCATGTTTAGGCATTCAAATTGCATGTTACTGCAATAATTATCATCCCACGGTTTATCAAGCAAGTATAATCGGCTTCAATACGGTAATTACATGCACCTTTAAATTCTGGCCCATGGGTGCGTATCATTTTTACGTCAGTTTTGTGGAACAATATAATTGTCTTGGTGCTTGATTCTCTCCATTGTATATTGTAAATTGAGATTTGTGTCCTACAGTCCTATTTTCGCTTATTTCGCTGGTGGCATTAATAAACAAATAAATGAATAAATAATAAGTCAGTCAGTAAGTAAGTAAGTATGTAAGTAATGAATAATAAGAAACACGTGAAAATGAAAACATGTAAGTAAGTCAGTAAGTAAGTAAATAATGAATAATAAGAAACACGTGAAAATGAAAACATGCACAGTACAACAAATATTTGAACCTAGCTTTAAGTGGCACCGTATCCGAATACCAAATATAACATTTCAGAATCTAAAATGCAAGACTCGCGAGCATGAAATAGGAGAAAAAGAGCAAAGAAGAAAATAATGATTAATAAATAAACAAGCAAACGAACGAACGAGTCACGCATGTTGTTATTTTGTGTATTCCTTAGCACCCGGGGAATAACCCTAAATTTCAAGAGAGCTGATAATAAACTAAATAGCAAAGACACGTGTTCTGTTGGGCTTATTCGGACTTGGCATCCATTGAACCCTAGTTCAGAAAATAGATTCGCAGCATGTCAATAAGTGCAAATGATCAGAAAGGAATCATAATTGGCGGGACAGTAATTATTTGAGAAATGTTTTGATTCGGCATTTGACATGAAACGCATTACTTGCAAATACAACGATAAGAAATGGCCCTGTAGCTAATAGCACTGCATCAAAATGTGTAATCAAACTTGTGCCAATCATTTATATTACATGTATATGTAACAGATTGGGTTATTAGGGTGACAAGATACATATATACAAGCTTTAAAATATCCATACAAGTCACATAGGCATATGCACACACAATATAACATACTCGCATAAATTTGTAATGGAGTGTACCTGACTGGACTGGCAAACATGCACACTCACACACACACACACACACACACACACACACACACACACACACACACACAAATATATATATATAGAGAGAGAGAGAAAGAAAGAAAGAAAGAAAGAAAGAAAGAAAGAAAGAAAGAAAGCTGGCTTGTTATCTTGTCATTAACTAACCCTATTTTAACCTTTACACTATACTAAAGCATAAAAGTGAGTCAAAAGTAAACTATATAATTTTTTGTTGCATTTCGCTGATATTGATGCTGCAGGTTCAGTGCTAATTAGCTATCTGTCACTCTTTGTGCCTTTTTTTCATTTTATCTGTCCATCCTGACCCAGCCACCCAAACCTGTTTATCCTTCATCCATAACTATCTATCAAAACATAATAGCCCATTTTTACATATAATGTATTATTAAAACAAAGTATAGCCCCAGGAAGAACATCCATTATTCCACTCATAATCCCCTCAGCGTTATGCTATCATTACTGTCACATGTAAGCTTCTATCAAAGGTTAAGCAGTGACGGTGGTGCCAGTCTTAGCTAGGTTCACAAGCCCTTACCTGCTTAAATCGGTCAATACCTACCGGCAGGTCCTATTGTCTTTTAAAATTATGGAGCATGTTCAGGAGAGATCTTTGCGGGAAAAACAAAGAAACGAAGACGAACTAACAAACAGTAAATAGACTTATTCGAAAAGCACCAAATGTATATTTCCTTTCATTTTCTCTTTTCGCAAAAGCTCCAGCAATAAACATGGTTTATACAAATCACACTCATATTCTTGGTGACCTGGCTGTGCTTTGTCGTTTATCACGTGGGATTGTCCTCTTCAAAAAGTGCTACGGCTGGTAAAGCAAACAGAATGCAGTATTCTCTCTCTCTCTCTCTCTCTCTCTCTCTCTCTCTCTCTCTCTCTCTCTCTCTCTCTCTCTCTCTCTCTCTCTCTCTCTCTCTCTCTCTCTCTCTCTCTCTCTCTCTCTCTCTCTCTCTCTCTCTCTCTCTCTCTCTCTCACACACACACACCTTCATGAGTACTCATGGCCACTGGTTCTACACCCAAAAGAATATCGAACGACCCTAGACCTAAATTGTCTAACGAGGCAGTTCTGGCGTAAGTCGTTGTAGCAGTGGTGGTGGTAGTAGTAGTATTTAATGTTGCCAAACTGGGGATCGTATTTTCCTCACACTGAGTAAGAATATACTTGGGGTATGAAGATGGGGTATGAAATTTTGTTTTACCAAGTATATATATATATTGATATATTTGTATTTGTGTCTTTTTGCCCAGAACCACTTCCTGGTAGTCAATAACCTATTCCGCAGTCTGAACTCTTTTCTCTCCATAAGCTAACCTGTCCCCTGTCTAGGCTATATACATATGGAATTACTATTGTCCATATTGCACACGTTCCTCTGTAAAATTTTGACATAGGCTGTATCAGCCCAAATAAATTAAAGGGTCTTCAGCGGGTAACTACTCAACATGTTTCGGAGCCTTTTGTCTCTCTGAGTAGCGGCTCCTTGTCTAAGCTAAATATTCAGCAAAGACAACCCACATAATAAAGAATAAATATGAACGTGGCATATGATGAATTAGCTAAATGCGTGAAGTTTTGCTTATAAATGCAGAGCTTCATCATGAAAGAAGAATCCCTGTCAAACAAACCATAATTACTAAATTTGTATAGTACAGGTTCATATTATATATATATATATATATATGTATGTATATATATATAATATATATATATGTATATATACATATATATATATATATATATATATATATATATATATATATATATATATATATATATATATATATATATATATGCATAAGCTTATTTTTGTAGTCTGTTTTAAGAATTAGAGTATCCATAAGATTTCCGAGTTGCTGATTGTTAAAAGGTGATAGAGAAGGGTCGCGGGTGACTGTACCCTAACCTTTTTCTCCAACTGCCAAAGTAAAATATCATTGTACCTGAACTTAACCACTCTGGAATGACACACTTCATCAGCTGCAACGTTCCTAATTTATGCGTTAGCTAGTTTGTTTATTGCTCACAGGTTTTTTTGTTTGGTTGTTTGTTTGTTTGTTTGTTTGTTTGTTTTTTGTTTGTTTTTTGTTTGTTTTTTTTTTCTTTAAATTTTGGCACCCCGTTCACACAACTACAACCTCTGGTCCCCGTTTTTTTGTGTCCCATGTAGCAAGGAATCATGTTCTCCTTTTGTGTGTGTGTGACTTTTATCATCATCATTATGATCATCATCATCATCATCATTGGTCTTGCCGATTTTTAGTGTTGTTTGTAAATGATATAATTATATTCAGCGTTTTATATATTAAACACGCATGTATTTGCATTTTCAAGCAATATTTAAATGTTTCATAATTTAATTGGCGTTTGAGGAGTTAATCCTTCAGATCTGCCAATATCTACGGGTCCACTATTATAGGTCCTTGGCTCCGTGCTGTTTGTCCCACCATTTCCGTGGAATGCGAATAAGACAGCCTCATATGGACCATAAAATTTAATGTGAAAGAATCTTCATGCGGGATGCCACATGGTTGAATGGAAGGAAGGTCAAAGCCTACGGAGACATTAGAAAACAACTTAAATTGATTAATAGCCTCCATTGCTTTTGTGTGAAGATATTTGTGTTATCGTCAAGTTTGTTCTACTGTCGGGGATAAGCACTATTACTTTATGATTTGTGTTGGCAGGGCCTGGGGTTGAGAACGATTAGTGAGCAATGGTGATATTAAAAACAATGCGTAGCCATCAGGGATGACACTTTGCACATACAACTATCACAACAATGTACACACATGCTTAACCTTAGCCACGGCTACAGTGTCAGCAAGGAAGGAAAAACCATTTATATATGATCTGTTGTCACTAGAATATATCATTAATAAGGCGCATATGATAATACATACATATTAAAGACGCTACAGAAGGTCCATTAGATAAAAAATTTGTGTCAGGTTATGATGTACATTATTATACATGTACTAAATAAACTTTTACCTTGAGCACAAATGAGCTATGAATCATAAATATATTCCGATGTTGAATTGCATTCCTGCATTTCAAGGTATTTTACATTGTTGACAATAATAAACTTGTGCCATAGAAAAACTGTTCTACCATAACCGATGCAAAAAAAAAATTACAATTTTTTTTTCGTGGCTATCACCAAACAAGTCAATATTCGCATTTATATGATGGAATGTCGTGCAAATAAATAGGATACTTGAGAGGTAATCTTTAACAACTATGCGTTTCATAGCTGTCTCCAAAGAAGTCACACATTCGCATTTACTTCCTGAAATTCCGTGCAGATAAATGGGATATTTGAGAAGTAAACTTTAACAGCTATGCATGCACATTTGCAAATTTAATAGGCGGGGAAAGTTTGTCAACAAAGATGCATTATATTACATGTGGACATACATTTTGTTTGTCTTCAGGAGTCATAAGGGACTTCTGCATGGGAGTCTAGGAGGGCACAGGGTTTCTTGATGGCATTGCCATTTCGGTAAATTAAATGGCCTAATCTCCAGATAACACTCAATTAACTCTGGTCATAACTGCTAATTAATGCGTTGTGGAAAAGGTAATAACGTGAAAACGATATACACAAAACAAGCAAACTTAACTGTATTTTATGAACATAAACCTCAGCAAATGCAAACATGGATTTATGGGTTTGTTTGTCCACATCTGACATAAATTGTGTTTACGATCGATGCACGTTTGTGAAGTTGCTAAATTTAATGTTGGGATACGTTGTATAGACTTTATATTATGCGATACGAGTTTAATGATTGGTTACTGTCATAAATATTGTGAACTGCAAGCAGAAGCAAGTCAGGTAATCAACTATTCTGAACAAGAACCCTGTCCTGGGGACCGGGAAAAAACTGAGGTTTATGGTAAAATTATCTAAATTGATTCTGAAACTTTGAACAATAATTGTGGCTTTGCAACACCCCCTCTCTTTGAAGCAGCAAACAAAGTTGACGTCTATTTGCAACAAAAATACACGAGTGGCTGTGTTTTGTCACTTGTACAAAAGACGAGTAGTCAAAGGGCACGGCGGGTCCCTGTTGATGGCGACTGAGTGCTGCCCACAGGCTACCTACATTTTTGCGTGGTCAATGTAGGTTTTTAGGATGCGCGGGGGACGCAGAATAGGCCCCAGGAGACGAGCGAACGAAGACCTTGTCATAGGTGTTCGTCATTACAAGCCACTAATATCAGACACCACTGTCCCTCAGTATCGTTTTTAAAGCTGAATAAGATTGATATACGATGACAGTGGCCCGCAGGTTTGGATGAATTAGTGCCTGTCACTATCCCGACCCCTGGCCTTGTTCTCTTTGCGTTTCTCAGTAATGTTCTTGTTCGTTGCTACTGTTGTAATAGCTCCCAGCGCGATCTTGCTGCATACTTTACAGCGTCCTCTGTCACCACGTCCATCAAGTATCTATAAATGAGAGGAATACAGGACCAGGCTACGCTATATAAATAAAAATTGAAAAAAAAAAAAAATTGGTTGTCTTTCTAATAATGACGGTACCGAGATGCTCTAGAGGAGTTCCCGGTCTAACTATTCCCTATATACTTCTCATGGCGTTCTGGCCAATTCTCATTTTGATTACGTCATGCATGTGTTTATAATGGTGATCTATGACTGGCTACAAATTGGTGCTATTCCTCCAAGGCCTCCCTATTATCGCTACTACTTACTCTGAAGTGCACTAAATCACAGTTGAGTGGCTTTAAGAGGTACCACGAGACTTTTAATGGGGAACCATGAGTTAATAACCAAAATAAATACATAGACCTTGATATGTTTTGTACTGACAAATAAAATGACGTATTTGGTCACCAAAACACAATGGGTGTACTAGGGATAATGACTCAATTTTGTCCTGGACAGCTTGGGAATTTTAAGCGGGACTGTCGGTAATGAATCTCGTTTCGAGAACCAAATATATTCTGGTGGGGCTTCAGATGTACCTTGAAGCATTATCACATGTTTCTGTGTCATTTCAGACAAAGAAAATGATTCTCTGAGACTGGACATCTGATTAAGCCTTATTCTCACGCTTGGGGCAAATCTTGCCTCACCGTTGTGCCATTTGGGCTTTGTTGTATGCAACAGAAGGCAATAAAACTAGTCTCTGTGAAGAACTATGCCGGAAGGAAGCGTTCAATTACTATCCAGGCAATCTAGCCAAGGTTAGATGTATTTATTTTGCATCACTTGCGGGCCGCGACTATCCACATCTTGGAGTGGATTGCTTTGGTCACGAATTTCAAATCAATTTTATGTGCACCGGGGATATAATTTATTACCCTTGATGTCCTGCTTCACACTAATTCAGACTCATAAATCTTCAATATATTCCATAAAGATCTTCCATATGTCACAATTGTTCACCAAATAATGACCAAATTTTAGTTTATGGTAGTTGATAATTTTTGTCGCAGCAAATCGTTAGCAAGCTCAAATAGTTCTTAAACCTTCTAAGAAAATAACCAGTTTAGATAATTCGCATTGCTTTTGGTATGGCCGGGTAAAACTGACAATGGACGAGAGCCGTTTTAACCTTGCCAAACTTGGCGCAATTCAATCCGGGTCATTAGTGCTGGGGAGATGATTCAGCCTCACTGAAAACGCGAGCATTTCCGTAAGTCAATTTAAAGGGATGGAGTTTGATGGGACAGCGAGGAGAGCGCAAGAATAACCTATGGATGTTGGCGGTTACCTCCTCGATTATATTAAACCGCTGATGGGCCTGTCGCACCTGCCATTTATCTCTTATTCTGAGCCCCCACGAGCTTGCTAAACCTGCACTGCGCTATTTAGTTATTACGAGGACCTCTTCACTTCTGATTGGAGTTTCCTGCTGGTAAAATGAGGGTCTGGTCGCTTGTTAACCCCATCGCGTATTCCGCTGACAGCCCGCTTAGGTTGACATTAACTGGCACTTGATCGCTTTTCGGTAATTCGGTAATGAATTCTTCATGATGAACACAATTTTCTCAATATCGCTTGCCCTGGCAGCGCGCTTATTGAAAAAAGAATAATCACAACAAATATTTTGACCCTGTCTTTGATATAAACAACACCTATAACCCCGGAGCATGCCTGTCTCGACAGACTCTCATAGGCGCCTTGCAACATTGCACGCCTTTGGCATCCACCTTCCAGCCAAATCGCACTGACGCGGCTGTAACGGTTTGGCCATTACAGACAATTGTTGAACTTTAACAGTGATTTGGCGGAGGCATGGTCTACATTTGTGGCAGTTCAATATTACTGTTTTTACTTTCTGGAACCCTGAATCGCATAAACAGTAATTTATCCTTCAAAGGTAGCTTAGTCTCCTTTGCTGAATAAACCAAATAAACAACGGTACATTAGCTTTCTTTGTCGATCTTAGTTTTATTACCTTCACCCGAGTGCTTTTTTTTAGGGGGGGGGGGGTGCAACCATATGAGCATGGAGTCAATGAGTCTGTTTGCTTACAGTGGAGCAATAAAATGATTTTGTATTGTGGCGGCAAAGATATATGATAACAATGCCACACACAACCACCTGCATCATTTTAGATGGCCTAGGAAAATAGGGATATTCCAGCATGGCTTTATTTTCAGGTCGCTAGAAAATACAGTAAGAGTTTTCATGTTCAAATGTTTTAGACCAAAAGTCAAATCATTATACACGTAATTGTATACCGAGCACTTAAGGGAGACGTGGAAAAAAGTATTTTATTTCATACATCTTGTTTTTGTTCTTGCTTTTTAATCTTAGTTTATTATTCTTTCATTTTTTTTAATTTTTTGTTTTGTTTCATGTTATTTCATTTTTTATTTTACCTTTTAATTTAATTTTTTAATTCATTTATTTAATTTTGTTTTGTTTTTTCTTTTATTTAATTTTATTTAATGTTTTATTTTACCTTTTATTTACTTTTGTTTTATTGATAATTAAGTAGGTATACCTAGCAGGCAGAACTTTGGGTCTCAGGCATCCCAGTCGCCAGTAACAAATACCATCTTGAGGAAATGGAGGTAACCAGTAACAAGTTGGAAACTGCATATACATCTAAAAACACCATTTCTATCAGTAAAGGAACAATTCAATGACAAAAAAAACCCCGATAGCCGACGGTTTGAGCTTTATTTTAATTTTTGTCCTTTCAACGTCAGGTTCAAAGATCCACTGTGGAGGCTGTGGTATTTTTGCACCCAAACGACCATTACCAGGAGGTTTACTAGTACACCCTCAGTTTGCATCATTCCTGTGTACACAACGAGTTATAGGTGGAAGAAATAGTTATTCTACTTATGGATACGTCAGTTTGGCCGCATGTATGTTTGCATGTGTGTATCCGGGTTTCTGCACGTGCTATTTCTATAAACTGTACAGTAGAATCTCCAATTAAGACCACCTCCATAAAGAGACCAGTTCTATATTAAGATCACTCCTCTATTAAGACCACATTTTTCAGTCCCTTAGGTGGTCTTATTTGGGAAATTCATATATATATATATGAATGGTATATATATATATATATATATATATATATATATATATATATATATATATATATATATATATATATATATATATATATATAAAATCTTTCTTCGCACATGAAAATGGCACTGTTACAATAAAAGACAATGGTGGATATAGTAGGCCTATATACAGGTGAGACAGCCAGGAGAAGGAAGAAACGCAAAATGTTAAGCAGTAGCTCAGTTGTAAAACGGCCATCCCTGGGTCGTGATTTTTAAGATAAGAATTTACTTTATCCTTGAAACTGTATAGAAATATATACCTGTTACGTGGTTTCACCGTAATTGTTGCTGTGTTTCTTCTCCGGAGAATTGTTCACTTCAATTGAAACACGGGACAAGCACACCGTGGAATCCACTCAAAATGCACATCCTCGGAGAAAAGAGTTGGTTCGACCTTTTTGTTCATATGATGATAAAGGCTTTATAGCGTCCCTTTGGGCCGATAATTAAAGTCTGTTTATGCAGTAAACGTCAGCCTTTTAACATCGGCAGTGGTTTTTCGTTGTGGGTTACACTGGAGCTTCACACGTATCGGGAGTAGAGCTGTCTGACGTGTTTACACACAGCATCTCATGGCATACAACCCCCCTCCCCACCCCCGGAAAAAAATTGATTGTTTGATTCAAAGCTTTTCTTGCACGCGTTACATTTTTTTACCTTGCTTTTCTTTCTCCATGCTGAGTATGGAGCTTCCGTTCAACAATTATAGACTTTATTTCTTATAGAGTATCGAAAAAGTAGCCACAGACTCATATTAATATCTCTCCTTTCTCCATTAAAATTGTTTTTCTTCACGTGGATACTATCTCTATCTCTGTCCTCCTGACTTTGCGTACTGAGTATCATCATAATATTATCAGAATACGATAACGATAACCTCTCTACGTGTCAATATATGTATATATATATATATATATATATATATATATATATATATATATATATATATATATATATATATATTGCTGTTTAAGATTTCGTTTTAATTTCCGGACCAACTTTTGTTTGAGGTAGGTACTTTCCTTAAGTAATTGGGACAGAATATGTTGATTCATAATAATGGTAATCTAAATTGTCAAGTGTCTCTTGTACAGATTAATGTGTGTGTCTCCGTGTCTGGATAGCCTTTTAGTATCTTGTACTCGTTGGTGATCCAGTATAAATCAATATGTTTAAGCTATTTTGTCCTCTCTGAACTGAAACATATTGACATATGTTGAAGCTGCTTTAGAGGTAATAAATATTGGCTACACAAATATGTGTAGTTCATGTCATAAATATTTTGCCTGAGGATCAGACTGCTTGCGGGGCGTGTTGTCTTTGCCCCTCCAGTCGGCGGAACAAAGACCGCCGTTAAGCAGGCAATTTATATATATATATATATATATATATATATATATATATATATATATATATATATATATATATATATATATATATATACATATATATATATATATATATATATATACATATATATATATATATATATAACTCGCTAAATATGTTCAAGATGTGCAGTAAAGCTGTCGTGACCTTGTATCCGCCCTGTAGTATTATTGTATCAGCAGCAGTTGTTTGGGGAACTAATTATTACTTCTGTTATGTTGATGGACAGATGCAGTTTAGATGAGAGAAAAAAATATAAAACACATGTAGTTCACAAGTATACCGAAGTATACCCGGCAGGTGAACGAAAGTATGAACACAGAGGACGACCGTTCACCCAAAATGTTAGCAGTTGCTTTGGGGCATTTGTATACACGCGGTACAGAAACACACCGCGGAGGAGGTCCCGTGTAACGGGAATGCATACGCGGGGTTCCAACCCTGCGAGTTCCGCCATTTTAAATATTATTTTCAGATCTTATATGTGCATGACGTTTAGTGGATCTTAACATTGCGGTCAATTTTCCATTTAAAAGTTAAGAAAGTAAGGTACTGGAATAATCAGAAGATCATATCAATGTCACCTGATAAGTAGTGTTTTTATGCCACAATGTCCTGATCTTTCTGCATATTGGAGCATCACTTATTTCACAGTGAACTCAGGCACGGTCTTTTTATGCATATCTAGTGAGATAGGAAGCATATTGACGATATTGACATGTTTTTTGCTGATTCAATACCGACTTAGTTTGTACAAAATGGTTTAGCTACATTTTTATACCTTTAAGAGATAAAGACTGCTGTGAAAATACCAGCATCAAATAGGACGATGACAAACAGGTCTAATACAAGTTAATGAAAACCTTGCCTGTTAAACTGCATGTCAGTACTTAAGAATTTTCGTTGCCTCCTAAACAAGCCAGACCCTTGTTTTCTCCATTTCACTGTAGCGGAGATAATACGCAACTCAGTCTGCTTTGCAGGCAAGTTATGTGAAGATGATCCCAGGAAACGGTCAAAGAGCTGAAAGTCTCATTCATCACCAGGCAAACGGCGACTATACCTTAAAATATCATTGAAAATGCATCATAATGCATGTGTGCGTTTGATGATAATATTACAACTGTAGAGATTCATTTTTTTTCCGGAATTTTATGGAAGCACTCATACTTCTTTGGTTGTGCATAAAGAAGAACAATCGTTCACATGCTCACAGCTATCTCATGGTATCAGTAGCGCTCGTGATTTTACAAATGCAACCTTAACGTAAGCTGAGCTAACTGTAGCACAAATTAGCTGATATTTGTCATATTTATTGCCTCGTTTTGAAGGACAAATTGAGAAAGATGGCATACGAGTGGACTATGACATGGATACTGCGGCGCCTGATGGTGCATGCCAATTGTCCGCGCTAATCGTCGCAAAAATGCCGCCCTACAACAAGGTACATATTTCCACCGGCTTTCTCTAGCATGCTCGCTATGTTCTTTATAAATATGCAACAGATTGCCCGGTCATTCTGTGTCAGACGCGACCAGAAACACGGCATTTAACTATTATTTATTCTCCATTCAACACCAACTATTTGATGATGAGAGTTGCAGATACACATTTGACGCGTGGCTGGTGAAGCCGTTTCTTCACCTTTCAGACAATACTCTATTCGTCATATCTGTCCTACTGTCGTGCGTGTGTGACACCGGCGGTCCACAACACACTCACGTCTTTATTAGGTGCTGGCTCTTGTTTGTGTTTCCTATAAATCCTCCCCAGTGAAAGCTGGCTTACAACGGACATATTCTGTCGTGTCATTTGCTCTTACAGGTCCTTAAACATTAAATAAACATTGTGTCGAGTGATTAAGGCCATGGATGGGGCATGCATAATTTCAACCTTGGTTTGTGAATCATGGTTGTAATTTTATAATGTTGGTTAAATTAACCATGTGATATTTAATTCACAGTTCGTCAAAGTCAGCGTGCATATGCTACAGTTTATTGTTGCAACCATGCAAGAGGAAAGGTGTGCCGACACTGGATAAAAACACGCTGTGAAACATTGAAGTGACATGCGTACTTTGGTTTATTCGCTATTAATAAGAGACATCTGCAGAAATGTTCGCAGTGGTTGTAAGGGAATAAATCGACAAGGTTCCATAGACAATCTCCGCTCTTATCTATCTATCACCAGGTGTTGCGCTATATCAAGACTAAAGCAATAGAAAATAAGCATCATAGATATTTTTTTTTCATTTGACAGATTCCGTATAATTTATTTTGGCAGCAGAAAGTGTCCTAAGTAGAAACATTTTACTCATGACATGAAGCTTACCAGAAGAAAACTCTGGACACTTGAATTGACACTTGTGGCCGCTTTTAGTCTTGGTTAAGCTGAACAGGTAAACTCAGATTGTTAATGCCAAACAGGTACCAAAAGGATTGACTGTCACATCTGAGAAAATTTTACTTTTCGAATAAAACATCTGGCGTTACGTGCAAACCAATTAACGTCAGGTTGATGTCTATCTGCCAGGGGTTGGAATTTCAAAATATTGAATTATATTCTGTAGGAAAGACGCACAGGGCCCATTCTTCTCGCCATCACTGTACGCTCCAACCCCGCATCTAGGCCTTCATCCCAGCTTTCTGGCAGGGGCCGCGGATTAATCATGGTACCTATAATTATACTGATCATAATTTTACACAAATAAAACTCTTTTGCACTTCCTATGAACATGTACTGTATAAGCTGTTTCGCTTTTTGACATTACAAAATGTGGCTGTCACACAGACCAAGCTCGTAGTCATATATTTACTGCATGATAGGAGGAAACATCAAATGAAGGACGTAGCTCCAACTTAAATGGAGGAGGTTTCGTCAAATTATTTTCAATTTGATCGACCGCTGACCAGTTAAGACATTTATTCCTAATCCTCTTGAATCCACATATTCCCGTAGGGTACAGACTGAACGGTGAGAGGTTACGCGGAGTGTGCCAAGCAGTTAGTCATTTAAATGCATTAACTCGTATATGTCCGTTCTTTTGAAAACTTATAAGCAGACGCTTATTGGATGGTCATCATACTCTGTCCATGGAGACTTGAGCACGGCTTCGGTGCGACCCCACGTGACCTAGGGGATCCATTATGATCCGCTAAGGAGGTAGGGAAATTTGGACGCCGGTTCCTGAAGATGAAATTCGTTTAGTTGTCACGCAATTTTTTAATATTGTCCGGTCGGGGTTATGTGGGCAGACTATTCATTCAATCTCAACAGGCAATCCAATAATTTTCACTCCCATCCAAAGAGAAGAGAAAAGCCATTATTGTGTGGCATTGATTTGTTTCTTGACCTTCCTTGTCGAGTATCTTCAACGCTCTATACTCTAGTTATGGACACAAGACATGAAGCCACTGACTATTGTTTTCATTTTTATGTTCTGCAGACGACAGACCGCAGAAGAGCGGGAAGCGGAGAGACAAGCGGCCAACAGACTGATGCTCAGTTTGCAAGCAGAAGCCAGTAAGAACATTTACAGTTCCCAGGACCCTTTGTGTTTGAACAATGCCTCACTAAATGCATTACAAAATCTCCAGCCCTGGGCTGACGAGGCCAACAGGCCCGACAGACCTAGCTATCTTAACGCTGCTTCATTAACGTCACCTACGTTAGTATGAGGTCATGTGACGTCATCCAAAGAGCAGAAGTCTCCATACTACTACGGGAGTGTCGCAATTAATCAGTTTGTGACCAGGAAGCTGGACTAAATGCCAAGATACATGAAATACTACATCATAGTACATGTACCGAAAAATTTTCACTCCCGCAAGATCTCGACAAAGGCAGCTATCATAATGTGTAGTGGACGCATCTACCATGGCATTTCTCTCTGGTTTGAAATCAAGAGAATACCTGCGTCAGGACGATTAAGAAAATATGGCTGCCCTATGAGCGTAAAAGAGAGTGCCTGCATTTGCTTGAGAGTGTGTCAAAATCACATTGCTTGTGTTGTTCCTATGTCCAGTAACTTTATGGAACATAACACAAATGAAGCCGTTGAGCTGACAGCATAACGTATGCAGAGATACTTACAAGTTACAGTACGAAACAGTGGCTTGGGGTGCAGGCCACGCGCTCCACATACCAATGACGACAGCTGACTCAACACTGTAGTCATTACTCTACCTTGCTTCAGAGACAAAAGACATTGTGTAGTACCACCCATCAGGCATGACACCCATTCTTTGATATATTGCATTACTCCATAAGTCCATAATTAGACTATATCTTCAGACTGTTCCATTTATTTATGCCACGTTCAGCTCAGATTTTTGTTACTTTGGCTTGAGTGTGTATCAGCATGCAACCTTTTTTTCTCCATCGAAGAGAGGGTATCGCCTCATCGTGGTCATCTTCAGACATGATCCGTTCACAGTGACAATATTGACTATTTTCGGAATCAGCTGCCCACCTATGTGCAAAATTATGGATAAATATATCTATTTGAAAATGAGTGTGTAACAGAAGCAAAGGAATAGAGAATAAAAACTATGATTGTTTGCATGGCACAATTTATTTGCAACCAGAAGCAAATATAGGTGATGACGTGCTGTTTTAATTTCTTGGCGTTTTGGAGTTGTAAATGGTATGCATTATGGTGAGAATGCCTCTCATGTTAAATATGTAAATAAGAGGAACATTTGCCTGTTTTGTTTTGTTTTTTTGTTTTTTTTGGGGGGGGGTGTTTTTTGGGGTTGTTTTTTTTTTTGTTTTTTTTTTAGTAATTCAGAATTTTAAAACCGTATGTGAAGTGGGAATTCTCTTTAAAAAACAGGAACTTCACTAAATACATTGCCGTGGTATTGTGACGGTGATAATATGCCCTATATCAATACATTAGTTGGCGCTCTTCAGTGCTAAATGTTGAATAAGTGTATGGTTAATAGCAAATTGTAGGCTAAGCAAGGTAGCGCAAGGTCGTGAAGATATTATCTATTCAAGTTAAAACATACATTTTCCATATACTTTCCTCAAAAAATGGAACCAATACAAGTCATCTCATAGCTTGCTGTCTGCAGGAAATGTCCATGGTTGGCAAAAGCATAAATTAAATGTACACATCGTAACGCATTTTATATCCGTAAGGCCTGTCATTTAAAATAGAACGTGTTCCTCAGCGCAATTTGTTAAGCTCTGATAGCAGATGTAGGATCTGTCTTCAAGGTAATAGGATGCATTTATAAAATTCAGGCTGAAAGTCTGAGGACAGGATAACTCGGCTGGCGGGCTCGGTGTAATGACTGTAAGACGAGAGAACGGCTGGGCCTGACGTTTTTGAAATGCACGTCCTTCAGAACGTCTCATATTTGAAAATAAAAGCTCAATACAAAAGAGCACCAGACAAAGATCTGGTGTTGAGAGTAAATGCGGAGAAGCGTACCGCTCACCCTGAGAAGGAATTGCATACCGTAGTTCAAAAAATGTTCGTGCTTAATTTCGTACAAAAGTAATTTTTTCCTAAATTGGGAAAACTTCATCATCCTAATTTCTCGATATTATGTGTTATGTAATAAGAGTGATACAATATACCTTTTTTTGCGCATCGAGTTATATCTCGAATAACATGAAATTAAGTAGGGCTTTAAAAAGTTTTAGAACTACAGTTATCAGGGATTCCGAATTGGCAAGGGGTAGATATGTATTATGAATATGAATTGTTGATGAAAATTGTCAGTTGAGTCAAGTCTTCAGAAAAATAAGTGCATTTTTTATCGTTTTGTAAATAAGCGTCAACACCCTATTTGAGAATGCTTGATACTCCACGAACTCTTTGTTAGCATTTCTTTCTAATATTACAAGGCTTTCAATTGACAACACCCAAAGGGCAGAAAACATCTTTATAAGAGTTCTAGTGGTTAATACTTTAAGTACATGAGTTTGCTGGTTAATCAATTAAGTACATGAGGTTGAATATGACAGGCCAGCTTTATGGGTCTTGTCACTCTTGTTTGCTCAAGTAATACAGATAAGTAAACCTGCCATTTTTACAATTAAACCGATTCGTGGGTAGAACGAGTCAACAGCTTTACAATAGACCCAACCCTGCTAGGGTGAGCTGTTGACCGGGGCCATGCTAGGATGATAGGTCTACTCTGCAATTTCACCATGAATATTTTCTATTAACGAGTAATTTAAGTACTAATGTTAAAGCAGACGACAATGTTTTATTTTGGGACGATTTGAGCTTGAGGTGATTGACAGAACATAGCAGTAAAAATCATACGAAGATCAACGATTTGCCTCCAAAGCCGACCAATATCCGTATTGTCTCTACTATACTTGGAGTGGAGAAAGGACGGACAGTGGTCTGTTTAGCAGGCAAATTGACTGTAAGGATTTTGCACTTCATGACCTGGGGGCGGGGAAAGGCATTTGCAATTCTAGAAAAAAATTGTGATAAGTCGTGCTGATTTAAATATATGAATTTTTACTTATGCAGCCGGATGTTAAAATTAAATAAAACATCTTAAAGTTCCGCAAACGATTTTAATTTAAGAATTTTACAATGATATAGGCTTTTATATTTATGGAATTGTACATATGTGTTAAAGATAGGCGAACGACAATGTCACGACACAAACAACAGACTTACAAGCAACAGCCTGATGTTCTCTTGCTTTTCGTTACTGTTTGTAAGAATAATTTATGATATTGTAGTCTTTGATCGGGTTCCTACGTCAGAATTATCTGTCAACTGTTCATATTTCAAATGATAGAGCAAACATTTAAAACACCGATTTGTACAGAATAGTATTGATATTTTCTCGCTTAACTTCACAAAAGTACTATCATTTTTGTTTGGTAAATGTAAGGGGTTCGTCGAGGGAATATAATACAGCAAAGTTTCAACTCGAGAAATTGTCTTTGGCCGTTTTCTTATCACGTGACAAAGACGAGAAATAATGAGATTAACAATAGAGCCTTTCCGCGGGTCAAGGGACCTTCTATTTGAGCGTCCTAATACCAGATATTGAGCGTATCTACATTATGCTATTTGCAAATAAACAGAACAGTGGAATATCGACCGCCTTGTTGATTTTTTCCTTTGCAGTGTTGTCTAGGGTTTCGACGTTGACACTCCAAGGCACCATTAGCAAGCACTTGTATGTGTTCAAGTTATATTACCATGCACATCCTCTTACTCTTTACTTCTGACCGTAACAATATCGCTGCCTTTATCTTTAAATTATTCGCTCCTCCCTTGTTCGACCATACTGCAAAAATTGTTCTTGGTGAACCATGACAAGAAGTCCCTGAGTGTGCTTGTGCCGCTGTCTGCTGCAACAGGAGTGTAGAGTGTTTCAATCTCCCTGGATGTATCTTTCTTTACGCAGGAAGCAACACGCCGCTTATCATGTTGCTGTTCTATTTACATTTCCTGCAATTCTCACTGATAAACCCCCGAGCAGTCTTTTTCATAATGTTTACGAGGCCTTACTCAGAGAGTAAGCGACTTATTTTCAGGCGCTCGAAGGGGCCAAAGAAAAATTGTTGACTTTAAGGCACAATCTCGTGGTAGTTGTTCGAGTTTCAAATTGTCTGGTGAAAAAAAGAAGTTGAAAAAAGCTGAAGCCAACGACATTTGAAATGAGAGGGCGGTATTCTTTTTTTTTTCGCCCGAGTTAGAAAAAAGCATGAAAATAAGGTAAACATGTGGTATGCATACGTCTTTTCCCGCCAAGTAGAAATCATGGATTGGTCTGTATTATCGTAACACTTTTGAAATATTACTATAGAAAAAAAAAACACACACAGACTGGTCTTTTTTAAGTTTATTTTGGTGGCAGGCTACTTGTGACCAGTTGTACATTTCCGACGCCCGTGTGTACTCAAAATTCACCGCGTGAGCCCTTTTGATTGACATGGATTCTGTTTGCTGCTTAGTTGACTCGAACTGGTGGCCTGCGAGGGTCCCCGTCCAACAGTCCACGGCCCCAGGTCTGCTCAACAGGCAAGGTTTCTGTGTAGATGCGGGCAAGGGGGGGGGGGGGGGGGGGCTAGTGGTTATAGTGATGGCAAGTGATATCAAACGCTCATAGCACTCCTGTCCAGCATGTTTTCACAAATCATATGATATACTGTTGCAATATCCATGCACATTGACTCGTTTTGATGTCCCCACACATCACGGGGGTAGCTTTCTAGATATGAACATTATGGGTAATTTGCCACAAGCCATTTTGAAATCTTTATTTGCATGGGAATGTTTTGTTATTAATTCCCAAACATTTTTTAACGAAAATCGTCAACAGAGATATTCTGCATTTGTGATAGAATCTCCTTAAAACGGAAGCATTTAAGGTTCACGTCAATTGCTCGAAGACCGTACCAGGTGAGCATTTAAGAAAGAAAAGAAGAAAAGAGTGAAGGATACATGTGAGAAGCAAGATTTGTACTCTGCTTTAACATTGACAAACATTAGTTTAGATGTGATATAGTTTATGAATCAGCCAGTTTGTCCTTGTTCAAAAGAATAAAGTAAAAAACAGCGTGTCAAATTCAAGGAAGACCTGACGGGCATAAAAGCTACCATAAAAATGATCATTGGTTACAAAAATCAACTTTTCATCTCAAGACTACACAACAGTAATTTGTGTCAAACGGATATTTT
>OZ026616.1:74940317-75015317 GCA_964020975.1 Hermodice carunculata
ATCATAGTCATTTCTCCAAACACACATGAAATTTGATCGAAGAAGGAAACTCCATATGTTCAGAATAAGTATGATAGCTGCATGTGTTAGTAACACTCATGGTTTTCCATCAGTAGGTCCGAACCGCATATTCCGTACTCTAGCGCCTTCATCGAACCTAGACGTATTTGTGTGTTGCAAATTGCGTTTCTCCTGTGGCTAACAATTTTATGATATGCTTTTCATCTTTCATAAAGACACAGGTTTTCCTTCTGGCATCCATTGTACCATTAAGATTTCTTAGCTTCTGTTTTGTTGTTGTTATTGTTGTTGTTGTTGGTGGTGGTGGTGGTGGTGTTGATGTTGTTTTCTAGATTGCCGAAGTGTACAACAATACGTTTAGTGGTTGACGCTCTCTGTTGACGAGTATATTGCGATATCTTTGTGTCACGTTATGACACTATTTCAATTAGCAACAACATTATTATAATATTCAAAATTTTAAAAAAAAGGGGGGGGGGCGCACATTTGAAATAAAATCCGTATGCTATATGTATAAACCTTTACACATGCTTTGATGCCCCAATACAAGAGGAACTTTGAAACGTTAGCATCAGCATTGCCTGCGTAGACAAACCAGTTCGCGCTGCTTTTAATAGTATTGCTTTTTTATTTAAAGTAGTTTGACTTTAGTCGCAGTTGGCAAGGAAAGAGTTAATCCAACACGCGAAAGTAAAAGTACATAAGTGTACGCTTGAAAACACCGTAAAGTAAGATTTTTAAAAAAGCAAAACTTTTGGTCGTAAGCAGTCGGCGATAAAATTTTAAATGTTGACACACAGCACACAGGCAGATAACATGTGAGATATATTTATTCTGGTGACCAAACTGCATGAAATACGGATACTTCGAGACACAATTTTCCAGTTTACACACCTGACTCTGCTGCATATATCTACAATTGTATAACTTTATCACAATTTGTGCCCAATCATGATTCAAGTGTCCCAACGCATGAATAATAGCCATTGTAATTTGCACAGTATCAAATTTCGCCTTTTTAACTGCGGAATTTGCGTTTGGATATCCCATAAAATTCGCACCACTTAAAGATGTGAAGAACAAAACATGCACTAATCAAGGTTGTTGTTTTATCAAGCCAATATATTCAATGGTACTTGCTCAGCAAAATTGATACAAAGCACACACTTGTCATTTGATCTTTACAAGAAACTGCCATTTTGCATATTCATAAAAAGTCAAGATCTTTGTGGCAACTGGGTATCTACTACTAATTATGTCTGGGTGCCAACCCAGACATATTAGTTTCTCAAAATTCTTTCTTTCTTCTACTACTTCTTCTTCTTCTTCTTCTTCTTCTTCTTCTTCTTCTTCTTCTTCTTCTTCTTCTTCTTCTTCTTCTTCTTCTTCTTCTTCTACTTCTTCTTCTTCTTCTTCTTCTTCTTCTTCTTCTTCTCTCAAACACTGTGCTAGCTACACTGTTTAAACTTGACATGGTAACAAAGCTAGTAGGGAAGTTTTCTCTCTGATTTGGAATAATCGACATGTTCAATTTCATGCAAATTAGAGCCATTCTAAATTTGAATTTTCCAATATCTTCGAAACTATTACACATAGAGACACAGTTTCACAGGCTACCAGTAGGTTTGTGAGAGTGGGCCATCACACGGACCTACTGTCAGATTTGTAGCTATCAAAACTATCCAATGAACGTTGAACCAAAATTGTAAGATTTTCATTTATGCAAATTAGGTGAATATGCAAAATTTAAATCTTGAATAATTTCAAAGCTATTATAGATACAGGTGCTATTCCAACTTCAATTCATGGGTTTGTGACATAGCCGCATCCAATGAGCCATGTTACAAAGTTGTAGAATTTTAATTTATGTATATTAGCCGAATCTGCAAAAATTATAACTTATTAGCTTCAAAACTATTGTAGATAGAGTTGTGATTCCAATTTCAATTTGTGGGTTGGTGACATAACCGCATCTAATGAACTATGAAATTACGTGAAGATGCAAGATAGGTTTGTGATATGGCCACATCCAATGAACCAAGATTATGAAATTGTGATTTATGCAAATTAGGTGAATACACAATATTTAAATCTTTGAATATCTTCAGACCTATTATACATAGAGGTGTCATTCCAAGTTCAGTTTGTAGGCGTGTAACATCACTTCATCTAATGAACTATGAAATTAGGTGAAGATGCAAGATTTAAATCATGAATAGCTTCAAAACTGTTATAGATAGAGGTGCCATTTCAACTTTACTTTACAGATTTGTGACATACGTGCATCCAATGAACCATGGACCAAAGTTGTAGGAATTTAATTTATGCAAACTAGGCCAATACACAAAATTTAGGTTATCTTGAACAATGGCAGAGTGTAGTATTTCAGACTGTGCTCATTTTGACGGCAACCAGACAGATTTGCTGTGAAGCAAATCTTCTTTTCTAGTGTTGCTATATACATTCACTGCATTGATTATCTGTGTAGGCCGTGCTTCCTTGAGTTAGCATACACATGTGCGTGTGTACATGTGTTTTTCTGTTTGAGTGTATTTTTGTTTTATTTTTTTATTTTTTTTGGGGGGGAGTTGTTTTGTGGGCTCTTTTGTTTGTTTCTTTATGGGGGGGGGGGTGTTTTGGTTTGGGTTTTTTTTTCTCAAGTGATGTTTTTATTGTCTTTTCAAGATACGATCGATTGGGTTTGAGCTACAGAGTTCAGCGTGATGCAAAGACTCATTATGTAGTCCTGTTGCACGATATATATGTTGTTCAGCAATCAGCTGCTTTTCTAAAGAATGCAAAAAAGGCTTGAATGGAAACTCCTTTTTTTTCTTTTCAAATCCACCACAATGCTTAAAATATTTTGATCAATATTTCCCCGTTTTCTTCACATGGATTACAGTTGTCCGTCCAACGTTGCCAAGCCGTTGGTCTCACGGTATATATTTATGTCCAGATTTTTTTTTTTTTTTTTTTTTTTTTTTTTTTTTTTTTTTTACATTGGAAAAAATCGATTTTTCATTTCTTTCCCACTTTACTTTTGAAACTTCTCCATCCATAAGAAGTCATTTATTTGCCTTTGAACCAGATGAAAATCGTGCTCTTCAACATAGACTGAGGACGCCTAAATTAACAAATTTGATTCAGCTAAACCTTCTACATTTGATTAATAATATATTTTTCCAATTAAAGATAACTGTCTAAACCGTCTACACTTTTCATACTTCTATAATTATTAATCCTTACGATTAAAATTTGCAAAACCGATCAGTGCAGGCAATACCCAGTGTGAACAAACTTCCAGTATTTCATCTAATCGGTAGATCCCAATCAAGGGAATATTTATCTCTTCCGATCAGTGCTGCTATTTTTTAATTACTTTGCAAACCGGAATACATCTTAAATTGTTTTAACTCTTGAAGCATAGACCTACCTGATGCTGCATCACCTTAGAAGCAAGTGATATCATCAGCTAACTGGCTGGGTTTTAACTCAGTATCACCAATATGAATACCGCTTGTGTAACTGTTAGGCCATATAGGTATCGCCAAAATTTGAACTGCTGGAACAAATAAAAAGGCGCAAGATGGCATCCGTGTCTAACTCCGCGGCTCAACCGAAAAAATGAAAAGCATACCTATTGCTCGTAACACAACTCGAGATATCATTATGCGGTACTGACACACATTTTCTAAAATTAAGATATAATTTAAAACATTCCAAAGTTTAGTCGAGATATGGCAATAGTACCGAAGTCTTTCTCAAAATCAATCATTGTTATGAGACCAGGTAGTTCTTTACAGTATTAAATTACATCGGATATTAATCTGTTGACTCAGTCCAAATTTTTGGCACTAAAAGAGTTAATGAAGAAATGCTCTTCAAGTGTGTAAGATGCCAGGTGTATCCTTGTGTTCGGATTAAAGATATTATGCCTCTACGTTGATCTACCGATAGATTGCCCTCCTGCAAATGCATGAATAGCACTGTCTGTCACGAAATCTTGTATATCAGTCCAAAAGAGTTTCTGAAACTCAGAAGAGATTCCATCTGAACCAGGGTTTTTACCATTTGTGAACTTCAACCATCCGGTACATTCTGTCTCAATAATTAACTTCTCGCAATTTTCGTATTTCTGGTCATTAAGCTAAGGAATAATTTCATTTTCAAAGAAAAGTTCTTATGTCATTGTAAGTGTTGAATTCTGATTTTTGTAATGTTTAGAGAAGAATCATTGAATGAGATATGGCACGTGTCTTCCCGTTTAAATTTAGTCGTAAACGATGGTATTATCTGCAGGCCTGGTAGTATATGTTTCCTCTATTGGCGAAGTTACAGTTAATTTTGCAGATGATTACGTTATGCAAGTGGTTTGGTGATGCCCAGTCCATGCTGTGAGTAGGTGTAGATGTCATGTGGCGTAATGCTTTTGATCGAAGGTGGCATTGAATTATTTAGAATGAACCTTAATGTGACACGAAACCAAGCATCGAATAGTGTTAGTTTCATTGTCATTTACTGTTCTTCAAATACAAAGCTCTTCGTCCCCGGAATAAACCCTGTATACGTCAGAACTGTGAGGGACGGCCATTGTAATCGTACATATGAGGCTTTTTTGACGGAAATTCCTGCGTTGCATGTACATCCATCAGTTGTTGCACAGCTCAGCTGCTTAAAGAATATTAGGTCAATGACGACTTCACACCTATAGAAGTTGCTAATGTCCAGGGCTTAGCTGATATGTTAGGTGCAAGAGAAAGTAACAATTGCAAAGACAAAGTACAGCTTACAAGCACAGCCATTGCTGTCCTACACGTACAGCATTAAAAATCAGGAATTGCTCCCTGCATGTACAGCCTTCATAGGCGGCCATTGCTGTCCTACATGTACAGCCTTCAAAGGCAGCAACTGTCCTCGACATGTATGGCCATCAAAGGCAGCCATTACTGTCCTACACATACAACCTTCAAAGGCAGTCATTGCTGTCCTACACGTACAGCCTTCAAAGACAGCAGCTGCTGTGCTGCACGTACAGCCTTCAAAGGCAGCCATTACTGTCCTACACGTACAGGCTTCAGAGGCAGCAACTGCTGTCCTACACGTACAGCTTTCAAGGGCAGCTATTGCTGTTTGTACGGCCTTCAACGGTAGCCATTGCTGTCCTACACATACAGCCTTTAAAGGCAGCCATTGCTGTCCTGCACGTACAGCCTTCAAAGGCAGCCATTGCCGTTTGTACGGCCTCTAAAGGCAGCCATTGCTGTCCTACACATACAGCCTTCAATGGCAGCCATTGCTGTCCTACACGTACAGCCTTCAAAGGCACCAACTACTGTCCTACACGTACACCCTTCAAAGGCAGCAATTGCTGTTCTTCCAGCCTTTAAAGACAGCCATTGCTGTCCTACATGTACAGCCTTCAAACTCAGACGTTGCTGTCGCACACATACAGCCTTCAAAGGCAGCAATTGCTGTCTTACACATGCAGCCTTCCAAGGCAGCAGTTGCTGTCCTACACATGCAGCCTTCAAAGGCAGCAATTGCTGTCCTACACATACAGCCTTCAAAGGCAGCAATTGCTGTCTTACACATACAGCCTTCAAAGGCAGCAATTGCTGTCCCACACATACAGCCTTCAAAGGCAGCAGTTGCTGTCCCACACATACAGCCTTCAAAGGCAGCAATTGCTGTCTTACACATACAGCCTTCAAAGGCAGCAATTGCTGTCCCACACATACGGCCTTCAAAGGCAGCAATTGCTGTCCCACACATACAGCCTTCAAAGGCAGCAATTGCTGTTTTACACATACAGCCTTCAAAGGCAGCAGTTGCTGTCCTACTCGTACAGCCTCAAAAGCAGCAACTGCTGTCCTATACGAGTAAAAGCTTCAAAAACAGCCATTGTTGCCGTACACGTGAAGTATTCTATCGATGTCCAACAGGGAGCGCCAATCGCTTGAAAAATGAATAAGGAATCAAAGTTCAAGGCAATGTAAGTACCGTCCAAGCTGTCATGTGAATTATACGATAACTTGCACAGGTTGCACGTGACTAAAATTATGTTTGGGAAGCAAGCACCAGTTAAGTGACAAAGGTGACAATGCACACTAAGCAAATTAGGTATACGTCAGTGATAACAGGTTAGTGCACATTGAAGCAAGTGTGTGCCAGATGGTACTCGGATGTTTTTGCCCAACAAACAGAATTGATAGGGATGACCTCTTTGACAGACAAACATAGATGTTAAACAGGTCCATAAAGTACACATGTTTATAAAAAAAAATACAAAATATAGTCTTCAGGACAAACCGGTCGGCAAACTAACTGTAATTTTGAAATATCTTTTGTAATTGTATTTTTTTTATCAATATGCGTACTTTGTGGTCTATGTTTGTCTGACATCTCTGCATTTTATCTTGTTGATGGTTATGTACGTAAGTAGTTATACAAGCACGTATGTTCGATTTATAGTATGTATGACAGGGCTCAATACGATGATTTACATTGACACCAGTATGTATGAAGTTTTTATTGTATGTATGACATGACCTCATTGGATGATTTATATTTACGCCAGCACGTATGGTGTATTTATTGTATGTATGACAGGACCCCATTAGATGATTTATATCTATACCAGCACGTATAATGTATTTATAGTATGTATGACGGTACTCCATCAGAAAGAAGCTGTGTATTTTGCTTTATGTTCTATTCTGTATTAGAAAATATAATGAATTATAGTTTGCATACTTCATAAAGAAAATGATAAAACTGGCCAAGTCGAGAATACTCTTCACCTAACTGGGCACGTTTCTGTGGCGACTGGGGAAGGGATTATCTCATCACTCCCTACACCCACACCCGTGGCAAACGATCCCAAGTGCAGAAACCTGTAGATTTGTAATCAAATATACAAAACCAATTCCAGACAGCAACATCAATCATAGTTTCAAATGCAGCTATTCAGATGGTTATGTAGCTTTGACACAAAATTCAGCAAACCTCCATACAAAAACAACAAAGGAGAGCCGAAATAAAGTCATCTATGAAACTTTTTACACAAGTATTATAGCATTACTTACACATGCAGGAATCTGAACCACCGTTGGCACTGTTTGAGACATATAGGCCTAACGTGTACTCACAGCAGGAACATCACATCTGGGTGATACAGACACCAAGTTTTACAAAGTAAAATGATATGCTGTGAAAATTGCCAGCACATCCAAAATAAGCCACCAACTAAAGTCCAATTTGTTGACAGGCGCAATTTTTTGTGACAGGCCTACATGTCAAAAGATGTATTTTTGGACGTTACAACTGGAGAGACAAACTAAATTCTATATCTGATTTCACCATGGTAAAACTTTATGTATAATTTGGCAGGTAATGAAGTCACTGACTATACTCATCTCGCTGTGTTGTGGTTTTTCAAAAGAGACTTCTTAATCCTGTTTAAAATAGATGGTATGGTAGTTCTTGACTGCTAGGAGTGATTATATTAACAATGTTCTGATTAATCATTTTAAACAATGAACATGCACGTATATTTTGAAAATATTAAAAGAGTATGTTCTTGTCCTTCAAAGCTCTAAAGGATGGTGTCGTTTGCCGTTAACCTGTCCGTCATATGGATAATGTGTCTCTTAGTATCAACATGAGGAGACATTTGTTTCTGCAGTTTCTAGTGAGGTTTAGATTTATAATCTTACAGAAGATTGAAGTTCTTTAGTTGGAGTTGATGTTGGCTACAAAAATGTTATTCTGAGTTTATGTTTAGCTATACAGGTGCCGAAGACTTGGCTACATACATACATACATACATACATACATACATACATACATACATACATACACACACACGCATACATACATACATACATACATACATATACACATACATACATACATACGTACGTACGTACGTACGTAAGTACGTATGTACATACATATTATCGATATTAAGAGAACGATCTGTTACCTGTAAGCAATTGACAAATTGTTCACTTTGCTGAGGCACTACGTGTTGGGTTGTACACTGTATTAGTATTTACGTGTTTAGTACATCACATACTTAGAGGTCGCAAAGCATAGTTATCAATATCCAACTGATCACTGGGCCAGTGATTTTCCATCCTACGACAGATATTGCGGCTAATCTTAACGTCCTCCAGAAGTGGATATTCCGTCTCGATGACAAATCATCGCCATCATGACAAATAACACAAATAGTAGATGCGACCTGCAATTTCCAAATCTGTTTTCGTGTATAACTTCTAACATATATATTATACTTAACGAGTCAGAAGAGCTTGCCAAACTTTGTTTTCAGTGCTGACTAAAACTAATTTAAGCGAAACAATTGCGATACGGGAGATTGCTCCATTAAGATATGGCAATTTGTTTGCGACTGATATGTTACGTACATTAAGTTATCGATGATTGAAACCTCAAAAATTAACACTAGTTTGATAAAAGGGCACTATTGCCATGAACACTGATTGTGTTGTCATGTTATTGAAGCTTTAAATATTGTATGGGTAAATTTTGCCGGACAGGCAAGACAAATTCCCTTTCCTTCAAGCATACGATGATTAGGAAATAGAAAATATCATAGAATATGTAGTTGCTGAAAAAAAATATCAAAATAAAGAAATTTATGTTTGTTTTTTCTCTGGCCTTTCGATGTATACGTGTAAAAATGCTGCTCTAAGAACGTTGCTGATAACACAGTGAAGACTACAAGTGAAAGCAATAGGGTGGAATAGTTGGTTTAGACATAGCCCTGCTTTCAGAATAATGAGTAGAATAAAAATTGCAGGCAATTATGGAAAATGTTATACAGCGGTATATATATCAATGCCTCTGGTAGAGAATTTGACAACAGTAGGAGGGATACTACTTACAACGAGTAAACAGCACCATACTCGGCATAGATCTAGTTTTAAAACACACGTTGGAATCGTCTAAAAACAATATGTGACAAAAATACTATGTAGTACTGACGTATTACTACTTTTACGATGTATTCTAAAAAGAGGAGTAACTGCGCGCAGTCAGCGTAAAGGCTGATAGTAAAATTTCTGGAAGTGAATTCTGCAACCAGGATACTGATCATTCTTGTCATTATGTGAACATAAAGGAAGGCAATAAGTGCAATTGGCATATTATGGTGCTTGTATGTGACGGCGGACGAGCTCCTGACTGTGTGTAGAAATTGGGGGTAAGAAGTCTTGGTAAATGATAACGCACATTGGGAAATGCAAGCTTATCCAATGTAATATTGGCTATTCTGACGAGACTCCTGCATTTCTTGTGGTACAGCTATAAAAAACGCAGTCCCAAAAGGACAATTATCGCACACGCCGAGTCCCAAACTGTTTCATAGCAAGAACACAAGAACACACTGAGTTAGTGTATGATACCTGGTGCATATACCCAAAGGACAGCTGAGTATCACATTTTAAAATAGTGGATATTTGGCTTAACTGCGCTTATTTCAAATGCTTGAACGGCAAACTGTTTTTTGGCAGAAACAGCCGTAAGACGGATACGCTTTTTCATAAAAATGTCTTCCACGCATGAGCGCCACTGTGAAAGGTGATGATGTGAGCTTTGGCTGGATACGAGAGGGCAATTCAGGTAGAGAATACACTTGAGTGTGTACAGCTGTGATCTTCCTGAACGTGTAACTGTTTCGAATATTTGCCCGGAGACGCACTGCGATTGGCGCTGTGGGGTTGCGGGCTTTATGTCTGACTCTTTGGACCTACAGTTATATGGCTTAATAGCTGCATATCCCCATCACCACATTCTGTTTCGTATAAGTCATTAATCTGCCTTGCTTCTGCACAACCGAATACAGATACCGATGCCACACAGGCGTCAGATTCATGGTGTTATGTTGAATGATTCCATGTTCGGCAACTCCCCTATTACGCACGAAGAAGGCAATGTAAATGGATTGTATAGCTATCACTGCATACATGACAGTGATATGACAAATTTACAGAAGCATAGATATGATATAAATTATGAATGATTGGACCATGCAGAATGCGGATGCATTAACAAAGTCATATTTTGGGCACGTGTAATCAGTCAGTAGCAAGCATATAGTGGTACCATCCAACTATCACCTAATTTCAAACCTAATTAGTGTCAACTGCGTGGACTTTGTGTCTCCCTACTGCTTATTTTTGCACTCAATTTGACTTTTATTGCAGATATCATAATCCACTGATAGGACCTTGTACAGGAGGAAACGATTAACGCGTCTGATTGACTGTGTCAGTACAACGATTTCAGGGGCTGTTTAAATTAATTTGTCCGCTAATTATTATATATGTATATCAATATATGTTTCAGTATGAAAATTGTTGTAATTTGAGTCCAGCACTGCTAGTCACTGTGTTTGTTGTTTATACCCATCCAGGAACTGATAGTAGTCGATTGCTATGAGGGACGCACACTCCACAGACAATCTGTGATGAGCATACGTGCACTTGTAAACAGTTTTTGTCTCCGTTCTTTACCACACCAGAGCAATAAACTCGATAAGTGTCTAATTGGCAGCATTCCTCACTAACGTACCTCAGACAAGCACAGATAATTACCGCAATGACCTTCATGTATGATGTTCCTTCAAAATCGCTTCCCAGCAAAATATATATTGGAAAATTCACAAATATATGCACCAAAGAGATGGATAAAGAATATATGTTCAACTTCATTCAAAACCAATACGACTTAAGCGTGTTTGAGAACAAACATTATTGAAGATAATCAGATTACTGGAAAAGTCTACCTTTGATGAAAGTTGTACACGTGCTTTTGTATACCTTTCAAAAACGTACACAGTTCTTAAACACAGAGTTTGGAGTACACGCTTTGACTCACGACGAACGCATCGAATGGAAACATACAACCAATCTCAGTGTCCTGAGTGTGTAGGCTTATAGAGTACAGTAACGACTCGTCACTGTTCTTACCATATGCTTGTACCAGGAATCTTGTCTCTGAGCGTGGATTTTTAAAGGCACAGGCTAAACATATAGAATTGGAGGGTTGGAAGATAGCGTCTTTAACCAATATATCTTCTCTTGCGCCAAATATATGCCACTCACCCGTTTTAGAAATGAACAGTATTCGATGCCTGACAATTTTTGCCACCTGAAAAAGGGTATGAAAAAGATAGCATTCACTTGAAAAAAAATAGGCGTATATAGTTCCTCATTCTTCGAGTAATCTTGGTGAATCTGTTTTATTCGTCAGTGATAAACACATACTTGGAGCCAGCTCGTGGAAAAAAAGGCTAGTAGCTTAGGATACTTTGTAAACTGTCATAAACATGTTTAGCGGTGGAGACTGAACACTCCACCTGAGTGACTTATGATTAAGGTCTGTCATCAAATTCGAATACATCAAAGTCTTAAAAACAGCTCGCTTCCAGAGGAGTGAAATGTCTTGGCGATGGCCCTTTTGATTGAAAAGGCACCTGGGTGGTCTTCAATATTATTTCCTTTCTCCAATTTGACACAAAAGCTAGACACATTAAAATTAATGTAAGTGTTACTTCCATGGAGACGGTTTGAATTTACCGTTTTAAATTTATACTGTTTTGTGGGATCGGATGTAATACCCTGTTCATTTGTTAATTTTACATTAAGAAAGATTTGTTCTCCTTTTTTATTCATTTTCATGTCAATTTCAAATTAATTTCATCTTATGAAAGATCATATGATATTGCACAGAGAGGACCCAAACTGTTGAAATGATAAAGTACTCAACCATATGTCATTTACAATATAGGTAAGACACATAATGAGTTCAGATTCCACACTTAGATTTGATGGATGATAATTCTGTGACACCGGCTGAACATGATGGAAAGCAAAGGATGACTAGAGTCACCTCTATGATGAAAATAGACACATATGTGTCACGTATTTTTATGCCCATACTAATTGGGCTCTTTTTATCCGTGATAGAGGTGATACTTGTCAAAGATTTTTTTACCTCCATGAAATGAATACCAAGGGAATGACAACGATTACACTTTACCAGCCTCATGTTTTACCTTATATCTCAGTTAAGAATTGCCCTCATTTTGATGGACAAGTACACTTTATGTTTTCCTCATTACGTGCCATCAGTCAGTCGCTGGACCTTATTGCGCCCAGAGTTCACTTGTTCCTCTGTGTGACCGCATGTTGAGACGCGCACTTAGGGGTCAGACATTGTATTGACACATCATTAAACCTAAGTACATAATAACAATAAAGAGCAGTTTGGATTGAATTCAATGATGATTAATTGGCCAATGTTCAACAGATGAGGGGATTATACTGCCAGAACGAGGGCGTGGTGGCATGATGGACAGCTTCCAATCCCTCCGGGCTTGGTGACCCCAACCTATTGACCCTTTCTTTCCCTATTGAGCGTTGCGGCTGGAGTATGCCTCCGTCATATGCGACCTTGTTCAGTTTTTAAAATGTTTATAATATTTGTGAGGTAAACTAACTTTTTCTCATACTTGTCATCAATTTTGTCTTCGATTTAATTATTGTTGTCGATGATGTAATTCAGATACTTACGTACCTTGGTAAAACATTTGCTGAGCCGCAAACATGTTTGACAAATGTGAATCCTTAAAAAAAATATACGCGATGATGCTAAGAAAAAAAACTTATTGAGTTATACGTTATTATAAATAAATGTTCTGTAAATTTGAAGCAAAATTTTGCCATCCTTCTGATTTAAGCTACCTCATGCATCCTCCAAGAAACGAAGACTTGTTTATTCTATTGCTCTTTACCGTCGAAGGGTAGCAGTTAAAAGTGTGATTCAAGTCTGATGGGAAAAGAAACGAGTTAAGGTTCATAAGGTGTGGTTGAAGAAATTAATATGTTTGTAAATTTATGTAAATTTAAGTCTTTATGTTGACATTGACGAAACGTAGATCAGATAACTATTGGTGCTAAACACAGCTCTGTAAACAATTACATATACACTTCAATTGAAACCTATAAACGAGACAAGAGATGACATACAAAACATCTGTGATGTTGTTTATCGATAAAAAATTGCCAAATTATTGCTAAGGAATGCTCATTATAATTGGTCTTGAATATCTGTAATGATAAGGTTGTAAAGACCAAAAAATTTAGGATTCTGATGTCCTTTTATGATAATGGCAAAATGGGCTGTGATGAACAGCACATTTTGCTATTATTATGTCCACATGTTATCACCTTTAATCTGAATATGAGACCAATGACAAATAACTCTGCATTTATATGTTTATATACAAGAAACAAATTAAAGTTCTCGCGAGACGGTTGCCGTGGATACACAGAAATATGCTTTCGTAACACACTGGCTTGATTGAACTGACCCTCACCAGGTTATACCTTTTGGCCACTTGGTTGTCCACCGATCAATTGAATACATCAAACATAACAAGTTGAAGAATAAATTAGCCAAATAGAAATATTACACACACACACAAATATATATATATATATATATATATATATATATATATATATATATATATATGATATGTAGATTTGGTACAGTTGTCATATAACAAATTGATTGATTAGATGTACACATGAGGCATGTGCGACTCAAAAACAAAGTAAGACAGATACAAAACTAGCGATAACAATAAGGCCAATTATTTTGGTATATGCTACTTAAAGTGGCCATCCTTGAAAAAAGCGAAACTAATATTCTTGGCTAGATGTGGAATTATAATCAAAACATTAAATCATGATACATGAGTCAATCTATTTCACTGTGATGAGGTGCTTTATGATATGAAGAATCTGGTGGAACAGGTTGAACAGTAATACTTCAACTTTGTAGAGAATTCCACAAACTTTCCCTTTTTGCATTTATACTTCAAGATTCCCTTTTTTGAAACACACACAACAGCAAAATGTGTACAGTATCACAAGGTCCTCGTCAAGGTTCGGTAATGGGCAGAAGTGTCCATTTAATCGAGTTCTTCGTCTTTTAAATACACTCATACGTTTAAAGTTACTACCAACTGTGATGTCCCGTGCAACATTACAGGAAGACAAATACAGATGAAAAACCAAAAATTTGTTAAGAAAGAAACAAAGCTGAACTTGTTACGATCTATGAACAGGAAGCAAAGCTAACCTTATTGCCATCTATGAGCAGACTTACATGGAAAGGTCAATATTTTTTCTTTATCCTGTGATCTAACTCATAATATTCGGGGATACTTTGTTTCATTCGAACTGTTGTGATACATCACAAAGTTCTAGATTCACATCAATCTGTGCCCTTAGTTTTCATAGTACTTCAGAGTTTCTCAGTCTCTTTACAGTGCAAGCCCTTTCTGAGTCGCCTTTAAGTAACGAAGACCCTGTTGAGTGCCCCGGCAGTATCAACTCCTTATGTGGTCTGCTGAAAACCTTTTCCGATTTTCCTTGCCGTACAAACCCTTCAGCGTTTCCTTGTCATACAAACCCCATTTGAGTCTTGCAATTAAAATCTTAACAAAATCCTGTTTTGCTGATATCAAAGCGGCACATTGTAAACCTTCGAGACTTTCACAATGAAATCTTCACACAGCATATAGAACAAAAACGCACCAGACCAGATTTTTCTGACCAAGACTTTTCTTCTGGGGTCATGTCATGTTGACAGCCACAGTTGCATTTCGTGATAATAGAAGCTTACTTCTCTTCGATTTTAACAATACTGGCTTCCGTGGATAGCTAAAGAAGAAGCATTCTTCTGCACATACACGTTACCTCGCGTTGCTAATGGCTATGCGAGAATAACAGTATCAAAATCCAAGAAAGATTAGGAAAATGGCCCTTAAGTATAAAAAGGTATGATAGCATCAAAAGCTCTGAAAGATTAAAACAAGAGAGCTGACTAAACAGCCCATCCTCCGCTGACCTTCACGTTCAACCCATAATAAGTCCCACTCTAGTCTAGGAGCTCAGAGTTTTGGAGAGGAAGTTAAACTTAGAGTTCCCATTGCAATCCATATTGACTTACATGGTAATCACTAGGAATAGATGCATTAACTGACAAGAACCCAAATTGAAAAATTCGTCAAAAATCACGGACCTAGATTTTCACAACCTAGTGAACATATGCGATTAACTCTCCCACAAGCCACATTTCAGAACACCTGAGTGACGGTTTTGGATAAGTCTAAAATGGGAAAAACACACAAAAACTCCTTCAAAAACAAAAAAAAACAAAAAAAACGAATTTTAAAAATTGCAGTGCCACCTGTTGAACAAATTAAGGTCTGAGGGTCCCTAGAAATGTTCCTATGCAATTTCAAAGCAATTGGCTCAGCAGTTTCGGAAAGATTTCTTAGGATTGTGCCCAAAAATTACATATTCATAAAAAAATCTAAAACTCAATGAAGCGTGACCTCTGAGCACTTTTATACAGATCCACCCAAGTTTCAAGGGAATCTGAATGACAATTTTTGGAGAAGAAATCTAAAATGAGAATTTCCATTGCAACCCCCCATTCATTAACATGGTAATCAACAGGAATACATGCATTAACTAACAAGTGTCAAAATTGAAAAATCTGTTAAAAATAAGGGATCCAGAGTATCAGCACCAAGTGAACATCGTTGTTTATCCCCCTCACAAGCTACACGTCAGGCAAGTTTCAGAACAATCCTAGTGACGGTTTTGGAGAGAAGTCTAAAATAGGGAAAAGACACAAAATTCTTTTTAAAAAATATAGAAAAATTGCAGCACCAACTGCTGAACAAATTAAGGCCTGAGGGGTCCCCAGAAGTTTCTTTATCCAATTTCAAAGCAATTGGCGTGGAGGTTTTGGCAATTTTTTCACGATTTTGCGAAAAAATGAACAAAAAAATCAATAAAAGATCCAAATATCACTGGAGCATTTGAACAAACTTAGTAGAGACATATCCAATATACATTCTCAGCGAATGTGAAGTGCATCTGGTTAACGGTTATGGAGACTAAATTAAAAAAGTGAATTTCCATTGCAATCCCATTCATTGACCTACATAGTAATAAGCATAAATGCATGCATTAACCGACAGGTATCCGAATTGAAAAATCGTTACAAATCAGGGATTCACAATATTACTCTTACTGAACAACTTTGTTCACCCCTCAAGCTGATAATCCACTATGTTTCAGCACAAACTCATTGACGGTTTTGGAAAATAAGTCGAAAATAGCATTAACACAAAAATTTCGAAAAATTGGAAAAAAATCTTAGCTCCACCTCTTGAACAAATAAGGTATAAAGGATCCCAGAGGTGTCCCTATACAATTTCAAAGCAATTGTTCGGTTCTGGAGAAGTTTTTTAAGATCCCCCCCCCCAAAAAAAAAATAATAAAAAATGACGACGATGATGATGATGATGATGATGATGATGATGATGATGATGATGATGATGATGATGATGATGATGATGATGATGATGATGATGATGATGATGATGATGATGATGATGATGATGATGATGATCCATATAAAGTCCAAAAGTCATTGGGCCGTTATGGTTTGGACAAACTTAGTGGAGACCCACCTAAGGTACATCCCACCAAGTTTCAAGTGAATCTGGCCCGACGGTTTTGGAGAAGTAGAAAAATGTGGATTGTGGACAGACGGACGATGGACCATACTATAACCTCAGTTGACGTGTCAGCTGAGGTAAAAAGAAAAAAGAAAGACCCCTAACTATCCAAAGATATCCTTACATCTTAAATGCACAGTGTAACTATGCATCTAGCATTGAATGTGTCCCAGACTTTCCTCTTCATATTAACCAATCTGTTGAAAACATGAATTTGTGCTTGACTCAACAAACTTTCAATACCTCTTAACATATTTTAGATCTGCTCATGTAGTGTAGGTTATTTTAAATTACAAATGGATTTCTTAGAGGTATTGTGTTGCTAAAGCAGACCTTCAAGTGCCAGCAATTTCTTCGGTAGTCAAAGAGATGGTTGACTGCATTTATGACCCATAGAGACCCAAACGCGACTCATTTCTCGCATAACTGTAATAAAATGTGCTTGATACCTACCTGTCCTCATGATCGGCTCACATTCCATGCTGTGCTAGCCCTGTACGGCTAACAGCAACATCTCTCTTTTCATGCCTAAATGTACACCCTGTCTCACAGGATCAAAGGTGATACAGCAGGTCACGCACTGTTGGTTCCAGCTCGGATGGTTCTCATCGGACAGTGTGGTGGAAGCTGCGTGTTTTGTTGGACCTGCGGCTTTCAGAGACCTCTGAGATACCTGAATTCTGCGGACTAGTTGGCAAGCAATATAACCTCAGTTAATCAGTTAGGTAGGCAATTGAAGAGGTTTTGGGAGAGAAAACAACCAAGCATATTTATTTTTCTGGGAAACAGGTAGAATAATGTCTTCTATAGTAGAGAACAGGAAACACAAAATTGTAGCGAGCAGGGAACACAAGCTTGTACAAAAAGAGCGTCGATTTGTAGTTTCCCGGGAACAAAGAACACATAGGAGCCCCTAAAAAGAGTCCCATGAATAGGATAAAATTATCAAATTAACACTAGGCTTATACTTCATTTTAAGATCGTCTGAAATATTTTGTTTTTTTTATCAGTCATCATTATATATTTTGACTTAAATATGTCATTGGATCATAACAGCATAGGTGGTCTGAGATGACTAGATGTATACCTTTGGACACCAGTCAAGGATAGCTCGTCAGATTATGTGATTGACTGGTGAGTTTCATTAAAAGTATAGACATATTGAGCACTTTTATCGATCATTGTTTCTTGTTCACGTAAATGGTCTTCAGACGGAACAACACCTCAAACACGTACAGGACCTTTATTACAAAATATTTGTGTATTGCCTTAGGTCGGATTTGACATGATATATTGGGAATTGGATTCTAGCATTCATGTGTGGATGGTTCAGATAATTCAAACAGTGTAATGTCGACTTCGGTCAAGTAATGGTTTAGATATCTTTGTGGATGAGAACTATGAAGAGGCGTCACTAAATAGTTTAAGTTCATTGAAGCTGTTTCACAAATATCTGATCAGGACCATTCAGGTCAGTTTTTGTACGGTGGTGAAATGATAATATGAAATTGAGTTTAAATAGGTGAGGTCGAGATCAATTGATTTATGTGGGTTCTCAGAAGAGGGCTCTGCAGGCAGGCTAGGTATGTGTATTTTCATTAATTTCCATTGTACTTTGCACATATTTAACTTTAAAACTGCTCTAACTAGGAACACTAGATTTTTTGCGTTAAATATCTGTATATAGTTAAAATACCCCTGTCAATTTCATAACTTTTGTAGCAAAACTATTCAACATATTGAATGTTACTTTAGCATAGAATATTATGGGAATACACACTCCTAGCCCGCAAGAATTTTGTGTATTTGGTTGTGGTTTCAGCCAAATATACATAAAGCTGCCAATTAAGACCTCTCCTATTGACACTTTTGACGATTGGATAATTTTAAAATATTATTTTAGTCCTGTTGAATATCACGGATAGCCTGTAAATGGACATGGTTTGATCGTTCCTACTGTATGTCCTTGTGTTGAACGCCATAGTTCTGTGAACGAAAGAAGGAAGGAAAGAAAAAAGAAAGAAGGAAAAAAAACAAACATAAAGTACACAGCGAGAAAATATTTTCGCTGTATCCTTGCTCATACGAAATGTCTGTAGCTTTCAGCCCATCCAGATAATGCAATACCATCCAATGGTTTTATTGAGAGCCTGCATGCAAGACAACGGGACACGTTGCTTGTATGGGGCACTAAAGGTACTTTTCCTCTGGTACCGCTTGTTGCAAGTGGCGACACCTAAAAGATAAACACAATGCGCTTCCTTCATTGGTCGAAAATGTCACATGACACAGGAAGGTGGTTCATGCACCAATGAGAATAGTCCACCTGACATGCTCTTCTAACTAAACTGAAATTGTCCACTTGAAAATTAATCAACACGACCATTCTAACTCCAAGGTTTCATGGCACTAAATCATCTATTTAGATATTGACCATTTATGACCTATTTTCAATTATTTTTAAAAATGAAAGTAATTTTGAATAAGTTCATGTGCCAGAAAATTGCTACTTTATGGCATCATTGAATTGGGGACATCAGAGACACATTTGCCCTTTCCAATTGTGGGGATGGAGGGTGTCGAAGGACTCTAATTGTCGATCATGTCGGAATTGGCACATGGCATGGAGGTGAGGGAGGGTATCACTGCTGCTTTATAGGTACGCAGCGTTACATGTGAATGACTTTATATAATAACAGCAATATTTGCCATAGTACTCGCAAAATACAGAGACACGCAAAATTGCAGTGCAGCAGATGTAATCGTCGCTACAAGTGAGCACACATGACCGGACTGTTGATTAACAGGAAAAAACTGGTGGCAATGCGCAAATACGGGTGCCTCGGTTACCAAAAAGAATGTACTCCATGCCAAATATAGTGCATCATCGTATCTATTATACTTAAGACGACATCGTTATGATTATTTTAATTGCTGTCTCTTCATGAAAAACAATTAAGCTCAGTTTGAAAGACAACTTCATATAGGCAGTGCCATGACGTCACCCCATAAGTGACCTTCCAACACACGCAGTTATGCTGCATAACTATGTACACTGTGCTGTGTCTTCAAGTGAAGAAGACAATTACTTCATGTGATGTTCACAAATTATTCACTTAGTCGTGACCTCTCGAAATGCCGACCATACTCATCCATATGAATTGACTCTCTGAGGTGTGACAATGTGAATTTAAACACAACATAATTGCAAGTCACAGGTGAAATTATGTCCCACACTAAATTTATGCTTCTAATCGCATGCAACTATGTAGACCACAATTCAAATAATGTATCCATTCTTACATGTTCATCATCTTCTTCCCGAAAGGGCACGATTCTTGGGGGTGCATTGATTACCATATCATATAAGCAAATGCATATAGATTACTTTTTGCAGTCATTGCGCTGGTCTTTCAGTGTACATTAGTATCTATACCAATAAACTAGTTAGATGTTAATCATCACTTATTACTTGATTTCATACCAGTTTTGAAGTAATTTTGTGGGCGGGGGTTAAAGTCGAGCGAGTGGTGATTGTGCATTTGCCGTTGTTCGTTTGTCTCCTTCATTTTTATTTTCATTATTTTTTTGGGGGGAGGTGTTTATTTATTATTTTTTGTTTTTTGTTTTTTGTGGCTTTGGGCAGGGGTGTTTTGTTTTGTTTTGCTTTGTTTTGTTTTTGAGGTGGGTGGTTTTTTTGAAAGGCCTGGGTCTCGAACCAGCAACCTTCGGCACCAACCATGTATCTGAAAATGTCTCAAATGTTGCATGTGGGAAGTTTCTGTAAATAAGGTCAATCCATACGTAGTGTATCTGGGTGTGCCAAGCAAAGCTCTTAAACATTTTGCGACTTGTGTTGCCAAAATATGTCTACCTAGGAATCTAAATTCCAAATGAATATGTCATGGCAGAATGGGACTGTCTTGTATCATTGACATGATATCTGTCAGCCCCAAGCAGGTAAAAAGTCATTAGCAATCGCTGATGACGATACATACTGACTGTGGTATCCGTCTCATCGGGACTGTGCATAATGAAAGAATGAGGGTAAATGTTAATGATGTATGAGCAATGTATGTATTATTAACTAATGCATACGAACGAGTATATTACATTAGGTAATAAAGGAACCCAAACGGATAGTCTGCCTTCACCCACAGGATGTAGTCTTTGTCCTTTAGGCAATTTCTACACGGATGTTTTTTATAATTGATGCAATGAAAAAACAAGACGATTACTTAGATATTTTATTTGGATTCATTATTCATTATTTGTCTGCTCGACTTGTCACTGATCGCTTTATCTTCAATCATTTTCCACTTCGCTAAACTCTATCATTTCCCAGTTTTCACTGGGTCAACTACTTTCCTGGGCGCGCTTTTGGCTCATTGCGCCTAAAGCGCGCCCATGAAAACTCTTGATCTGGCCCTGATCTGATCGACGGTCTCTGCAACTGTAGGCCTTTTTTTTACTTGAATGAAAGGTCGATTTACAAAAAATGTTAATCCATTTTTGTTTCCTCAATTCAGTGCATATCGACTTTTTTCTCGAAATTGGCAATGAATGAGTCAAGCGAATGGCACTCTAATTGTAAGATGAGCATACATCATACAGATGATGACAGGGTATACGTAACATCAAATGTGTCCCTACACGATAATATAACAATCATGAACTACAGTACAAGGACAAGAAAGAACAGCACAGAATCACAACTAATCAAGCATTGTGGCTGAAAACATTTTTATTCTATGCAAAAAAAAAAATACCCCTCAACAATCTCACAAAAAGCGCTTCATTCAGAAACAATACGATTGAGATTGGCCATGGTAGTTTTTTCACTACACTCTAACTGTTCCCCGACAATTTTTGAGCAGTCAGAATGAGAGAGGATGGAATACTGATGCATAAGGGAAAAAAACAGCTGAAAACAAAGGCAAAGATACACTTTTGTCATTGGTTTTATGTCCAGGCTTATCATTTGTGGAAATACTACCTGAAATTGTTCGCTAAATTACTGCATTGTAAGTGTGTTGGAAAGAATCATAGTTTTGGAGCAAATTGTAACAGTAATTTTTCAGTAAATCGTTGCACTTCTAACAAATTGTTTTCCTCAGACAAAATTATAATGGAATATTTGCATTTGATGCAAATATCCTGGTACATTCTCCTTGTATTTTCATGCATTGAATGATAATAATAATAATAATAATAATAATAATAATAATAATAATAATAATAATAATAATAATAACAACAACAACAACAAAAACAACAACAACAACAACAACAATAATAAGGTTGGTGCAGACACTTTTATCCTGTTATGCAGCAGTTGTCAAAACTGAATGTCATGGTCTTATTGCTACGCAAATACATGTAAAAGCACAATTTTTTTGCTAGCATAACTGGCCAATTTAAAATTTCCTGATACATGCAGTGCAGATTTGCTTATGCTTTCATTTTGAAAACTTCTACCTCCATTGGGTGCAATTGTCGATAAAGAAATCATTACTTCATGGAAAAACTACTTCGCTGTTTTTGGAAAGCACTACCAATATAGTCCTCCCTTAAATACAAAAAAAATGTTCCCGTCACACTGCCAGGAAATTATTGGGCATATTATTTTTCTTTTAATTTCCATTTATTTTCTTCATGCGCTGCTTCTGTTCTGTCAATCAAGTAACACCCAAAACAAGAATTGAAATATTGTATCTTGGAATGTGACAAAAATATTTTGTTCAACAAACAGCGTTACACCGTGAAAGTATGTTACCAGCTGATGGAATGTCTTGCGTACAGCGAAGAACTAACAGTTATTTTTTTTTGGGGGGGAGGGACAAGATATACTACGTTAAGGGCTTAATTGTCTCTTACAATGAGACGGTACTGAGGTGTTAGGTTAAACTCCTGTGCGGAGCACACGAAAATTATAATGTATGAGTTTTCGATGTTTAGTTGCTTCATTGATGTTTTATACGTCAGGTAACACAACACGACTATATGCTACAACACTTCGTGATACTAATCTCCTTCATTTTCTGGGGATGGGGGGGTGGGGGTCAAGAAAGTTTAATAACGTACCTTGGCATCTGGTTAAGAAGTATCTACAGGGTTTTTTAATGTTCTTTTTATGTGTATTGTTTGGTGGTGGGATTGGAGGGTTTTTTTTGGATTATGTCTGTGTACCAACACAGACATACTGTTTTTCTAGGAATTCTTTATTATATCTGTGTGCGAACACAGACAGACTATTTTTCTAGGAATTCTTTCTTTCTTTCTTTCTTTCTTTCTTTCTTTCTTTCTTTCTTTCTTTACCGGCAAATTTGTCCGACATTTCATTTGAAAAGTATTATACGTAGAAACTCAAAACTTGGCACAATTATACTTCTATGGATGAAGTCAGGCCTTTTTATAATGAGAGGTCATGCTTTTCAAAATAATGCAAATGAGGGCTAATTAAAGTTTTAAATCTTCAATATCTTATATACTATAGTAGATATAGTGCTGAGTGTATTGGTGTTCGATCATATCAAGGCAAAGGTCATCTCAAATGTCAAGGTCATGTCAAGGTCAAAGGTCAGTTTTGAGTCAAAATGTTATTTTATAGGTCAAAGTTCACTTCAGGTAGAGGTCATCTCAAGGTCAAAGGTCGTTTCAAGGTCAAAGGCCACTTTCGATGGTGGCTTTCTTCTAGCCATAACTTAATTTTGTCCAACTTTGATCATGTTTGGCTCAAATTGTAGCTATTGCAACACCGCACATTTTGAAAATTACATTTGACCCCCAAAGGTCAAAGGTCAACGTCATCTGGACCTTTGAAAGTTTCACCTAGCCATAACTTGACCAATGTCCACCCAATTCTAATCATGTTGGACTTAAATTGTGGGTTTTGTAACAGTGTACATTTTCGCAATTAAAATGTAACCTATAAAGGTTAAAGGTCAAAGGTCAAGGTCATTTGGACCTTTGAAATTTTCATCCAGCCATAAGCTTAATGGAATGTGAAGTACCAAAGCACAAAATTTGATACCATTTAATATTTACAACTTTGGATGGCACACGGACAGATTTGCTTTGAAGCAAATCTTCCTTTCTAGTTTCTTTCTTTTTTTCTTTCTTTCTTTCTTTACAGGCAAATTTGTCCGACATTTCATTTGAAAAGTATAACACGTAGAAACTCCAAACTAGGCACAATTATACTTCTATAGATATAGTCTCACCTTTTCATTATGAGAGGTCATGCTTTTCAAAATTATGCAAATGAGGGCTAATTAAAGTTTTAAATCTTCAATATCTTATGTTCTGTAGTAGATGTGGTTCTGAGTGTATAGGAGTTCGATCATAGCAAGGTAAAGGTCATCTAAAATATCAAGGTCATGTCAAGGTCAAAGGTCCTGTCAAGGTCAAAGATCAATTTTGACCCAAAATGTCATTTTTAAGGTCAAGGTTCACTTCAGGTAGAGGTCAACTCAAGGTCAAAGGTCATTTCAAGGTCAAAGGCCAGTTTCGGTGGTGCCTTTCTACTTGCCATAACTTGGTCAATTTGTATCCAATTTTGATTATGTTGGGCTCAAACTGTAGCTAATGTACACTGCACATTTTTGAAACTTAGAGTGACCTCTAGAAGTCAAAGGTCAAGGTCATTTGGACCTTTGAAAGTTTCCTCCAGTCATAACTTGGCCAATTTCCATCCAATTCTAATCATGTTGGACTCAAATTGTAGGTATTGCAACACTGCACATTTTTATAAGAACATGTCACCTCAAAAGGGCAAAGGTCAAGGTCATTTGGCCCTTTGAAAGTTTCATCTTGTCATAACTTGGTCTACTTTCATCCTATTTGGTTCATGTTGCGCTTAAATTTGGGTATTGTAACACTGTGCACATTACACGTGACCTGTAAAGGTGAAAGGTCAAGGTCATTTGGACTTTGAAATTTGCATCCAGCCATAAGCTTAAAGTGATGTGATGTGCCAAAGGATAAAAGTTGTAGCATGAATATTTACAACTTTTGAAGGCACACAGACAGATTTGCTCTGAAGCAAATCTACTTTTGTAGTTTCTTTCTGTATTTGTGTGTGTGTGTGTCTGATTTTTTTAGGAGTGGATGAAAGACTGCCACACCCAATGAAAGATATGCCCAACGGGCGACTCATTCTGCGGTTCTACACCATCCTGTGACCCAGCAGTGTGGGTGCATAGTCAACCAACGAAACCCTCCCTTGAGTAGCTCTCTCTTATAATATGACATTACCATTTCAGTCGTTCCTGCTTAAATCGCCTGAAAGCACCCGGATGTAAATTGTCGTCTGCTGTAATGTCTTCACTTCAATTTCAGTTAATAGAAACTATTTTTCCGGAGAATTGTCGGTAAGACCATTCATGAAGGCATGCTCCAAGCCAACAGCTTCCCTTGGCACGGGTTAGGTGCACTCAGCTCAACTCGTACCGAGGAAATCTATTGACTCGGTCTTATTCTCACCAGGAAAAGGGGTTGAAATCATTTGCCCTATTGCAAATTCATTTAGATTCACATTGACTCGGTCTTTTTTATATATATATATATATATATATATATATATATATATATATATATATATATATATATATATATATATATATATATATGGGACCGTAACATAATGAAAATAAAACATCGAAGAAGTAGCGTATGGTTCTTTGTGAACATCTATATCTACAAGCCATTTTCAATTGCACATGACAACGTCTACTTTAATATTGTACATCGACGACATGGACTGTCTAAAAGAATCTGCTGTCTTGCCTTTGGTCAGACTTGACATAACATGCGGAAACCTGGATGACGAGCGACGCAGAAATGATTTCTAATATTTCCCTGTCCCTCCACTTGGCTAAATTCTAAGATTTTATATAATAGACTGGAAATGAGGTGGTTTATTTTTCATGTGGCAATAGTTTTCGTGATTAACTTCCTATGTGCGTATTAGAGTAATCCATACACACAGCCTACAGCTATGAAAATATGCAAATAGCATCAGCTCCAGTTTCAAATACTGGTTCTTTTTTACCACTAGAAAGACATAATATGTGAGTATCATGTTGCTTGCTTAGTGTCATGTGTATTGGCTATGCGCCATTTTTAAGACTATCATCTTCCTTTTTGTGTTCTTACAGGGTGCATCTCCATGAAAACCGTGAGCATGGAAGAATTGGACTCGTCCAGGATATCTTGACGTCACATATTGATTACTGAACATGAAACGCTGAATCCAGTTGCTTCAAAACTTTGAACAAGCACTTTATATATATATGTATATATATATATTGATGCTACATGAGTGTGATTGGATATTAACTTCTGCTAGTGCATCATATAACTGTCAGTATTCAAGGATACTTGAGAATGTATCTCCATTACTGATATTACGCCAGGGCTATTAGTGCACAAATTAAACCGTTCAGACCTGTGACTTAATAATAACTGGCGCATCTTTTGATCTTTTGAATGCTTCACAAAAGATATTGCAGGTTGGTGTGGCTCTTCAGATCTCAACAGGACAGCTTAGTACTAGAGCTGACCTATGTAGAAAAGCTTTAACTTTTTTTTCTGTGAGACATGATTACATAATTCATTTTAAGCTACTAATGAACAGCTGATAGTGTGTATGGTAGACAGAATGAAAAAACTGGGTGAGTAGGAAGAAAATCAGACATATTATATTGACAAATCATGATATTGCTGTGGTAAAATCCTGTATCTATGTACATTTGGTTATGTGTTCAGTGTAAGTCATGTTCCAGTTATGCTTACACTTAAATACAAAAGTAGTCTATATATATATATATATATATATATATATATATATATATATATATATATATATATATATATATATATATATATATATATATACATCCTCTGAATTCAGATGCCGCACACCAAAGTTGACTTTGGACAGGACTCCAAAAGGAGGTGATGCCGCACACCAAAGTTGGGTTTGGACAGGACTCCAAAAGGAGGTGATGCATGGTGGTGATGTAAAATGAACCATATAAAAATGTATTGCTCTCAAGTTGAACATCATAGATATATTTATCAATGAATGTAAATGAAATGAAGTAGAATAAAGTAAAGTAATGAAATAAGTTTTGGATTATGTATTATGTGTTCAAAAAAGGCATCGAAAACCTAAGTGTCATGAAATGTGATATTCATCCCTAAAATCTCTAGGTACTTATGGTGTGTTCACCTTTCATGCCTTTTGAGGCTGCCTCACCTACTCAATGACTTTGCATAGACGATATATCAATCCTGTGGTCAGCCTGATCATACCTACATGCCAGCTGCTAGGTGAGTTTACACAGTAGATTGAGAGGGGGCGGCGGCGGCGGCGATGGTGGTGGTAGTTGTAGTTTTATGATGGGAGACGACACAGAGATGGCAATGGTAGCTATGGTAGTTGCGCGTATTGCTGTTATATTTGAAAGCACCTCCATTTACAGGCGCCTTCATTGAAAAGACCTGAACTTTTCTTAAATGTTTGGGTTGTGATGTGTCATGCTGTTTTGTGATGTGGTATTACTCTAATGAAAACAAATTTTAGTTTTTAATGAGTAAATTTTATTTACATCACATAACTTCATTGTACCTTGATTTACTTTATCTCATTTTATTATCATGACATAATTGTATTCACTTTGATAAAGGTAACATTTTGCACCATCACGTGAGTGACACGTTGCAGGTTTTGTTATGATGCAACGCCTACCTGGGTTCAGACGCAATCTTGTTCACATTGCCTTTGGTGTCATGATACCTCATGACCTCTTAATTACGTCATTCCCCTGAAAAGCAGTTTAAATTAAAATATCTCATTCAGAAATACAATTCATCTGTTGATGAGATTAGTATAACATAGAAAACTCTTGGTGATGAAGTTGCTGCATGTTTTTGTTACCGTTTAAATCATTGAAAAGCATCGTCTTGTGGCACTTTGCGTGTAAACGATCTGGTGTGAAAAACTATACCAGTAGTAATCCGAGCTCTGTGAAATATCGAAAAAGAGGAATGGAAAGTCCTCTCCCTAATTCTCAGTTAAAATATATAACCGCTCAAATTATCCCAAAAAGTGCTGAATAAGTGTCACTTGTCGTCTGCTCTCATGTTTTTACTCAGCCCTGTCGTTTATAGAACATGTTTTTAAATTGGAACTGCAGATACAAGGCAACAAGGCAACATGCCCTGAGTCAACAGGTTTCCTTGGCACATGGTTGGACGGAATCTGTTGACTCACTCCTATTGTCACCAGGAAAATGAGCAGAGTAGAAAATAAGTGGGGCACGAATGACGTAAAAGTTGTGCCTGGCAGAGAAAGTGTTAATCATCTGCGTGCTGTATGCGAGGAGGCCACCTGCTCTTCCATTCATTCACGCACCTGGTCATTTGCGGGATGTTACAGCAGTGTCCAGATTGCTTAGTGTCCAGTTGAACAAACACAGGACACCCCACACTGACCTAAAAATCTTCTTGGGAGTCGAAGAAGAAAAAAAAATCGAAAAAAGCAAACTCTTACTTGGCTGTGTCTTATACATATATGTATACACACACACACACACACACACACACACACACACACACACACACACACACACACAAAATATATATACATATATATATATATATATATATATATATATATATATATATATATATATATATATATATATATATATATATATATATATAAATATATATATATGCTGGGCGAGAGGACCAAATTTTGATAAGCACTTGACAGAAACATCAAGGGGTAGTCTGGGAACCGTTCTATACGGAACATTCGTATGTGCTGCGGTGCTGCGGTGCTACTTCGGCCTGTGTCCGTGCTACTTCGGCCTGTATCATTTAGCAAGGAAGATATTTGTATCTACAGGCAGATCCTTGTGTCAAACATTGCAAAATATGTTGCCAAATTAGCAAATTACATGAAGCTGACTGCTTGAAATCCGTAGTCATGTTGTCCAAACGCACATAAAGCTTTATTTCATGATATGGCACTCGCACATAACTACCTCCATTGATCCATTCTTTTAAATGGGGATTTGGTTGAGTGGAAATGTGCGTTTCCTATCTCAGCTAGGCGACTGGTGCCAAAGGTTGCAGGTTCGAGTCCCGCTCGTCCCAAACATAAAATATACATTTTGGGCATTTCCTTAATGCTGGCGGATTTAAGTCCCCGATTCCGGAAATAAATGCCGACTCAGTACTTATAGTGCATAACCGTGTTGATATGGCACTCGCACATAACTACCTCCATTGAACCATTCTTTTCGATTGGAATTTGGTCGAGTGGCTATGTACGTTTCCCATCTCAGCTAGGCGACTGGTGCCAAAGGTTACAGGTTCGAGTCCCGCTCGTTCTAAACATAAAATATACATATATGGAATAACTTATCGTCATTCCCACATATTCGACACCTGACTGTTCCATGGTCGAAAAAATACATGTCACGTCTTGACCCTGTTCCCGTAAACTAAGCCTTAGACAACAGCTCTCTTTCGAGTGGGTTGGCCGCTGAGCATTCAACCCATGCCAAGGAAAGCTGTTGACCGGGGTCACGTTATCTTAACTAATGTCACCTACAAGTCTAATTGATATTGTTTTCCATTGACATTGAAATTAAGCAAAAATATTGAAGCAGACGATGTCAGCCCACCGGCCAGTTTTGGTCAGTTTACCTGGTTAAGAGGTACATATCAAGTGAAAGGTGTAATCAATGGGGGTTTAATATGTATATCAACTGTTCTAGTATATCCCCTCTATTCTAGACCAATGCCTTCGTTATGCTCTAGAATACGTAGTGTCTCATATACTACACTGAAATTTCCGATAATGTTTTAGTTCTGTGGTCAGGAACAACTCCCGTTGAATATTTGTAAGTATAAATCATATCTAGCAAACGGTTCTGGCAGATGGACTCGTGTACGACAGAAATGGAAGGATCCCTGGTACAGTGTGGCATGGCTGAAGATTGATTTGCTAAAATTGAAAACGAATTAGGCGGTTATTCTATTATTTTTGAGAAATACATAAGATAAAAGTCGTCTCCTCGGAGGGTTATTATCATTTGTTTCTGTATTTTATGATGACTTTTCTGAAATGAGCCATCCTGAAACCAAATAACATCCAAGTCTAAATAAAAATAGAATTGTATTTGGATCTGACATGGCAAATAGCTTGGCCTAAATGGTATTTGGGTAAATTTTGCGCTCATGAAGTAAAATTTTGCTAGGGAGCAAATCGCTTTAAGATCGACGTTTGGTTAAGTAGGCGACATGGTTTATATCATCCATCACAACGTCCGCCCATAATTATCACTCAAATTCCATAATTCGAAAGTAATAGCATTACAGGATAATATATTGATTGAGAAGGTGCAGTTAATCGGCCAACGGTTTGGGAATGAAATCAGAATAATTCAACATGAATCAGGGTAAGCCTGTTAAGGGATACACACCACTTAATACCATCTAGTGGTCGTGACCCCATCGTCAGATTTGGAACCGGTCAGGATATAATGTAGGCAGCAGAGATAGTTGCTTTATCACGGGTGCTTTGTACTATGTGTGATCTGCCTGGACAAATTATGTCAACATATGACATGGGTCGAGCCGACAAAAAGGGAAAAAAGATTCAAACTCCAGCCCTGAGGAAGGCAAAACATCGATACTGAGGTATTGTTGCCCTTGTGTATCGTCTGCCCGCGCACATCAAATGGCCAGCACCGATAATTCGCGCCAAGAATGCCCATAGCCTGGTGTCAAGATGGCTTCTTCTTCAAAGGCCTTCACCAAATTCTGGACTTCCATGACCCGGCAAATGAAATAACATGATTGAAGTTTCGGCAACATGAAGCACAAGGAGCGAGGCTGTTTAAATCAATGGACATCAAGGCTCCCACAAGGATAGTCCGTTTCACTTGACAGCAATTTCCTTAACCATTATTGTCAAACATAGATTATGTCAATGAAACCCCATCCCACACGACTTGCTTCAGCATTGGGAACTCGTTCTTGTATTTTGGTCGCTGTCTAATTCACATGATCTTAATGGGGCTTGGATGCAAAGAACATTAAAGGAACTGATAGAACCTGGAATTTGATTGGTGATCATGCTTACAAACTTTTCAGAACCTTCATATCGGGTTTTATGTAGATCGATGAGTTGTTCACATCTTTGAAAGCTAGTTCAGATCAATCAGATTCCCAAACTTTCCGTCTTATTTCAACCCCCTACAACTTGCTGAACTTTCAGTTTGCTACTTAGGGCTACACGCCTTTCCATAATTTATGTTGTGAAGATTTAGAATTAACCCTTCCTTACCACCCACCCACCCCCTTAATCGGTCAAAAGTGGCTGGTGGTCAAATTTTGTCTATTTCTATGTTTTTGACTAATTTCATGAGCAATAAAAACAGCTTCTGCGAGAGTTAGAGATTAAGCCTAGCAACATAACATATTTTCTATGTTGGAGAGTCGATATGGCTTATTGTAAGTTAAAACCGAAAATTATATTCCATCCTAATCGCGTGGCAGAAACATTGTTAAAGCTTAAAATTGTGATGTGCCAGCAACAATAACGTGGTGCATTAACACGTACAAGAAATCAAAGGTGCGTGGCCATGTTCGATTGCACGTCTGCTGTGACGCGGTATGACTACAGCAAGCGTAAACAAAGATAGCACATCCAATCGGCGTTGAAAGTAGGCCTAAATGGCATAATCTCTGTGGTATATACCCACTTGAACATAAAATAAATAAAATCTCACATGGATAAGAGTGAAACTCGGTGTTCTATGTCACGAGAGAGCATATTTGTCGGTAATATTCACTAGTGACCGCAGCTAGGTTACTCGTGAATGTTACCGACAAATGTGGTCTAGCGTGACAGGAAACGCCGTATTTCACTCCATCCTTGTGAAGTCCTATATGTCTCAAGTCAACAACTTTCCTTGGCGTGGGGTGCATGGGCATTACTAGGCTGTTGGTAAAGTCTCAAAATCGCACTTAATCAAAAGAGCGAAAGCGTTAAAGTAATTGACGTTTCAACCATGTCACTGTTACACAAAACAATCGTTCTGATCTCCTGATTTGGCAGCCACATTTTATAATATAATGATTGCTATTTTAGAGGGAATTAGCTCTCTTTGGATAGTCAAACTAAAATGCAGGATCCTAAGTGACAAAAGACACACACTAGTTTAATATAATTAACAATGTAAAATATGATTGAACGTTAATGAAATCGAGTAATTAAACAGCTGGGTCGAAGGAAGCAGTTTTACCGTTGGCATTAATATAGGATGTGTACCGGACCACTAATAAGACTGAATTCCCAGTTGATCAACATTGATTAGTTGTGAAGCGAACACATTTTCATTAAAGAGATGCTGTGTAAAGTGCTCCATGGAACCGAGCAAAATTGCATATTCCAATATTTACGTCATTTACACTTCTGTCAATATTTCGCATTGAAAGCCGAATTTTGATGGCCTGTCCCAGACGAGTGTTTACACTTTTGCTTGTCAATAATATCATAACACTACGTCTGATGTAATGTATGTTAGATTATTTTGTCAAGTTGTGAATTCATATTAGAAATACTTGTATTGATCAGGAGTACCTCAGATATTTACAGTTATCTGAAATGTCATGCACAAACACCCATGGAACCGTTAACTTTGTTCACCAGAGTCTACGAGCAATGGTTCGGCGGAAGATTATAGAATAACTATTTTTAATTTGAAATTAGGAAAGTTTTCTTTGTTTCTTTCTTTCCTTATATGTCTATACCCGTGATGAATCACCTGCAACTTCCGCATTTGGTGGGATCATAGCCTTGTTGGTGAAATATCAATGATTACTATATGAAACGTCAACCTATTTCAATCATCCTTATAATAAACTATCAACATTTTGGATTTTTTGTGTCTTTAAAACTACGTGTTTTATAGGCACGCAGAGCCTTGCTTTATGGTGGTATTTGTATCCATTGTGCATTACACCGGTACGACCAAAGATTCAGTCTTCACGCTTACGCTAACCAGAGGATTTTATTTTATTTTATTTATTTATTTATTTATTTTTAATGAATTGGCCAGAATTGCAGGGAATAGATTGCAAATTGCATACAGCAGAGTGCAACAAATCATAAAATTATAAAAACGGTGCATGTTTGCCTGATTGGGTGTCCAACTTACAGTTTTGGACATCCTCCATTTTAGTGTCGGCAATGACCAAATAAATGTTAAAAACATACATAAAATTCCTAAAGAAGAGAATAGTTCATCGTCTATTATGATAAATATGTGCACGGGTTGAAATTATGCCCAGCAGCACGGACTAACGTCTGATGCTTATCCGAGATGCAATCACACCACAGCAGTGATGCAATATGCAATCAAATACAACTGTGTGTTTAGGTAATCGTTATTAACATTGCTTTCAAGTACCAAAAAAAAAGTTGAAACAAAATAAAATTTGTAATCACCAACGCCAAACAAAACGTAAGTATAGTGTAACCGCAAATCTAAGAAACGGGTGCGTGCAAAGAAAAAGCCATAGTTCAGATGTAAGATTATGTTAGTGTATATGCAATTTGATAGAGCTTAAAAACTTACACTTTTTGTCATTTTCCAGGAAGATACAAATGTAATATTATTTTGCTTCATTCTTCACGAAATTGGTAAGATGACTGATCGCAGCTGGGCATGATTATCCAGGAAATAACAACATAATCACGGTTTTAGGTGAACAGGAAAATGGTGAAATGCGAACAGATAAAAACTATCACTGCTTTCTCACACAGTGACAACTTTACCACAATATTGTGTGGGTGTGGATGTGTCCTTTTTGGGGAAGGGGACTGCATTTGTCCTGAAATGGAAATATGTAAACATAAGTAGACGTTGTTTTTATGAGACATGTAAATGCAGAAGGTGTAACATGAGATGAGGGATGAAAACGAATATGGAAAACTGTACACCCATAGCAGGCAATTATTTATTACACACATATATACAGATAATTGTAATGCATCCATAGTTTTGGGTTGTGCGTGTCAATTATAGGCATACAAACGCATAAAACTGTAATGTATATGTAGCAAATAAATTATGAAAAAACATACAGAAAACTATAATATATCCTTAATAATAGGTTGTATATATTGATTATACGAAAGATGTGTAAACAACTGTAATACATGCATAGAGATGACATACATTAATTAATAATTAATGTATGTCGTCTTTAAGCATGTATTACATAAATATTTTATAATTAATAATTTGAAATATTTATTTACAACTGTAAGGCGGACATTATAGTGGGCTGTGTTTTTCAGCAATAAACACAAACACGTATATACACAATTGGAATTCATAAATTATGATGGGCTTTATTTAGCATTCATAAACACATATTTCAAATATATGTAAAGAGAGTTGTAATACAGTCACAATATTTTTTAAATATACGAAAAACATATATATGTTCTGGCAACTATTATGCGTCCATATACTAGTAATGCCTTGTATATAGTAAGTGTTGGATGGCAAATACACAAACTTGGCGATATGCGTACTTAGTTTTATCTTAAATATCCCAGATCGGCAATGATTATAATAATTCTGTCTGTACAGGCACGTTGCGCAATCAATTTTCCATTCTAGTTTTTAATTCAATGACATTTTTTTCTTATACAGATGTACACGACTATCATAATTTCTGCAACAAATGTGAACATTTTGAAGGTTTCCATCGGAGATTCCACGACAGGCAAGCAGTATTACTTAACAACTCTGTTTTACAGCGTAATCATGTTCCAGTGACTAGTGTAAAACGGCATTTTGCACGCACTCTCTAGATCGAAACAGGTGATTATGTACAAGTCTAATCGTTTGTACTCCAAATTGGGTCTTTTCTAACAGGTCCTAATGGACTGTTCGTATGGCAAAGCTATAGACTTTCACCACATCTCAAATTGCTACTTGGAGACTGCTTCTGGAATGGTGACCGACTTTGTACACGCAAGGGTTTTGACCGAATGTCGGTAAAATTAAATAGAAGATACTCCTTAATGAATATGGGAGAGGTCACCATATGTAAAAGATTACAAGAGAATTAATTGGTATAATTGGAGCTAAAGGGAGACCCATTGTTCATTATGAGACTCCAAAATCAAATTACAAAGTGGAATGCATCCGTGCTGTAACAATAATGAAATGGAGCGAGGCTTGAAAAAGGCCAGAGACGCCGTCCAGGGACAGATTAGCTTTACCCAGGCAGGCTACAAATGGAACAATACCATTATGCACAACTTGCATACACCCTCAGTCTGTCCGCCATCAAAATTTGTTTCTCTTCCCTCTATATCAATGCTGAAGTTCTAGCCTAGTGAAAGATATCTGAAAAGATTCCGTAAACATGCATCGCCTTTAACGCAATTTATCGGCATCGCAGGGGGTCTAAGTGGTAATTGCGACTTTTCCTGGCTGCATTGGCGCGAATTATAGACTTGCCCTTCTGCGTGTAACGTTTGATTGATGACTTTAAAAATTAATGTAAAATATTAAACCCATTATTCTATTCTTCTCGGTAACGACCCATTAGTGAATCCAAAAATTAACGGGAAAGACCCCCAAGCCATGGATGTTGTAAATTCGCCCTGACTAAATTGAATTCGCATTGGATATCAAAGGCAGTCGTGAACACAACAAAGAAAGGAAGAGGCTTGATAGATGAAGGCCCTATTATATTTGCTGTGAGATTAATTTCATTTTAAGTGAACATCCCTTTTACTAATAACGGCGGGTTGCCCCGAGTTGTGGCGAAAAGATACATCACCTTATCAAGTGGCTCGCTATAGGCAATGAAAAGTTGTATCTTTATTGAGTCCACTGACAAGAAAGGAAGGAAGAAGACATGTGGATGACAGGGCACATGGAAATTATGTGCCGACAGGTGCTTCCTCCACACAGGTGTTGAGATGGCCGCCATCATCTTCAGTCTCGTTTTGGGGGTGCACGCGCTGCCCGGTCACGTGAACTCTTAGACTTCGCCACACTTCTCTTCCTGAGCAAAACCAATATTTGGATTAGGAGATCAGCGATGTGGGGCCGTTGTGTCACAGCGAATTAGTCCCGTGTTCAAGCAAAATGGATGTGATGATCCTATAATCTAATGAATTGATAATACACTGACTGTAATGACCAGTCCTATTAGCCAAACGATTCACCGCTGCATGCAAACATTTCAGGTCTATCCAAGCAAATCACTTCACAGGACTGCCTATACCTAATACCTACTGTTCAACGCTCTTAGATTGCATTAAGAGGACATACCATGCAAGCTGAGAAACATGTTGGCCATTAAATACTACATGAATGCCATTCAAAAGAGTCCTTAATAAACGCCCTATCCGCCTAATTGTATCTCCTCCAATGGCAGACACTTAAGTGAAGGTGAAATTAGTACCTGCAAAAGCCCACAGACACAAATGTAATATTCTAGTCCTTCATGAATTATTGACAGAGGCCAAAATACAATTAAAACGAGAATTTCGGCTCAGTTAGCTCCGAACCTTTTAGGGGAAAATGCACATAGGGGACCTCAAAAGCAGAATGAGCGCTGAGGCACATTATTAGAGCGTTTTGATGCTTAACCGTGCGAGGTTGCAGGAATCATGTAATGTGTCCAGCAAGGCGCTTACGGCATGCTATATAAGCTCAGAGCAGACGACATGAAAGGAGCTGACACACCGTCCTGTCTTCCCGCCTTCATTCATCTTTCGCATTAGTGTGGCCCTGGCTGACCGATAATTTAAATACATACGATTTTATCACAGAAGAAGTAAACTTAATTATAGAGTGCACGGCACCAACGTGGCAAGATGCCTTTTTAGTATGAGCCATTTCACACTGTGTAGGCCAAACTTGAGCGACTAACGACTAATGATAATTGTTTTAATAGAGAAGACAAAGAAATGATCAACATTAATCAAATTTGGGCACCAGACTACAAGCAGTACCGCTTCTGGTTGGGCTTTGGAGCGGCCAAAAAGAAAGCGAAGCCTAACGCAATTTCCCTGGTTGTCGATTACGGGCCAGATTAAATATATTCGCTCTGGCCGAAGGCTATGTTGAAGTGTTCTTTTATTAAATTGAAGCAAAATGTTATGAGATTTTAAGAGGCAGATTCAGGCCCAGTCTCTCCCTGGTATTTCTCTCTGGTGTTCGATTTCAGTGTTTGTGTCTGTTCAATGTAGGTTTAAACAGATTATATCGTACGATGGCTATCAACTTAAAAGCCTTTAAATTACCCGTGCCCCCTAGTCACGTAGCACCACTGCGGGCGCTCCGCCAATTTGTTAAGGCCAGACCAGGGAGAGGTATGGTTCTCAACCGGCATGCTAACAAATTTCGGGTGGCACACATAATTTTGCATCTTGTTTGAGGCCTGTGTGTAATCCATTATTCCGGGATCATTGAAACCAAGATTTGTAAGTGCAAAGACAGCTCTATCGTGCAGCTTGGAACTTTTTATATTTCCGTAGAACATGAAGGCCCCGTGTTATCATTTTGGCTGATGTACCCCGTCTTCAAAATTAACTTGTTAAGCATGGTACATAGAGTTAAAATTCACGAAACTTGTAAACTATTCATATTCGGCTAAGGTAAATGGGATGGACACTGAGCGTGTATAGTTTGAAGCAATAATTTTTGGGGTTTTTTTTTTCAAGTGTTGAAGACATGAGGGTTAAATGGATGTTGAATTAACTTTCTGCAATATATATATATATATATATATATATATATATATATATATATATATATGCACGTTTAAGTTTTAAAAGTATGTGCTATATGACAAACATTTGAAATAAAAATATGTTCCATCTCCTAATAAATACCATGGCTGTCAACAAATGGTGGGTGACAGATTATACCCTGATAACTTGCATTTTTCTACGTTAAGACAAATTCATTATGTAGAAACTTAGAAGATTTTCAAAACACATTTATATTAGTCTAGTTTTGCTTCATTTTATGTGATGCATGGTGAAAAATGTTCCAGGTAAAGTCATTATGAGAAGGCTTCATCAAAAACATTTACACTTCCTGCTCTGTAAAGCACATGTACAGCATGTTAATCTTCCGAGTGTTACAGTCATGATAATTGTCACACTTACCTGATTATAATAAGGATTACTCTTCCTAATTCCTCACGTGAAAGCCTCAGGTTCAAGTATCTACATGCCCTATTTTGTTTGGCGGTGTGAGAAAAAGTCAATGGCTTCAGGTCAACAGCTTCCATCGGCGCACTTTGGGCGCATCGTGCCAACAAGTACGGCGAGGAAAGCTGTTGACTCAGTCCAGAAATCAGCAAGGTTTATCCTATGAACCTGTCTAAGAAAACAAATTAACCTGATGTGTTCCCGGTAGCGTCCGAGAACAAATCCTTGTTTGGCGACACACTTGTCTGTGAAGCGATTTTTTTTTTCCTGGCGTCATGCAAACAGGCAATGCTTCCCAGGCAAGTGACCTGCATGTCGCGTAGAATTCTGCAGCTATCAGCCTGTGCATGCGCAGTATTACTAGTCAGAAAAGAATCTAATGCAAACAGAGTGGATTGGTGCTGGTATGCGCATCGAGACATCGGTCCCTTAAGGTAAACTTGTTATTGAGTGGTACGACACTCGGGACATTGTCTTTCCCCAGCCACGTGAACGCTATAATGGAACAGACTTCTGCCTAACTGATTCTGGACGAACATTCTTGCAAACTTCCCTGACACTTGATATTGTTACGGAATTGGACTCCCTTTGCAGCAAAAATGCATGTACGAATATTATTGTATCGGCAATGATATTCAATTTTCATACATCCCGTGGGCATATATTGAGCGCTTATAAGCCACTGAACCCAAAGGAGTTTCGCTGGTTTATTTCTCTGTACTATGTCTTGCATCAGACTCGAACCCAAAATCTTGCCCAGTGTGCTACTCTTGTACAAACCTGAAATTAAGGGGCAAGAGGTAGAGTAGCAGTGCCGATGAAAAAAGAGGTCACCTGACCTATCCGGACAAATACCATGGTCAGGATAGATCATGTGATTTCTCTTGACCAATTGTATCGTCTGATGGTTTCTGTCCATGGGCATACGTCATTGACAGAAGGACTCAGATGTGTCTGTTCAGTGGCATTATATGCTTCAGTGAACTGCAAACTTACGGTCCGCAAACTGGCAGTGTTATTCTGGATTTCGGAGGACGGGCTATTCTGTTTTGTTGTTTGTGCTGACTTACAGGTGCACAAAAACGAATGGCATTAAACTCTACACTGATGCTGAATTATGATGCAGAACTTACAACTGCTGTAAATTTTACAATGGTATGATGTAAACATGAGGTAGAACATACCCTAAAATTTACTTCCAACCTTGTTGCCGGTTAGTCACTATAAAGTGATCAACGAGTCACAAATTTATATTTTTGTTATTTGATTACATATACACAAACACACACACACATGTATATATATATATATATATATATATATATATATATATATATATATATATATATATATATGTGTGTGTGTGTGTGTGTGTGTGTGTGTGTCTGCGTGTGTGAAGTTCAGCAAAGGTTATGCCTGTTAACTTCACAGTAATCTGAAGACAGGAGGGAGACAGCTTATAAACTATTTCGTTATTGCCATTCCGTGTAACCTGCTCCTGTCTCAAAGAAACTGAATCAACCACTTATCTCAGCTCGGGGTGGGTGCAATGTGCCGGATCCGCACCAGGGAAAGCAATTAACCGATGGCATTTTATCGTCATAGTTTTCTCGACGTAAAAATATATCTGTTAACAAAACCAAAAAAGGGCGATAATTTACGTCCGGGTTCTTTTGGACGATTTGAGCGGGAAAAGGATATTTGGTGCTTGTTTTCTTTGCAGTTTTAGCATGCCAGTTTTGTGAGGTTTTTTATACACCATGTATGCGATGATGGAGGCCAAAAGAACGTAGAGAAATGCACTGCGCATGCTCGTCTTTCATTAAAGCATACAGTCCAACGCATTAAATGTTAAAATCTACTTGCTAAAAGTGACAATGCAGTGGAAATAAAAAATTACATTATGCGTCATCCATGACGTTGTTTCATTTGTTACACATCTTTCTATGTCGTAAAAATGGTAAACATAAAATGTGACGTCCTGTTACTAATGACGTCATTTGAACCACATGGTACTTACATGTACCTTGTCTTTGTATTGCAAGTGCCTCATCCATACAAGCAAATTGACACAGAAGAAATGGTTGAGACGAGGCACAATATGAATTCACAGACATTATTTCACAATTACTCCGAGTTGATCAGCAAATAAGCCCAGGACAAAGACCAGATGTTTAGGCGAAGCAAAGGGCGCGATAATGAAGCTCAATCATCGTTTGACCCAGTGTTCATTATCAATATTTAGCATCTGCCACAGTAATGTTAGGGGAAAACTGCTTTTTGTGGCGAAGTTAGTTCCTTGTACATTTCATTTATTCATAGAAACTCATTATGTCAGGGTGAAGCACAAGGGGTGCATATTGATAAACGTCTCCCCTGTGACTGTTTAATACTTCACAGGGCACCTTACTCAAGCCAAACCAGTCCTTGGGTATTATTGAAATACGTGCGCTGTACATGATCTGTGGAGCCGTATAGTCCTTATGTTGGACACAGATAAAATACATGGACAGCAGTTTTATGAAGACAATATTGACTGAGAAAGGCTACGCTGTTCAGATTTACCACTTTGAAGTTCTAACAACTTTGCAACATGTTTGTGATGTCACCGCACTTTGTTTTATTGTGTTCCCGCAACTTGTAATACTACTATCACTTTTTTCTTCTACCAGCATTAAAATACAGGCTTCCTTTCATCGAACTAATAATGTGTGTGACAAAGAATTGATGGCATGATCCCATGTATTTAAGCCAGCATCACTGAGGCATCTGTCTCAATGGCACCGTTATGTTTCCAAATTTAGTGCTTCCATTATTGCACCCCGAAGCAAGAAGCACCAACCGCCATTTTCAAAATTCTCTCTCTCTCTCTCTCTCTCTCTCTCTCTCTCTCTCTCTCTCTCTCTCTCTCTCTCTCTCTCTCTCTCTCTCTCTCTCTCTCTCTCCTCTCTCTCTCTCTCTCTCTCTCTCTCTCTCTCTCTCTCTCTCTCTCTCTCTCTCTCTCTCTCTCTCTCTCTCTCTCTCTCTCTGTTTTCTTGACTTTCTCTCTTATTGACTACCAGTCAAGAGCTTCCAATGTCATGACTCCGGAAATGCAACGGCATAATGGGGAAGAGGATGCCAAGGGAAGCTTTATCTTTATGGAACACTTTACGATCGAAGATATCTAGTTCATTCTGACAAGGAATTCATGAGTAAGGAACCACCCATTCTTGTGAAAACATCACGAGACTGGAATTGGTCTGAACTCATATTATATTTTTCTTACGGACAGGTAGCATGCCAGATGACTGTAAATTATGATACCTTAATCAGCGCTACAATGAAAATGAAGGGAACCAGTGACTTTTCCTAACGTGACCATCAGAAATAGCATAAGTGACCCTCATTGCTCCCAATTAAGACTGGGGGCTGCTACTGAGCCGACAGTTGATATTTCAAGCAAGGTATTGAAAGAGAAGCGTTTACTACTTTGATATGGTTTCCATACAATAGTTAAAGTGACGAATGTTTAAGTGTATGTATACATTGATGGTGTATGGCCACTCTGGCTTTTCTTCCGATGTCTTTGATTATGTTGAGACTTGAAAGAAGGAACATACAGGAAGCTGTGAGAGGATGGATGTTGTTGACAGATGCCAGGCAAGCCGGAGACTGTAGCACAATCTGGTCCAAAACACACCACACACAAGGGGTGGCGGGGTCCAACAACAGTTTATAAGCGCCTCATGTTCTTTGTCATCGTCACTCACACATGAACAACATCATGGGACATGTGACGATGTACCCCTGGGCCCTTTTTCCCCTCTCTGGCGTCTTTATAGCATTAGAAGAAAACCTTTTTTTCTTGCGAGGCGTGCTCGGACAATATCATGTAGTAGTTTTGTCAAGACAGAAATATTTTTTTGCCCTGTATAGTTTTAAACTTTTCTTTGCTTCAGGCACCCTACTTCTTAGCACCCGTCTTTCTCTAGCATTAAATTTGTATCTTATGAAGACATATTCAACGTTCCCCCCCCCCCCCCAAGAAAAAAGAACATACTACTCTGAGTCCAAGAATCTCATTTATGGCATCATATAATGTAAATTACAAAATAGAACGTATAAAAGGCGGAGAACACTTCGGCCATATATATATATATATATATATATATATATATATATATATATATATATATATATGTATGTATGTATGTGTGTGTGTATACGTGTGTGCATTAGTGTACAAAGATGGCATTGAGCATTTCCATAAAGGTACACACACACGCGCGCACGCACATGTTTGTATGCGTGCGGACAGTTCATATCATATTTGAATGGCAGAGATACTTCATCATGATATACCTCAAATGTCGGAAACTAACTTAGAACATATCCAATTGCAGAACACCTGCTTCCAGCGGGGGGGGGGGGGTCATCGTTACTAATCGCTTCAAATTTGTTAAATGTTATTTTAACTTTTTTTTTAATGAAGCTGCAGGGATGAAGCCCTTTATCAATGTATTTTCTGTCAAAACCAAGAAAGTTGCCACCCCATCAATAGCAAAATGACCGTACATTGTTTCAACGACAGCTAAAGACTGCCGATAAGGGCGGCATCTACACTTAATACATAATGCTTAACCATATAAATCAGGTACTCCTTTCTGTAAACGTGTGAAAAAAATATTTACGTATAAATGAATTTTTCAGACCTGGGTTGTATAGTACCTAAAAGCAGTCAAATGTAAGACTTAATCGTTTTTGATAGGTCGGCATTTCCATCAAAACCGCGGTTTGTATATCCCTTCATTTTCATTCTACCGTCTCAACTTCTCGTCTATCGTCGGGAACGAAAAAGAAAGAAAGGAAAAACAGCGTCCCAGTTCCGTTAATGAAAACAATGCTTAGGTATAGTTTATTATTTTAATAATTTTCAAACGAATACAAATTTTATCAGGAGGAGGGGTATATGGTCATCGGCACTTTCAATGATGTAATGAAATGATTAAGTAATACGGCATTTGTATTTATGCAAGGACACAGACAAAAAGCTGGAAATACTGATATAGAGAAACCAATAAGTCTGATGCATTTCAAAGTGGAATTAAGGGGAAAAGTCAGGTCAAACTTTTCATAAATTTTATTTTCCGATCTCAGATGAACTGGGAAGTCATTATTTTCAAAATGTCGGAAACTAGTCTTTTTCTGTACCTTTTTCGAAAATTACATGACTATTAAAACGATTTTATAACCAGTTTTTTTTCCGTTCATTGAATTACTAAAAAAGGTGGATATAAAGTTATCATTTCACATATGTGGCCCTGTATCAAGAGTTTCAGTAGAAACTTGAAAGTTTCCAAACGACAAGGAACTTAGAGTGTCGTGTCACGTAGCATATGCAGGCTGTTCTTTATTCTTTATTAAAACAGGGCCAAAATTGAGGCAGCACTCCCGGGGTAGCACTTTCCTCCCCTACTTGATTCACATCAAAGTCATAAAGATCTCCTAATTCCTGCACACCGAATGCTCACAGTCCTACCCTGGACGCTTGCAGAGTGTCTTCTGGACATGCTTTGCGACATTTGTCTCAACAAATGTCTCTAGATCCACACAAGCAGACTATCAGTCCTCATTAAATCTGCCTAAAAGATGGGAAAAGCTTATGGCAGTATTCGTCTTCTGCCAGGGCCACAATCAAATGCAGCAGTTGCTTTTTGTCAGTCACAAATTGCCTCATTCTACCAGCAGTTTACTTTTCACTATACATAACTACCGCAGAAGTCGTAGCAATAACACACTGTCTGAGAAGTCTCTGTTTCAATTACGCGGCTCTCTATTCCGCGTTCAACCGGCATCAATCATCACCGGTCTGATGGGACAGCTTACCCTGCCCTGCCATAACAACACGAGCGATTGTTTTCAAGGCCCGTGGAGAATATAGACTTGCTTATTTTGCTTCCTCTGTCAGCACAAGATTCGCTTCTTAATTAACGAGGGACACATATCTTCTTAACTCACTCATTGGGTTTTACAAAATATGCAGTTATCCTGCCTTGTATTACGTCATCGGTTTAGTACGACACAAACTTGGCAATGAGACAGTAGTTTCAATTTTCAGTTTGACCGAGTTATACTTCACCAAAACGACAAAACCTATACGGTCACAATACTATGAGCGGACGCAGCAATGATATTTTATCCGTTGGCACCAGAATATCTACTTAAGTTTCAGTGGCACTTGTCTATATTGTTTATTATCTATGGTAAACGAGAATAGATAATCGCAACTTGAGTGACAGATTTTTCCATCTTTTCTTTGTTTTCTTTTTTTCTCTTTCTTTTTCAGTCCTGGTGGCAAACAAGTGTGAATGTTAGGGATGTTTATGGATATATTTACAGAATATTTCTGACACAACAATCGCGAAATTCCGGGGAATGGTTGTCACTCAATTCTCTAATTAGCCTTTCTTCCTGGTGTGAACGTTTTAGCCTTCAAGGAAGAAAAGAGTTTTTTTTCTATAGCCTGCAGATTTCAGCTTTTAAAGCAACGAATGATCTTTTCCCCACCACCCACATATACGTGCACTATACATCTGTTAAAAGAATATACCACTTCATTAAATCGTGTTCGTAGCATTAAATGTGGGTATATCCTTTGGTAATTTTCATGTTTCTTCGTTTTATTCTCACTATTATTTTTGCAGAAGTAGCACACGGATGTTTATTACCTGGTGACACATGCAGAGATTGTATATGTTAAAAAAAACTTTGAGGTTGGCTAGACAACTGCAAAATATAAGAGAAATACGTCGATTTTTAAGATTTTCTCTGCCATGTTTTTTTGTGTGAGTGAGTTTATAAAGGACAGACTATCCTAAGATTCAAGTTTTGCGTGTGCACCATAATATATTGTAAACGCAGGTTTATACACACACACACACACACACATATATATATATATATATATATGTATATATATATATATATATATATATATATACACATATATATATGTATATATATATATATATATATATATATATATATATATATATATATGTATATATATATATATATATATATATATATATATATATATATGATTGGATGTTTGACTTGCTACGATTTGTATTTAACCACAATGTTGTATTAATAGGCACACAATGAATCCATCTAGGATTCATTTTCGATTGATACAAGGTGCCACATTGTGTGTATCGCGCACGCTTTACGTGACTAAGAACCGCTCAGGTCGGATGCAACTAAAATTGAATATTTCATATCTGTAAAGGTATGACTATCAGGCATAAAATTCAACGTCAAACGGTGATTTAAAATGAGTACAATGCAACGATATTGTGGAGTTAACCATGCTATCAGTGTCCATCTTAAGACTGAGTGCACTAACCTACCATCAAAACTGTCCAACCGGAACCACTCACAGAAATGTCAGTGGCTACATATACAAGCCTGACGTCCAGTGAGGGTGTCATGCATATCTCTGTCATTCCTTCTCCCCATCTCACTTAACTTGTCCAATTATAATTACCGTAGAGGTCAACAGATTAGACACTATCATTACCATATCCAAACCGTAGTCCTAACGAAACAAATCCAAGTCAATTCTGACCAAAGGCAATGTTCCTTGGTATGTATAGATGAAACACATAAATTTATAGTTTGAATTTACCAGAAAGAGACCAAAACGTAGGCCTAAGTGCAAAGGTCCATCGGGTCGAAAAAGCCATATCTAGTTTTAACGTGACAGAATGCAAAAAGTTTTGTTTGAAATTATAGGCCTATTTTAGTAAATTGGCTTGAACAGGTGCATCATTCATGCACAACAGGACCATACAATTTATGAAAAGGGACCGAAATTTGCAGCACATCAGAGAATTTGTAAACGGAGGTTCTTAATTTGTTGAAAATGTCAATAAAATTCAGTATTTAAAAAGGTACTACTTGCAACCACCATCTCAACAATGATCATCATCCATATAAGTCCACAAAGCGACACCAACACCAACATCAATCCATCAGAAAAGCCCTCTAGGCCTAAAATGACCATCAATAAGAATCCAAACAACATGATTATATAATCCGATGTGTTTAAGGCATGTAGTTAAAGACATGATGTTGTTTTAAAGGAGATAAACTAAGAGTATTTCAAAAAGAAAAGTGTTTGAATTTGCAAATATAGTAAGTACATTGGTTCAAATGTTAAACATCAGCCAGCAGCAAGTGATATTAGGCCTCAAATCATTAAAACGTAGTCAAAAAATGCATTAACATAGTCAAAATTTGTAAGGATAGCAGTCACATTTCAAGTTGGTTTCCAGAAGTATTTTTGAAAGGACATTTAAATGTTCAAGAAAGCATAGAATCCCACAAGTCATCTAATAAGTCAATTATTAGGGTAATAATTTAGAATTCCCAAAATTGTAGTATGCCATTGTAAGTCATCTGTAAGTCAGCCAAGCATAATGTACATCTAACTCGTGGTTCCATAAAGTTCAAAAGGTCAAATTGTAAAACAGTCCTAATTATTGTAAAAATTCTACTATCTTTATCAGAGAAAGAATTCGGTTTTATGAAAAGAAAAAAAGAGAGAAAGAGAGACAGAGAGGGGGGGGGATCATGATGAAATTCCTAAAGGTAACTGTAGTGTAAGTATAACTGTTTTCCTGCAACAGTTTCAAATTTTTTCATTTATAATCAGACGTAGTTCAACTTGTCAGTCAGTTGATTTAGATGCTATTTATTTACACGAGAGAGAGAGAGAGAGAGAGAGAGAGTACATTAAACACTTTGAGCCAACCTGACATGACTTTCACAATAACAAACTATATTCATCAGACAATTACAAAAACAACATAAGTTTCACTACACTTGGAACACTTACTGCACTGCAATATGTGCAGAAAATGCCTGAATGTTCAAATTGTTACCAAATATATAAAAATTCCATGAAAAGAGAAGCGGACCACAGTTTTCAATGATAGTGATGAGACCAAACCGAATACCAGTTTAACCTTGTCAGATCCAGGATCATTTACGAAATAGTAAGACATGTTAGTGTTCATCGTCAGAAGGATCCATGACCAACAGTAATGAGATTTAAACGAATGAGAGTATCTTCTACCTGACTTGGAACAGGTTACCAACATATTGGCAGTGGGTTAAACCAGTTTTACGGGATCCCAATCCTCCCACTTTGGAAAACACTCACATTCATTTAAAGTAGGCCTAAAACAAATTTAGCCCTTAATATTAATGTACAGTTATAAAAGGTAATTACCTAACCATAGTTCACAGATATCATCCAAACAATGACAGGACAATTAAGAATTTTAAGTCAGACTACTATATTTACATTAGAATTGCGTAACATTTCAAAAATTTGAATCTAAACACCAAAAAGTTTCCACGTGAACTCAGGATAACTAAATTTGACACTGATATTATATTTATTATGAAACATGGTTAAGTTCTTCCATGTTCCATTCTCACTAGAAAAACAGCACAATAGGCCTAGGCCTAAAATTCGTTATAAAAATATGACTCACATCAGCTGAGTAAGTATTCTTACATTTTGTCAGCATATCCAAAAGGATGAGAAAATAGAAGGCCTGTATTGTTCAACATGATGCCTGAGAACTTATATGGTCCTTATTTCATTTTATATTTGTTGTAATTATATAGATTTTATGTTCCAGTATTGAGTTATTGTGGAGACATAGAGAAACTTTTTGTTTGTGTTCGTGCACGTTTGAACACAATAACCGTGGATTACAGTTTGTGACCGACAAAACAAAAACGATTCTCTGGTTTGAAGGAAAGCTGAATAACGTTTAAAGGAAACTCTTAAAGGTCATTGAGAGGGAACGCTGCTCTTATAGAATAGATTCCTGTGGCCCTATCTTTGTTTGCTGCGGTACTGTAGTACCGAAACCCCAAAGAAGGCGAACGCATGCGCATCGAAGTATACCCATGCGTACTTTGCGATGTAAGCAAAGTGTACACTGTAATGGGATGGTGTTTATCCCATCTGGTAGTTCCCCTCAGGCATGCCCGAAATCTACATATGTATACAAAAAATTTACATACCCATTATCATTGACATAAATACACTAAGTTGATCATGCGTTCAGAAGTGCGCATGCTCATTACTAGTTACGTAAATATATTGCCGTAAAACTATTGACATCATTTTATTTTTCCAACAGTAGGAAATGGATGACTCTGACGATATAAGCAGCAACATGTACATGAAATGCTTCCAACAAATCGTTAAAGCAAGCAATTTCTTCCAAATGAATTCATAATGCTTTTGCTATTGCGACTGATTTGACAATGCAATAGGCCTAATACAACACCCATGTATCACACGCACTTAATAGGTACATCAGTGCTTTTAGTGCCAAGAAATTAAGTTGAAAACCTGGCTCATGTTACTTTTACAGCCGATAATAATGCTTTGAAAAGCACGTAGAAACGCAATGGCCGCACCATTAAACGTGTATGTTGGAAGTCTGTTTTGAAATCAAATTACAGATTTAGCTGACCGGTGAAACATTTGTCACGACAGACTTTTTTTCTAAATTCAGCGTTTAATTTTACTTTTGACAACTTTTTTGCTTAAAGAATGTCTCATTCAACTGATAAGATTCTATAAAGTAGTAAGAATGCATCAACCAAATTGCAAACAGAAGTTACTGTATTAATATGTCTATGTCGGAGATTGACATATAACATGCCTTGATGGAAAAATTAAATTTTAACAATTACAGTATCTAAGGTTTGTAAACAATCCTCAAAGTCATGACAGTGACTTTATGAAGTGCAGCAAAAGCAACAAAAAGAAAAGCACCTGGGTCATCCATAACTGACGTTTTACAAGTTCTCAGGAAGAATTGTGCCCGAAGAAACCTGCACTGGCTACCAGCCTTAAGTATGCATGAATCCGGAGCATAAACATTATGGATCATCCACATGAAAACAAAATCTGTACATTACAAAATGACAGTTTCTTTCAACAAAAAGGGCAACACACTTGAAACTACTCACACAGGGCAATCGGACTTGATCGGTGTTAAAACACATTTTCATTGGTCTACACGGAAAGTGTATTTTGACAAGTGAAGCACAACTACGAAACACGTCAAAAGATGTGCTAGCTTCAGTAAACATCCAATTTTTTTTTCAGACAGGCAACAGATTATACACAATAGCGATGTGCTTGCGTGTATGCAGCATCCCATTTAAAAGCTTTCAAACATTTATTACCTGGGTGCATACTTGAACATTGAAAGTTTTGTTGGTTATATTCTGCTAAAGGGGTTGAATACTATTGGGTGTCAGGTCGCATATGCTGAAGTTTGTGAGAGTACAGATTCGCCATGGTGGCAAAGGCACATGGCAAATGAGCACAAATCAGACAAATGAATGGACACCCTCAAACCCCCGGCTAGACCGCAAAATTACCGACAGACACGCACAATGAAGACGAATCGGATGATTGTATCGCGCCAGCACGGACAGGACTAGGATTGTGTGTATGAATTATAACTGCCACCAAATGTTGTTTCTAAAAAGGTGCTCAATATATTTCAAGAAAAGCCACCACTTCCCATGTAGGATGTACCTCGCCTAAAACAGAAAATTGCCAGTCGGTGCGTCACAATATTTTTTTATTTGATTCATCGGTCTTGGTTAGCTTTAACTTTCTCACTTGCTGCGGCACCATAATTAATCATTCTTCCTGTATCGGCAGGAGGAGCGTTGTCCTATAGGTTTCCGACACCGTACGACAGTGCTTTGCGATTAAGTTGTACTTGTAATAAATCAATTATTCAGATTTTTAGTTTTTATCCTGCCTGAAACACAATGCTGCGACGCGGCAAAGTAAAACATTTTTATCTTCTGGAGCCATGATAACACAGACCACGTAAACCTTACCAAATGACACAATAATCACAAATACAAAACAAGACAGGGGCGCTGTAACTAATTACAGTTAAGCATGTCTCGTAAAATTAGACAATCATATAATCGATAAATATATGAATACCACTATTCGTACTTATCTAGCCCCGAACTTGGTGGCTACGTGTCTCTTTATGCTGCCACCTGCCGTCACTTGTGAGAATGAGTAACCCCATTTGTGATAACCCGGTCTGTTCCTGGTTTCCCATTGTCGTCGCCGAAATACATTTCTATTTACGTGACTGGCACATCTGCTTCATTTTAATTTCATTTTTTTTTTTATTTCAAAGTATGGTCTTTGTGATAATTAAATCAACACATATTTTTGATATAATTTGTCTGCGTCTGGACCTGATAGGTAACGTCCGAGGTCCTCGTCGCTACAAGGACAGATTGGCACGGTGTAAGGAGATCCAGATCAACAAGGGATTACACTTGTTTTTACATGACTGTCCTGGCTGCATTCTTGTCCCGTACTAACACTCGGCCAATTATAGATTAACTACAACCATCGGAGTAATTCAAGTATGAATCAATCTCAATAATCCTTCACAATTTTGCAAATTTGGGATCATGGTTACTTTACCACCCTACACCATGTACAAAGTCTTAGATGAAACACAAAATGCCGTGACCCGCTATATGGAGCCTGAAGCAGGCGACTTGACGGGATATGTTATTCTGCTAGTGGGTGGCATGAAAGCCACACAGGGCCCTTTAGGAGGCCAAGAATGGCCTTTCGTCCGCTTCTTTAGTGATGCAGTATGTCAGTATTGAATTCAACTGGGTTTTGTCTACGTCTGAACATTGCATAATAGCGCTTGCTTTGGAGACTTTTGAGAAGCTGTCATGGGTAAAAGTACTGGAAGACTGACAAAAACAAACTCTTCAACTCCGGATGGTTGAGCAAGAGACTGGATGCTTCCGTTAAGAGGATCGGCCAATTTGTTACCGAGCCCTTGAAGGGAAATATAGCTATTTAGATGTTGTGCTGGGCGGTAAGTGTGCTGGTCATGCTTAGTTAAGAGCGCGGCGTCGGGTATCCCGGAAAAATGGTCTGCTTGCCCTCAAGCCCACTGGCACAAATTGACAGCAACGTAATCCTAATCAATCCTCGACAGGCCTTCAAATCTAACTTGTCCTTTTTTTCATTCTGGCTCCAGGGCAAAGAATGTACATGTGATAAAATTCAAATGAAAATTTGTATATAAATCTGTATCCTGGTTAATCTGCTCTGAAACAAGGATAAATACACCAAAGAGAAAAGAAAGAACACGCCGGAAAAAGAGATATTTCGGCAGATACATCAGCTTCTTCACTCAATGATGTGTCACTGAGAATATAGGAAACTCGAATACCTGAATTCGCATTTCAGTTCTGCCTTAGTATGAGAAATGCGTGCCGATGGAAAAGTTACATTTAAGAGCACGTCAGGTTACATCGGTCGTTAAACTTTTGTACCACAGACAAGGGAATGAAGATTTGATGGCAAACTAATTGTTTCATACTTTCAAAGGATTTTTTTTACTATATTAAATTTGTTTCATCAAAAGTGTCAGGCGAATCCATTACAAACGAATGTAGACGGGTAGGAAAAAACATAGAAACTGCTTCGTACTGGAATTTGCGCCATTATGGAAGGGCGTTAACATAGATATTCCCACATGGTAGTGGTTAGCTCGTACTGATGGTATACGATCTCGCATTTATTGGATACATTTGGTGTAATTTTCTCTGATCAACAACATAGCTGGTGTAAAGTGTTAAGCCATATAACGCCTAATGACTGTGATCATATGGGATACCCACATTATTTATACCAGACAGACTTGTATCGTGCCCTTAAAGACTCATGAAATGGCCGTGGGCTATATATTGTGCTTTATGTTTCACAGGCAACAGCTAACATAAAGACTAGCTCGCACTATTTTTGTGGCCTGTACCCCATGTTTTAAGTTACGCGGGCCAAAGCTACCAAAAGTGTACCTTCAGAAACCATCTGTTTTCCTGACTATATGTCGAGGGAGGGCTCCTTAACTCATTACACGCTGATAGAAGATTGACTCAACAGTGTCCCAAGGAAGCTGTTGACCATGGGCATATTTTTTGGAATGATCTCCCATGCAAGTTTCATCCTTATTCTGAAAAATAATCCCTAAATTAGCAAAATTCAAGAAGCAGACGACATTGAAATATTAGCGGGAAAAAGCGTCATTAGAGTGGAATGAGTTAACAGGCCTGCCACATCAACTTTAACATGCGTCATGGATATCAATTGGAGATGGGTTGACATTAGAAAGCAGATTTTTTTTAATTAAGAATTGGCAAGTTACAAAAGAAGTTGCCAGCGACAAAATCCAACTGCGGTAAAATAAAAATGTCAAGATGCACATTTTTTTCATGTCATTACCCCCATTGTCAAGTACCAATTTACCCCATGGGCATTTTAAAATCCAACCGGGGTAACATAAAACATGTTAAAATACACATTTGTTCATGTCACTAACCCTATAGTCAAGTACCAATTTGCCCCATGGACAGTTTTGGAATTCAGAATAACCTTTTTTTTTGGGGGGGGGGGGGGCACGCAAAAAGCTAATAGTTTATCTTTCGAACCATTCTTCTCATGTTTTTTGGTTATCCAACATAAAACGTTTCGTGTGACAACGTTACGAATCTTCAACGTCAACTTCAGAAATCAGATTTTGTTTTTACATTTTGTTTTTCAACACGAGGTGTCTACTGACAATAAAGTATGATTTCTGGTAGACCAAAGGTTCCTATTGTTTGTTGACAGAAAATTACAGTAAATATATATATAAATATATAAATCTGCTTTTACTCCTTCATCCAAGACACTTTTACCATATTTTCACTGCAGTATGCCTTATTCCTTTTTAATGATAAAAAACACACCAGGCTCCAAATTAAAAGAGAAGTGCTGCTACCACCAGGTGGCTAATTATATGTTAATTATATGCATGGGACAGACCAGTGTACATAATCTTTTGTCAGCCCAAGAAGTGGGCTGCACCTCAACCAATGTCACCCTGGCATGCCAGGTCCACAAACAGAGATGAAAGAAAAGCTAATTATCATGTGACCATTGTATAATGACACCACAGCTAAAGAGCCCACCCAGGAAGTAAAAAGTGGCCCACTTTTTCCGCCTGCTTCCCATTACCTTCAACATGGATATTGGTCTGTTTAGCAGGCAAAAATACAGTCATCTGCCATATACACACTTTCATTAAAGTGGCAACACTTTCTGACGGTGGCCGCAGATAGTTGTAGATTGCGCAACGCAAGCTCAAAGTGTGTGGACCTCAAGGTAACCCAGACATATCGCGAGTCCTTAAAATGGCAACAAGCTGCGGATAATATATGTGCCTTGCACTAGGTTTCCCCTTTTCTCATCAAGGCGCTCAGATCGCTCACAAAATTGAACGTCGACGTCTGCCGAAAAACGTGTCTATTAGAGCTGTTGACTTATCTTCATCAGGTGTTAAACGTTGATTCGCCATTGTTGACAAACTTAATTCACAGAAGACTTCATCGCTGGAGTCCTGCAAGGAGATTATGTCCGGTGCCATACTGCTTACGTCACGGACTATTTCCTTGGAGGCGTCAAATCTATCTTCACGTTCCGTTCCACACTGTGCATTTGTCGCTCCTGTTATTACCCACATTAGTGCATTACTGATCGCCACGTGAATCTAGATTATCCTTATCCGGTGATGGAAACCTTGTGTACGATAAAGTGTTACTTCTTACCCTCTACTTAAAGTGATACTGCCACTAAAGTTAAATGATATTGGCTCGATTATGCAAGATCATTACCCAAGTAGTTAAGAACGCAGTTCCCAAAGCGAAATTGGAAAACGTCTGGATTGTCCTGCTTAAAGTTTGATTAATGGACACGCTGCATCTTCACAATATTTGTTGCATGTCCTAAATGGAAATGTCTTCACAATATTTGTTGCATGTCCTAAGTGGAAATGTAAAGTTTATCTACATAGTCTGCATCCTTATAACATCACACCAAAGTGCATCTTATGGCATACTTATATGTCATTCTAGACGCACAAGCTGTTATCTGGACGGATTTTGTAAATTCCTATCTTTACTTGGAAAATGAGAAAAATGCTGTCAGATACGAAAATTGGCTGCCTATCGAGCCGCCAGTTTTCTACACACAAAACAGAAAGCTTTCATCTCTTGGTGAAATGGACTGGCTGTCTCAATTTTAGTACTTGTAGTAGCAGGGCCGGCTCCAGGATTTGTGTGAGGGGGAGGGGGGGGACAACAGAAAAAATGAGAATATGTAAGGGGCGTGCGGGGGCCCCGGAAAATTTTGAGAATTAGGCATGCAAAATGGGAAAAAAAAAAAAAAAAAGAGGGGGGAGCTGAAGGGGGCACGTGCCCCCAGTCCCCCCCCCCCCGTTCGGGTCTGAGTAGTAGCTGCTGTTGTCGACCCTGCTATTGTTAAATCATGGCATTGCTTCCTCTTTCTTTTGACTTAGCGATACAGGATTTTAAATCCTTAGCTGGGCTTAAGATATTCCTTTTGAAAATGTCTCTACATATATTTTACTTATCTTCTTTATATTACTTGTTGGATATGCCTAAATGTTATATTATCATAAGTTTGTTATGTATGCACAAATGTAACAAATTACACACTTTAGAAATTAAATACTACCTGAGTTCCGAGAAGTAGTAGCTTCAGTTAGCAGCGGCAGTAGTAGTAGTAGTAGTAGTGGTAGTATTAGTACTGGAGTAGTAGTATAGTAGTATCAGATTTGTGTTTATGTATGCTGTAGTTGTACATATGTTACATGTGAGGTGTATTGCGATTCTCTGCTACACATGTAGGTTAGGAAAGAATGGACAATTCTGGTGTAGTTCTGGTACGCGAGAAATTGTAAAAAAAAAAAAAAAAAGGAAAGAGATACGCCGATTCGAGGCAGCAGTAGAGATGGTGGTTCAGTGCAAAGGGCACCTCAGTTACACGCAGCAGTATTTACCTATGGCGATTTCAAGCCTTGGGGCTCTGATAAGGGCAGTCTTTGCTCAACGCTTCCTTAAAAAATCAGCCCCGCTGTTGTGCTCCCGTGATATTTTCGCCGGGTGTTTTTGACGCATCTTGCTCCCAAATAGGTGTACATCTGCCCAGCATCCTTATGTTTTAAAGGCCATTTCCCAGTTTCTTTGGACTTTTATGTTCATTTCCCTGCTCCCCATAACCTGTGAAGGAGCCTCATCCTTGGTGACGTCGTAGTGCTCTGGGTTATACATGCAACTTCAACACTTGGGTTTACCTATATACAAGCATACCAGGGAGCAAATTAGCTCGTAATTTTATGCTGTGGGTGGATACAATGAACCCAAACTTTATAATACGTCTACCAAATATATCCGGCTGTTCCGCATTCACCATCATGCAGAAAATTTTCTGTTCCATATGCAATCTCATGTGATCCCTTTGTTCACAGCATACAACACCACACATAACGCCTGCTGTTCCATAAGAAAGAACGCACTGTTTCACATTGTGCAGGACTGTAAAGTCACTGTACAGTCCCTTTTCAAAGTTTACACGAGCATACAGTCCCTTTTGTCTATCTTTACAGTTTACAGGAACATGGAGTGGTTGCATTTCCTGAGTACCTGTTTCCTGTGTCACATGGCATTTTCGCCAAATGAATGAAGCAGGTTTTATTTCCTCCCAGGTGTCCCCACTTGCAATAAGGTCGACAAATTACTTGACAGTGCCACCTGCAGGCATTATCCACTATAATACCGTTTGGCCTACACATGATATTCTTTACTTAGGTCTACATGATGACATGCTTTACAATGCTTTACATCACAAATAATCACGCATTTTTTTCCATTCCAGTCACTCAAGAATTCAATATATATATATATATATAGAGAGAGAGAGAGAGAGAGAGAGAGAGAGAGAGAGACAGACAGACAGACAGACAGACAGACAGACAGACAGACAGACAGAGTCTAGGATATGAGAACACACATTATTCATGTGTGCAACACCCAGAAGAACACATCGTTTTACATTTCACCGCCAAAACCACACATATGTCCATCTGTGCACCAGAAGGAACCACACTCGGTTCCACTGACGACCATGCAGGTCCGCATAGCGTTTCTGTGTCTAACCCGCCTGGCCAATTATCCTGTGGATTCATTGCACGACATTACATTGTTCGGCTCCTTGCCATTCAGGACCACACACTTTGCCATGACTTACCATTCAGGACTGCACACTTTGCCACGACCTGCCATTCAGGACCACACATTTGCCACGACCTGCCATTCAGAACCACACACTTTGCCACGACTTGCCATTCAGGACCACACACATTGCCACGACCTATACTATTCAAGACCACATACTGTTCCACGACCTGCCATTCAGGACCACATATTCTTCCACAACCTACTGTGGGGAACCTCACATAGTTCCACAACCTACCATGCAGAAGCACACGTCATTCCACAGACACACAGTGGAGAGCCACACGTCGTTCCACCACCGACCGCACAAGACAACACATGTATAGCGATCTGCTATCTACCATGAACTGCTACACATTGGTCTATTCTACATAACGTAGGACTGTTTCCGAAGACAATTAACTTCCCGGGTACCATGATGAATGACCATTGATCCATTTATATACCCTGGGTAGCACAGATGTGATTTGCCTTTTTCCTAAATTGGTTGCGTGTGCTCAATTTGTACTGTATGTGTGCATCATAAAGGATTACACAAAATTGTCCATCATACTTACATCGGAAAATAAAGCATTCACACCGCAGTGTACATGGGCCTATATTTAATTTTGCCCCCATTATTTTCAGTTTGGTCGTTTCCATTGTATTTGAAACCAATTATGAACCATATTATTCTAGAGAAAAGCAAAATTATCTTGCAAGGTACACTTATGAAATAAAGAATAAGTAACGCTGATGTGATATCCCTGAACCCAGTCTCAGTCCTCTGTCTTCCTTCTTCTCGTTTCCTTTTGTGTCATAATTATGCAGTCATTATCCCTAGGACACCGTACGACTTGCAACAGTGAAATTAAATACGAAGATGCAACCATGAGTGAACATGTTAAGCTGGTTTAGAGTCGCCAGTATGTCTTATATCATACGAATAGGGTTGATTTGAAACATGAAAGTTTGAATATATTCAATTCTATGAGAGACGGAGATGCCATTTTCGCGTGTAAATAACTACATGTTGAATGTGTTGCGCATCAAATGATTATGAGTTGTTAGCAGAAGTTGTGTTCAACTATTTGGTAAACGGAAATACCATTTTCAAACAAGAGACAAAAGCTACAACATGTTCAACTCTGCACAACTAAGCGCGTTTCAAAATTTAAATCTCGACCCATTTTGAAAGTGTAACAGCTGCAGATAAGGTATAAAATTCTGGTTCTATTTTTCTTACAACGGTGAATTGAATGAACACTGAACAAAAGTTACAACTTTTGAAAGTATGCTGATCAGGAGATTTTCAACATTTTACAACATGTTCCTGAAGTGTAACACACACAGATGTCATGTCAGCGTCTAGGCCGGCCTGCTTCAAGCAGAAGTTTCAACAATATCCCTTCTCAATCTGTAAGCATGCACAATTGCTGCCTAGCACATCTTTCTCCTTAAGTTAAATGCAAAGTGATAAAAGTCCAATCGATCTTCAATGTTGTGCACAGAGCGCATGTTGAGATGTTGACGTGTAAGTGTGTACATAGATGGCGTCACTGTGTTGCATTCAGCTTTCCACAGAGCACCGTGTGTCTGACATTTCTGTCATGTTAGAGTCTGTAATCTTGTGGCGTTTGCTGCAAGCACTTTGTGATTATTTATATGACAAAAATTTTTCTCACTAATTTTGAGTTTGATGCATGAGACGAACTATCAAACTTTGGCATTATTGTAGAAGTGCTCATTGGTCTTTGCTCACCTGAATCCAAACTGGTGCGAACAGCAGCCAGCAGATGGCGCTCTTTTCTGGCGCCCATTTTTCTCCTGGCACTTAATCCATATGGGTCAATTATTTGTCATTTGTATCTCATAAATGCTGCAAACATGTGTTCAGAAGAAAAAAGGAGAAAGCTTGCGCTTCAGCAGGACACACGCTTCGAGGGAACCAAATGCAATCAACAGAATATTTCAAACTATGGACATATCAACAAAATCCCAAAGCGGTTCGATATGAGAGAAGCTGGGAAGAGTCATTATAACCTGCTGAGCACACCAGCGCCATCCTGTTCACAAAATGTAGTCACTGTAATCTGCTGAGCACACCATCTTCGCATTGCCACTTCCTGTAATACAATCTGAAATGCCCCAGCTATAACCTGCTCGGCACATCAGCTCCTCCAAAAGATAATCTTGCGTACATAATGCTTGAAACCTGGGTTTAACTTGCTCATCACAGCCAGTCCGCCTTGTCACTCAATGTGGACGGGGGTCAAAAAAAACGGGTAAACTGTATGAGTGAGTAGCTGCTTGCCATGTCACCTGCCTGGTTGGCCACATTCTGACCCAAAACAGGACTTTCTTAGAGATTCCTCTTTCCAGTCTACAAATAAATTGTTCAAAACATTTTACATGAATCTGGAAAGGACAGTCTAGAAATTATTTCCGCATAATAATTTACCTGAAACTGCTTTGCACAGTTCACAGAAGCAATCTCTCTTCATGATATACATGGAACTGCTTTGCACACTCTGCTAGTGAATTTTCAAACTGCCAGAAATTCACGTGAAACTGCTTTGTACAATCTACAAATTAGTTTACCGCAACAATTTGCATAAAACTGCATTTTTTCTACGCAAGAATCTTCACAATAATTTACAGGAAACTGCCTTGAACACTCTATAAATGCATTTCCTATGATAAGTTCGCTTTAACTGCTTTGCACAGACTTCAAATCTTCCATGATGATGTATCTAAAACCGCAATTATAATTCTTTTGTCTTGGAATCGATGCTGAGATGAAATTTATATTTTAACATTCCACATAAGTAAGAAACCATTTTAAGTATTTGGATGTGTTCTATGTTACTTATAGTTACATGTTAAGCACTTTCATATAAAAGCAGATCAGATTTAATGCATGGTAAACGGTATGTAAGTACTGCCTACATATATATATATATATATATATATATATATATATATATATATATATATATATATATATATATATATATATATATATATATATATCGATAATAAACATCTGTATGTCCGTGACCACTTGATTCTTACAAATCCATTAATATGGAGCTTAAAATTCATAAATAAACCACCATAATTTTTCGATGTTACATTGTTCCATAAACATGAGTAAACATGAATACAATACGTTCAACAATTTGCGATATATCTCACATGTTTTTGTAAAAATCACGAACATTTTGTTACGTTTTAATCGGTGAGGTGATTCCAAAAGCGCATATGCATTATCTTCATATAGTCTGTTTCTCTGGAACAAAGGGACAAGTTGCAACCCGTGTTTTAAGAGCATTCCAAATTCCAAGCTCTTCATTTCTGTGTCCCTGTAAGTTCCGTATAAATCTTGATTCATTTATGAAAAATTGCAGCTACATTTTAGCCAAAAAATCCCTAATTAAAGTAGCTTTTTATTTGACCGACATCTAATATATTCTAATGAACTTACGATATATCGTAGTTCCCATAACTAACAGAGATCATTGGTCAAAACGATCCGTCGACCACCATGTTACGTTTGAACAGTTTTCAACATGGAACATTCATTTTAGTTGCACCCTGCTTTGGCCTCTGTCATTTATCTTTGCATCAAACATGGCAAAACATGTTGTCCTTGCCAAACTAGCACCTTTGCTAACATCCTGCTATTTACAGTGTCATATAGTCACGTTCTCAAAACACATGCTGACTTGGATTCATATATGTTGTCAGGAATAAGTAGGCCTATTCTATTCTAACTTCCCAAAAATGTCCATAACGTCCTTAAGCTTGGGTTTTCCTCAATACGCCCGTGGCATAACAGCTGATTGGACAGTATCGGGGATTTTGATCAGGAATTGATGTGCATGTCTCGTATTATTCCTGAGGTTTCTATCAAGATTAGAACTATATGTACATGTATGCATACATATATATACACATACATACATACATATATATATATGTGTGTGTGTGTGTGTGTGTGTGTGTGTGTGTGTGTGTGTGTGTGTGTGTTGGAGGGCATCTCAAAGATTGCAAACTTATCTAAAAGCATGAAAACTAGACTTGGTATATATTAATAGACAAAATACAATGGTGCAGATTTGAAACGGTAGCTGTCCGTCATCGTTATGTTCAACATAATATGAAGACATCACGCTCTCATTTGATCATCGCCACATTGGCGGTATGTATTATATTAACCTCCATACTTGTGTAGATATAATATGTAACAGGCAAGCCAATGGGAGCCCCCGAAGGCAGAAACAAAAAGCAAGCAAAATGCCAGCAACAATGTACATCATGATCGAGAACATTTTATATGTAGGCATGCGTATTTACGGCAAGGAATTAATTGGCTTATTTGATTGAAAACTCGAGCACACGCAATCCTATGTGGGACATGTAAACGGTCGCACCACCCGAAACTGCAGAAAGAAAGAAAAATAAAAACAAAAACAAAACAAAAATTAAAAACAAAAACAACACAAAACAAACCAACAAAAAAAAAAACCAACAACAACAAAAAAAAAACATCTCCAGCTCAATCGAATACTTCCGCGATATTGTCTATTGGGTATAGCAGACGCTACATTTTTCCCGCTATTGAGCATGCGCACTTACAGCACACACGCTATTTTAGCCATCATGATGATCAAACAGCCATATGTCATGGCGACGCCCAAATCAAAAGTGAAACACTGCTTCGAGAAACCGGTTTTGACAGACATACCAGACTTGACTTTCTACTTTGTCACGAAATAAAACAAAACTACTTTAATATAATGGGCGCAAGGCAATTTTTTCATACCTCAAAATGAATGGCTTTTGATATGTATTTTTAATAACTTGAGATGAATGATTGCTACCACTACTTGCGTTTTTCAGAGATTCACTGTGATATGTAGGCAGATACCTGACTTTTTTCAATAACCAGTAAAACAAAACTTTATAATGAGTACAAGACAATTTTAAGACTAAACAATGAATGGCTTTAAAAATGTATTCCGAATAAATTTTGGAATTTAGCTCAATATCTTTTACCACCACTGGGTCTTTTCGGGTTTACTATCCACTGTGTGTAAAGTTTGAATGAATAAATGACAAGACTTTTTCAATACTAAATCAAACAACAATGTTTATAATATACATGCATGCAAGGCAACTTTATATACCCCAAAAGAAATGGCTTTATATACACATTCTTAATAACAGTGCGAGAGTGAGTTTTACCACCAGTTGCCTTTTTCCAAGAGTTTATTGCCTACTGGTCATTGTGACATCATACACCATATAACACAAATGGGAGTTGAAAAAGTTTATTTTCAATATACATTAAAGTGAAAGTAGTTACAAATGATAATAAAATGTTTGTTTTCAATGGAAATAGCAATGCACCCAGTCTGACTTGTGTAGATCTTACTTTGCCCGATGTTAGTAATTCAGATTTTTTCCACTTTCTTTCACTTGGCTGATGAAAGGAAAACCATCAAACTTAGTTCAACTGTAAAGAAAGTTTGAGAGCTATCCAAATTAGATTTTACCCACAAATATTGTGTTTTGCTATTAAAACGGATAAAAAGCTTTCAGATGAAAAAGAAAAAAAATCAAGAATACCTTTAAAGTTGGAGTAAGTGAAATAACACTGACGCTCTCATCTTTGGCCCCAAAGGGGCAGCATCACTGTCCAGAGTGGAATGACGACATTTTGTCTGCTCATGACAAGGCCTATTCATTAGGCTACGACCTAATATGTAATATATAGTGTAACTTCTAGGCCTATTTGTTTGGCTTCCACTCCCGACCCATCGCCCCCGTCAGCCCCAACTTCTTATGTGCGGTCTTGTTGCAGGCCTATACTCATCCATCTAATAACAACCCACGTTGTCATTTAATGTCAAATAATAATAGTGATAATGTGTCCCTTTCGAAAGAGTTTGGGAAAGGAAACCAGAAGAGAATGCCCGTGCCCTGAATATGTAGGCCTATAATATACGGAGTGAACTTGCTGGTCGTCAGTCCACGCCGACCCATAAACGAACTGAAAGACGAGGTCAGTCCATGCCCAATGGAGTGATTGGCCGTTGCCAATCCTTCAATATCGTAGGGCCGTGTTTGTTTACAAATGTCTGAAATGCTTGCTACCGTGGAAAGACCCAAGTCTCTTCAATTTTTGTATACTCTTCTCCGATTGGCTAAATTTGATGTATGTTGATACTTCCTCCGAATAAATCAGTTAAATTTATCGGTAATATCCATATTTGGAAACTCATTCGAGGTGACGGGTCATCAATCCAAATAATGGTACTTAATTCAGGCTGTCTTCCATTTCAGACAACTGCCGAGCATGCATTGAAACAAACAAACAGGGATGCTGTTCTCCGATGAACTTTCCAAAATGGGCGAGCTAAATCAGTAAATGTGACGCAACAAGCTTATTTTTGCCGTCTATTATTGTAGTAATTTTGACGGAGACACATCCCACACCAACTATACTAAAGGCGAAAGGCGCATACTAAGCAAAACATAGGCCTATGGACATGAGCCATGGGAAGAGTCAAATTCGTCTTATGTGCTGGATATGCATTGTAAACAGCGTAATATTGATCGATGGTCTTCTTAGCATGATCAGTTATTTCGCCGAACAGACAACGTTAGGCCTATAGCGATATAAAGGAAATGATGCAAAATGCCTACTTCAGCATATATGGCTTTCATGATTTTCTTATAAATGACTTGATAAAGAAAGGAAAAATGATTTCGGTGTATGCATTAAAAAGGCGGGATTCGGATAAAGAGCCAAGTGCTACTGCTGGTTTCGCACGCCACCTCGCGGGCGCTAATGGGATTGTGGAGACTATGCTGGTCGGTCGTGACTCGACAGCACGTGCACTCAAACAAGGTCATCATTATTGGTTTTATCCAGGAAATAATGACAAGCAGGGGATAGAAATCTTTCTATTTTTATCTGTGTGATATTATAGGGAGCGAAGCTCCCTCTACGGCAATGGGACCCACCACGATCGACATGTTGTTCAGCTCGATTTTTTTGTCCATGACCGGAAGCCAATGGGTAAACTGGCTTTCTTCAGCAGAATCAGATAATAATCGGTCCCCATTGGTTAGCAGCCAAAGTCACTCAACAGGGCCGCCGTCCATGGTTCATGGCGATTGGTTGAATTAAATAGGAATAAACTGTTTAAATTTAAACTCTCTATGCATTGCGTGGCAAAAATCAGGGGTGCACAAATTACTTAATTAAATTGAATGCATTGATTTATTTTCTATGCACCATAAATTACAAACTTGGCACTGTGTGAGTTATCGCATGTCCGTGCTTCCATGCCTCACACAATAAAGCGTGACGTCACGTAGCAGCGCGAGTCTCCGCCTATGAAGATTGCGTCACTATTTACAAATGATTGGCAGCGCAGCAGACGACAATTTGCTTCAGACTCTCACACTGCGGCGCCACCGTTCAGACCGGGTTGCACGATTGCGGACAAAAAAGGCAGAGGCAGAGCCCTAAATTTAAGGTAAAAGTTCTTTTATTGAGCACCCAAATTGAAGTGCGCTGCATGGCTGCCGCGCTTCGCTCCCCTTTCTGGGTTACACCCATTCATATTATTTATAGGGAGCGAAGCTCCCTCTACGGCAATGGGACCCACCACGATCGACATGTTGTTCAGCTCGATTTTTTTGTCCATGACCGGAAGCCAATGGGTAAACTGGCTTTCTTCAGCAGAATCAGATAATAATCGGTCCCCATTGGTTAGCAGCCAAAGTCACTCAAACAGGGCCGCCGTCCATGGTTCATGGCGATTGGTTGAATTAAATAGGAATAAACTGTTTAAATTTAAACTCTCTATGCATTGCGTAACAAAAATCAGGGGTGCACAAATTACTAAATTAAATCGAATGCATTGATTTATTTTCTATGCACCATAAATTACAAACTTGGCACTGTGTGAGTTATCGCATGTCCGTGCTTCCATGCCGCACACAATAAAGCGTGACGTCACGTAGCGAGTCTCCGCCTATGAAGATTGCGTCACTATTTACAAATGATTGGCAGCGCAGCAGACGACAATTTGCTTCAGACTCTCACACTGCGGCGCCACCGTTCAGACCGGGTTGCACGATTGCGGACAAAAAAAGGCAGAGGCAGAGCCCTAAATTTAAGGTAAAAGTTCTTTTATTGAGCACCCAAATTGAAGTCGATTATTAAAACAAGTCAGGAATGATGTATGTAAAAAGAAAAAGTGAAAAACCTACACAAAAGTTAGGGAGAATGCAATGTAAACAAACTTATTCATCAGACTGCTCATTGAGTCCCATTAAAAATAAAATAAAACATCAAATTCAATTCAAACTTGCGCTTCGCTCCCCTTTCTGGGTTACACCCATTCATATTATGTTGTGGATAACGGGAGAGATTTTTAGGCCTACCAACATGCAATCAAGTATTCTCTGCATATAGCGAGACATCCGGTTGTAAGGAGATTTCCCTCTCCGGAAAACTGGAAGCTTGCGATTTTCAAGCGGGACGGTTAGTATATTGATTTACTATGGAATTTTTTTTTTTTTTCAAAAGATATACATATGTTATGGCAGAAGGCTCCCTTCGGTCGCTATTAAATCTGGAACCGATTCTATGAATGAACTTTTTATTGACACGTGCTCGAACTAGCAACAGTATTTTGAGTCCGAGTCAAAGATGGAGCCTAGTGGAGATGGTTGCCCAGATAGTCGATACAGGTCCAAGTACTGGCGGGTTATTATATAATTGGTAATATAGATGTAGGTTCAACCTAGTGGTAGCAAGCGGAACATCTATTTTTCATTCCTACGTCACACAGTGATTGGCATTCTGAAACTTCTGCCATGCGCAGTTGTTACCAGGCTCACCGGAAGTTTCAAATTACATGGAGGAAAAAAATGGCGATAATCGGAGAAAATTGTGACGTCGGATGAACAAAAATTCGCCCAAATGATATTAAAACTGGGGAAACTAGAGATGCAAAATACAGCGAATACGAGAACTGAATGTGAATTAAGGATCCATGTGAATAGATTCCCAAATACTGTGCTGGGGAGCTACTGCAGGTTGATACTAATGATAATATTGATGTGACCACGTTTGTCAAGTTGTATAGACTGTAGGTTTGGATTGATAAATTACTTTACTTTTTAAAAATTTTCATGTGTTATACATAGAGCTCACTCCATTCGCTAATATGGAAGTAGGTTCAGCCTAGCAGCGAGCGGAGCATATATACTAAATATGTTGTAGGCATAGCCTAAGATGCGAACGTCAGTATTACGAAGTATCGACAATAACGTCGGTGGGTCAGGCAGTAGCACCTGGTCGCTAGGTCCCTCTGGTGGCCAACTACTTAACCAATCTAGAGGGGCGAGGCCGTACTACCTTGAGCAGCTGAATGAATAGGTCTGTCGTATAACCATTCTTTTTGTTTGACACTGTTCTACAAATTTAGGTACTGTGCCCAAGATCTATATATCCCGATTGGTAGTGTCGTAACCTGTGGCAGAGACGCAATGGGTAGAAGAGTGATTGTTGGATTAACTTGCGCGACAACACCAAATCTGAGCGTTCATTGGCAAAATGCCCGTTCGGTGCCTCGACGTCATGATCTGCATGCAAAAGCCGCCCCTAGATAACTACGTCACAAAGTTATTGGTATTCTGAAACTTCTGCCATGCGCAGTTATACCAGGCTAACCGGAAGTTTTAAGGACAGGTAAGACACCAAAAATAAATCCCACTTTAGTCAATCCTAGCTCAAAATGTATTTGCGGTAGGATAACATATCATATACGTGTGTACTCGTCATACTCCAAAGAATTTATATGTCCCGTATTTGCGTGTCTGTGATGTTAATTGTTGAATAAACAATTGAAAGTTGACCGCAAAGCATCCACCCCATAAATGTCGATATATGTCACTAGTTATTTGTGATAAAATCACAATTACACTTGGATCTTAATCCTGACATATTGGCAACAAAAAACGATCCTGCGATTTTTCATGTTTGGTTTCGTTTTTCAGTTATCCGTCCTCAAAGTTTGACGTTTCAATTTTCCCTTTGATTATCAGGATGTTCATTTTCTTCATTTCATAGAAAAAGAACGAAGCAAAATTTAGAAAATCTTTGAATCGTTTTTGCAGTTCAGACATTAAAGAATCAAAAGCCGTTAACCGGATTAAATTTCGCCCAGCCGTTTTCTTGGAATAACCATTCTTAGGTGGGGCTCTCGTCCTATTTTCCTTTCTGAGAAAACAAGCTTCAAAGGCCTTTGATGTTGATCATTTGCCTCTGAAACAATACCGTTTGTTCAAGTTGAGCTGATATTTGTACAAACGTAACAAACATCGTCCCTGAACATTTGGGGAGGTTGTCAATCATTTCTTGGCCAATCACATGAATAAAAGAGCCTTTGAAGTACGGAAAACAGTATTCAGCGATCTGTCAAACGGCGATACCGACAGTCTGGTTTCAAAGTGTGACGTCATGGAGGCGGCCCTTCCGGCCCCGTGACCTCAAGCCTGGCAACGAAAGTTGTGTTGCCTTGCTTTGGTGGGGCAGCCACGGCCGCTCGTGGTCAGTGTACGGATGGCGGGTTTGGTCCTCCACCCCCTACCTCTTCATCCCGTTTTTAGGGATAGTGTTTTATTGTATTTACTCGTCTCCTATCTGTATACTTTATGTAGTTAACTTGTTAGACTTCTCTTTACACTCTACTTAGTTAGCTTGTCATTATTTTTTAGTTGTTTTCTCAATGAGTTTCATTTTTCTTTCCAACCTGAGCTTTGTAACGCTATTTTGTGTGTTTTCTCTGCTGTTCACGTTTATGCTTATTTCGATGTGTTTATTTGTACTTTTATTTCCTCATCCCTGGGTTCCGATAAAGTATTATTATGTACGTGGGTATTGTTGATTAGGGTGTCAGTTTTTTCCCCCGCCTGTCTTTGGTGTTAAGGAACACTGGGGTAATCCATCGCGGCACGGCCTTTGAAGTTTGAAGGGACATCGTCTGACGATTCCCGCTCCTCTTGAACATTTAAAGTCCCCCTTCATTAGAACGCAAAATAAGCAAGATAACTATAAAGTAAACCACTAAAGCTATGATATGTTAGCATGTTTGCATCTTTCCCCTGCCCACAAGCATACTTTCGGCATGCTGCCTTATTTCGCATTACCGCCCTGATACCACTCTCTTTTTGCCATGGGCCGTTGCTACCTGCAGCCACGTGACAAGCTGTTGAGTATGATTGACGGGTGGCATTGTTCCGTTTGGCGGCTGAAAACCAAAAGAATGACACATGGACCTTGAATGTCCACATGCCTGTGTGATTTTTGGTGTTTTTATCACATTTCTACTTTAGTTAAAAGCTCGAAATTTTGACAACAAACATAAAGGACTTTCATCTTGTAAAATCCTTTAAAATTTCAAAATCGGCCATGCAAAAGTTTTTGGTGTCTTAACTGTCCTTAAATTTCATGGAAGAAAAAAATGGCGGTAATCGGAGAAATTGTGACCTCGGGTGGACAAAAATTCGCCCAAATGATCATAAATCTGGGAAACATAGCGATGCTTAATACAGCGAATAAGAGAACTTAATGTGAAACAATGATCCACGATAGTGGGTTCCCAAACACTGTGATGGGGAGCTACTGAAGGTTGATAATTATGATTATTTGGATGTGACCTCGTTTTTTAAGTTGGAAAGACTCCTGGTTTCGATTGATGGATTATCTTGCTTTTTTACAGTTTTCATGTGTTGTATATAGAGCTCGCATCACTCGCTTATAACTGAGGTTGAAGGAAGTGTGCAGTGCTTTACCCCCATAAGAATAATAGCCTGTTTTACAAATTTACCGTCAAGTGATCTATCCTTTCCCTCGTACATCGTACAAAAACTCCCGGATGTACATTGCCCTTGGCTTCAATATTGTGAACATTACCTAGATACTTAACTGTTACAGTTTCCCTTGGTGCGGTTTGGGCGCTGAAAACACCAAGGAAAACTGTTTGTTTTGGTCGGATTCTAAACGGAAAATTGATAAATTGATATAGTGTCTTGAAATATAAGAAGAGAGCCCTTCCTGAGAAAAAGTTTCTCAGCAAGTTTGAATGGAATAAATGATTACTAAGCAGGATTTACATATCTTTATAATTCAAGATCAGAAAAATTCGCTGCTGAAACGAGGCTCGAGCTCGGGCTTGATGTTTTGTGTTCCACGGGTGTCTGTTTTCTGCTGGCTAAAAGGTACCCAGTAAAGTGTAGATGATGTAAAAGTGTACATTTCGAAGCTTATGGAAATGCAAGAATGAAAAAAATGAGACAGGAATAAAAGGGAGAATGCCCAGTTTCCAAGTGGCTGTAAATTTGATCACACGCTCATGTTGAACAGACATTTGGTTCATTTTTTGTTTTTAATTTTTTTTTTTTATTATTCTTATTTTATTTCTGAAAAAATACAATTGGATACCAGAGCGATGCCCTACATTAATCCCTCCAGACATTTTGTATTTGGGCGAGAATTTTTTCACACAGGCCTAGTTCTCAATTGAAATATAGGCTTAACTGTGGTATGCAGGGCATTGTCCATTACATTTTTTATTTGCATGTTGCACTATCATATGTGGAACCAAGTCGCCATTTATCTACAAAGACGGGTATTCGCAGTTTCAAGAGTCTGTGTATTTGAAAAAAGTGAGGTGTATGCAATATCTGACGGTCGCATACCCGCGTACGATTGTTTTCTTTCTTTTAGAAAGAAATGATAAAAACTGTTCCACAAATAGTCGAAAAAACGGCTTCAAAATTAACGTCTGACGAAAATGACGGCCACATAAAAAATAGACAGTCTTACTTTTATCAAGTAAAGTTTCTGTTATAAGTTTTGCATTTTTTTTCTGACTATACAGACTTTATAAGCATTTTGATACGAAAGAAGGTAGAATCCTGCGGCAACAAAAACATGAAAATCAGCCCCCACACAATGCAGGTAAGAGTCTGACACGAGCGGCTAGCCTGGCATGGGTTCCAATTGCATGTCTTCCTGAGATTTATTGTCCACCACTGATGCAGAACTTGTGCGAAACTTAACAAGTATTGAATGGGTATGTATAATATTGTCTTGAAAATCTGTTGTTTCTTGCATGGAATGAAACCTGCTCATGGTTATTTTCTTGACGTCCAGTTTAAGTACATTCGCTGCGGCCCGGCAATGCCGCGTGAGCCCAAGGGCAAGGCACGCGCTATCGCATCATTAATGAACTTTTCTATTGTTTAAGACCATACCTTAATTTCCACGAAGGACCTCCAACTGAAGTTTTCTATTGTTTCAGACCATACCTTAACTTCCACGAAGGTGGACCTCCTATACAAACTGATGACTTACTGTTTTAGAGGTACTACTTTTGAAGACCAGAAATGACGGACTGAAATTTTACAATGTTCCTTACACTTTTATCCCCCCCAAAAAATGAACGTTTCGAAGGCAAGAAGGGTATTCGAACCGCGGCAGTTTTTCCTGACCTATCTGCTTGTCGTGCGAGCTAGACACTAGCCTAACACGGCTGACAGGTAGAACTGACGGTTCTGTTTGTGTTCAACATGTTGAATGCATTACACATTGCTGGTGGATGGATTCAGTGGTGCTTGTAAACAGGACGATATTACGCATTGCCACATGCGAATGAATTGGCAATGAAAAATAGTTCTTTGTGGCACCTTTGTTAATTTCCATCAAAATGTGTGTATGCACAATGCAAATACAATATTAAAGTCAGATGTCAAGCGAGATCAAACAATAGAAATGTTCATTAAGATAGGTAAGGAACTTGGTGCAGGTCCATAGGCGTTTTGCTGAACCTGCTCCTTCTCTGTCCGTTAATCATACTTTTTTTTTTTTTTTTTTTTGATGCTTTTCTGCGCAGTGCTGACGGCTTGTGCGCCATCTGCAGATCATGTGCGGAATCAATTTCTGTTGTTATAGCGACATACTTGATAAAAATGCTTTGATGCTTTGAATATAAGTAGACCCACATATTATATCATTCATTTTATCTGTAGAACAAGTGCAGAAACACTATGAATAAATGTTCTTCAGATGATAAAATGAGACCAAAATATTTCGGATCACTTAAATGTAAATATATTTCGGATCACTTAAATGTAAATAGTGTCAGGTACAAGTTTCCTGAGATAGCGGACTTACATGAAAATGGTTTTCTCGATATATGTGGTCTTTCTGATACAAAGCTAGACGAAAATTTTACCAACTCACAATTTCATGTAGACAATTTTTCGTTTTACAGGAAAGATCGAAATGGAAAAGGTGGTGGTCTTTTATCCTACATAAGGTCTGACATTCCGCATAGACATAGAGCTGACTTAGAATACGCACATCATGGTATCGAATCAAAGATATTTGAAGTTCATGTAAAAAAAAAGAAAAATGGATGGTTGCTATAGTTTATCGGCCCCCCTCTGTCAATACTGACCATTTGTACGATGCTATGAATCACATCACCACTGCTCTCGAGCAAGAAAGTAGAACATTTTTCATTTTAGGTGATCTCAATGTAAATCTGCTCAAGGACAATAAGGAAAAGCATGATTTTGTCAATTTTCTTGATGTGTATGACATGAGCAATGTTATTCGCTCTCCAACAAGTTTCAAAGGTGAAACTCCTACTCTTATTGATGTCATTTTAACTAATTCTCCGAGAAGAGTCGAAGAATCCACATCTATTGACACAGGAATAAGCGACTTTCATAATATGATTCTTACAAGTACAAAAATCCAACTCCCTCGACCTGTGAATGCGGATATCAAATACCGCAGTTACAAGTCTTTCAATGCAGGAGATTTTGTAGTCGATTTAGAGGTAGCTCCATTTCACGTGGCTGGGGTTTTTGATGATATTGATGACGCTGTTTGGTTCCACGACACTTTACTGAAAGAAGTAATTGACCGACACGCGCCACAAAAGAGTAAGCGTGCCAGGCCTTATCAAGCTCCTTACATTAATGGGGAGCTCCGTAGAGCTATTATCATAAAGCGCACACTACGTAAACTAAGTAAGATATACAAAAGTAAATGGGAGGCATATAGAGCTCAAAGAAACAAAGTGACATCCCTCCGTAAAAAATCTGTAAAACAATATTTCAATGACCGATGTGGTCCTTCAAATAATAAACAATCTTTTTGGAATACTATAAGACCGTTTTTGACCGACAAAAATAAAGGCGGCAAAAATGGCACGATTATCCTTATGGAAAATGATAACCTGTATAATGCTCCAGATGACATATGTGATATTTTCAATAACTTCTTTTCCTCTGTTGTTGATCAAGAGCAAAAAAATGCAAACACCCCACCAGATCATATGCATTCCGGAACAAAAGCTATCTCCGACAGAATGAAGGACAGCAATGTGTCTCATTTTGAATTTCAAATGGTAACTGAGGAGCAAGTCCTTAATCAAGTGAAAAAATTCAATCCCAAGAAGGCAACCGGGCCAGATGAAATTCCACCAAAATTACTCAAAGTTGGTGCTAAGGCCCTGGCCCCTTCTGTCGCAAACATCATGAATATGTCAATCAAGTCTGGAAAATTCCCCACTGATATCAAGCGGGCCGACGTGTACCCCATTTATAAAAAGTCTGAATCCATGAATAAATGTAATTATCGTCCAGTCAATGTACTATCAAGTTTATCTAAAATATTTGAAGGTCTAATGAATGATCAGATGGTTCACTTTTTTAACGATATACTAAGTTCTCTTCTTTGTGCTTTTCGAAAAAATTACAGTTGCCAAAATCTACTCTTTAAAATCATTGAAGATTGGAAATCTGCTTTGGATAACCATGAATACGTAGGTGTGATTCTAATGGATCTATCGAAGGCTTTTGACTGCCTACCCCATGATCTACTTTTAGAGAAACTTCGATCCTATGGTCTGTCTGAACATGCTTGTAAATTATTAGGTAGTTATTTAAGTGACAGAAAGCAAAGGTCAATTATGGTGGCACTTCCAGTAAGTGGGCAGACTTACTAAAGGGGGTGCCACGGGGTAGTAGACTTGGCCCTTTGCTGTTCAATATCTTTATGAATGATTTTCTTTATGTTATGGAAGGGCATTGTAGTCTCTATAATTATGCCGACGACAAGTCCTTATCATTCCATGATCATGACTTACACAATGTAAAATTGTATTTGGAAAATGCTGCTAATATAGGTATCAACTGGTTTATGGAAAACCGCATGAAGGCAAATCCTGACAAATTCCAGGCTATGATTCTATGCCCACGTTTAGACTGTCAAAGCGGAAACGACTTCTGTTTTGAAATTGATGGTGTTACTATAAAACCGGAAAGATGTGTCAAATTACTAGGACTCTATATTGACGATAAACTTAAGTTTCGTGATCACGTTTCTCATATTTGTGAGCAGGCTGCTAAACAAATAAGTGTGCTACGTAGGTTCAGTAATATCCTTACTGAAAAGGAAAAGCTCCAAATCTTCAATGCATTTATTCTTTCTAACTTTAATTATTGCCCGCTCGTATGGCACCTATGTGGACCTACGTTATCTTTAAAAATGGAAAAAAAACCAAGAAAGAGCCCTACGTTTTGTCTATAATGATCCCGCATCTGCATATCCGAATTTATTTGAAAGGGCTAAAAAAACCTTCTTTGTATCTCAGTAGAATAAGAACACTCTCTATAGAAGTCTACAAAATCCTAAGTAACTTAAGCCCATCGTTCTTAAACGACATGTATGTAAGAAAAGAAACAACTTTTGATTTACGAGACAATAACAAACTACAGCAGCCTGACTACAATACCATAACATACGGTAAAACTTCTCTCCGATACCAAGGGGCCAAGCTGTGGAACAACTTACCCCCACACATCAAAGCATCTACTGATCTAAATCACTTTAAGACGTTAATCAAGGTATGGCTTGGCCCCTCCTGCTCTTGTTCTATGTGCATCCTATGTAAAACCAGGGTTTAGGAAGATTATAATTCTTCCAAATTTAAGGAAACCTTGTTAGACCGGCTGTATATAGTCTCATTGTGAGTTCATTGTATATACCATCTCATCACTTGTCATTGTTTCCTCTTTTCGTGGTCGAACAATAGTGCTGTTGCGCTAATGTTTTTTATTTGTACAATTCGACTTGAAATAAAGATAATTATTATTATTATTATTATTATTATTATTATTATTATTATTATTATTATTATTATTATTATTATTATTATTATTATTATTATTATTATTATTATTATTATTATTATCACTATATGTGATGTTGCACAGTAACTCAAATGCAGCCATGATGTTTCAAATCACAATGTTTCACTTTAAACCGTAACTTCCCTAAAAGTATGTGTATTTTCTTCATTTTCTCGTGGAAACTTGATTATTTTTTTTTTGTTACAGCGTAGTCAATAAAGAACTATACATCCATGGAAGTGGATCTTTTTTATAATTTTGATCACCCAAAGAGTATCTCAACGTCAGCTATGCATGTATACAACATAAGTGACTAGAAAAGAAGATTTACTTCACAGAAAATCTGTCTGGGTGCCTCTAAAATGAGAATTGATTGAAATGCTACACTTTCCCATTGTTCAACGTAATCTAAATTTTGTGTATTAGCATAATATGCATTCATTAAAATGCTACAATTTTGTTTCTTGGTTCATTGGATATGACCATGTCACAAACTTATATAAACTGAAGTTTGAATGACACCATTATCTATGATAGTTTTGAAGCTATTCAAGATATCAATTTTGTGTGTTTGCCTAGTTTGCATATTTTGAAAGCATACAGCTTTGGTTCATGGTTCATTGTATGTGGCCTTGCCACAAACGTTGGCATCTCTATCTGTAATAATTTTGGAAACATTCAATTTTTAAATTTGTCAATGCCCCTAATTAGCATAATTTAAAATTCTACAACTTTCATTTACTCTCTATTATATTGACAGGTGTCGGAAACATATAAATGCACATTGAAATTTGTATCTATCTGCAATAGTTTGGAAGATATGGAGCTTTTGAAAATTTATTTGCCCCATATTTGCATAATTTCAAACGCATAACTATTCCGAACGATATGTACAATTTCACTGATAGGTCAGTCGCCATGGCAAGTTTGGTGGTTTCTGGAATAATAGTGACCGAGAAAAACGCCGGACAAATGTGGTCGTAAAAAAGAAAGAAAGAAGGAAAGAAAAAGAATTCTTGGAAAAACAAAATGTCTTGGTTTGTATTTAGACATAACTATAGTTATGCTATATACGATACACATACCTACAAACATGCATGAGGTGCAGTTACAATGTACCTCAAAGAAAGAAAGAAAGAAAGAAAGAAGAAAGAAAGAAAGAAAGAAAGAAAGAAAGAAAACTAGAAGGAAGGAAAGAAAGAAAGAAAGAAAGAAAGAAAGAAAGAAAGAAAGAAAGAAAGAAAGAAAGAAAGAAAGAAAATATCTGGGTTCGTACCCAACCATAAATATGGGCATACTATTAACGAAACACATACCAACACACATGCATGAAGTACAGTTACAATGTACTTCAAAGAAAGAAAGAAAGAAAGAAAGAAAGAAAGAAAGAAGAAAGAAAGAAAGAAAGAAAGAAAGAAAACTAGAAGGAAGGAAAGAAAGAAAGAAAGAAAGAAAGAAAGAAAGAAAGAAAGAAGAAAGAAAGAAAGAAAGAAAGAAAGAAAGAAAGAAAGAAAGAAAGAAAACTAGAAGGAAGGAAAGAAAGAAAGAAAGAAGAAAGAAA